>JAXLNS010000003.1:223879213-224121713 GCA_037215915.1 Pantherophis vulpinus | reverse complement strand
AGGATCAAAATCCAAAATGCTGTTAAGAAGCTGTTGAAGGCAACGTCCAGGAGGGGAATGGAGAAAGAGAAAGTCCATCTCTTGAGATCTTCCAACCTCAACCAACACGGAAGCCCACCAAGAAAACAAGACCCCTGGGAACTGATGCTTCGAGACACCGTCCACGCAACTCTGGGGTGGCTTACTTCGTTGGCTTCTCGAAGGCCAACCCAACCACCGAAGGACTGTGCAGTTGGACATCTCGGCAGCCAAAACCATCCTGAGAACTTCCAAGAAGACCCGGTCTCTTGATCCTTAATCATGTCCTCGTCTTCTCCTCTCTTCCCCCTTCTGGTGCCTTGCCCTGCACTCTGCTTCTCCCCTGGCAAAATCTTATTAAAATACATGAATTAGCTGACATTGGAAAGTTGTCTTTCTATGGGGCCTTTGGGTGTGGGGGCGGAGGGGAACCCCAGAGGGCGGGACAAGAAACCATGGTTGGAAACGAATCACAGAGAGAAGCCACCGGGAATGAAGGAGAAACTCCCTAAGAGTGGGGACAATGAACCAGTGGAACAGCTTGTCACTAGACGTTGTGGGTGCTCCATCACTGGAGGTTTTTCAGAAGAGACGAGATAATCACTTATCTGAAATGGAATAGGTTCTGCTTGAGCAGGGGACTGGACTAGAAGACCTCCAAGGTCCCTTCCAACTCTATTCTACTCTTTGTTTCCTTCCTTCCTTCCTTCCTTCCTTCCTTCCTTCCTTCCTTCCTTCCTTCCTTCCTTCCTTCCTTCCTTCCTTCCTTCCTTCCTTCTCCATCACTGGAGATTTTCAAGAAGAGATTGGAAAACCATTTGTCTGTAACGGGATATGGTCTCCTATCTGAGCCGGGGGCTGGACTAGAAGACCTCCAAGGTCCCTTCCAGCTTCTCTTCTCTTCTCTTCTCTTCTCTTCTCTTCTCTTCTCTTCTCTTCTCTTCTCTTCTATTCTATTCTATTCTATTCTATTCTATTCTATTCTATTCTATTCTATTCTATTCTATTCTATTCTATTCTATTCTATTCTATTCTATTCCACCCCAATGGTCCTGTAGGGTGGACTACTGGCCAGATTTGAGACAGCAACATCCAACCCAGTTTCACCAAGATTTTCTCAAGGTAACTAGAGATTGGGTGAGGCTTGATTTACCAAACACAGGTCGACCTACGACCGCAATTATGACCATTTCTCACACGTCTGACCATTGCACCATTCCTATGATCACATGATCAAAATTCAGGTGCTTGGCAGTTGGTTCATCTTGATGACTGTCATGTGACCCCCCTTTTGTGACCTTCTGACGAGCCAAGTCAACGGGGAAGCCGGGTTCCCTTAACCACCGTCTTCCTCATTTCACAACTGAAGGGTTTCGCTTAACCACGGTGGCAGGGAAGGTCGGGAAACGGGGCAAAACTCACTTAACCAGTCTCTATGGGCCTCAAACGTCACAACATCCAGATGGGACCTTGAGAGCATCCATGGATGGCTCAGGACAGGGGCTTCCAAACGTGGCCACTTTAAGATGGGTGGCCTTCAACTCCCAGAATTCCTCAGCCAGCTGGGTTGCTTCGGGAGGTCACACACACACACACGTACAGTGGTTCGGAATGGCAGCGCGCGGATCTGCTCAGGGCCCTTTAAGAGCACTTGAGTGGATCCACTGCCTCGGAGCGGATCCGGGTGCTGCCATTCCGAGCCTCTGTACGTGTGTGTGTCTTTGCTCCTGGTCTTTCACAGCAGCCCATGCCCAATGTCCCATCCCCAGCTGCTCGTCTTCTAGGTGCCTCGCCTTGCCCCCGCTGCCCCGGGAAGGGGAGCATGCATCTTGGCTTTTCTGGCCACCCCAGAGACCCCCAAGGCACAACAGGTGAGGCGGTGGTTGCCCCCCGCAGGCTCCAAATGGCAGTACCCGGATCTACTCCGGGGCCTTCCAAAGCACTGGAAATCGGCTGTCACGCCGCGTGACCCCCAAGGCAGCTCCACCGAGTGGACCCACCACCCAAGGAGCACAATCTGGGGGCAGCTTTGGCCAGCCGGGCCCAGGCAAGGCCAGAAGGGGTGAATTCCCAAACTCCAGTTCAGGCAGCCGGGGATGGGACGTCAGGCACGGCTGCTGGGAAAGACCAGGAGCAAAGAGACACACACGCTGTGCGCACAGCGGTACTAGTGAGCAGCAGGAAGCTTGGGGTGAGTGAAATGGGGGAACAGCCAAGAGCTTTGTTTCTCCGGAACTGGTAGTAAAAAAAGGCTTAAAACGTTAAAAAAAAAAAAAAGTCCTGATGATCACGTCGCTCAGCTGATCGTCGGAATTTATTTATTTTTTTTTACTTTGTAAGCATTTTTTTACTACCGATTCTCTGGAAGTAAAACTAGGAAGTAACGACAATCGGGTGGGTGGGCGGAGCCTGTAGCTGCCATTGCTACCGGTTCTCCGAACCACCGGCTGTCATTGCTCCCGGATTGGCCAAACCGGTCCGAACCAGGAGCATTTCACCCCTGCTAACCAGGCTCTGGAGGCCCTCTTGAAGGTGGAATTGGGTGGAAACGGGCCCGTTTCCGGCCTCCCCGAACTTCCAGCAGGCCCATTTTTCACCCTCCCTGAGCCTCCGCATGCACCCTGCACTTACCTGCCTCCTAAATGGGCCGTGTGGGCACTCTGGGGAGGGGTGGGCGGGGCCAGCCAGGAGTAGGATTTGGGGGTTCTCCAAAGTGCACAGAATCTTAGCTAGAGGTTCTGCCGAACCCCTGCAAACCCCCAGCAGGCCAACCCTGGCTCCGAGTGTACATATCCACATGCACGCACACCCTTGCACACAAACACACTGCAAACCTTTCCACCCCCGGGGAGAGGGAATATTTGACATTGCAAGCATCTTTACTTACCTGGAAAGTATGATTTATTTCTTGATTCATTCATTCGACTCTTAGAAACAGAGATTTATTAACCTCCATGTAATCTTCTGGAATAGATTTTCTTGCTCTTTTTAAGACTCTTTAACATTTTGTTTTGTGGTTTTTTTCTTTGTTTGTTTATTGGGGGGCAGTTTTCTATTTTAACTTTTGTTTCTTCAATACAATAAAAAAAATGGAAGCAAAACAATTATTTGAACCAGAAGCTACCATTCGGCTATTTCTGTTTATTCTCTATTCTGGACCAGTGTGAGTTTTTTTTAAAGATCCCCTTTCTTAAATGAGATTTAATGTTAGTTTCTTCTGGAATACAGAGACTTTTGCGGTTTTTAAGACTAACATTTGGAAATTTTGTTTTGTGTTTTTCTTCGTTTATGTTTATTTTTTATTCTGGAGGGAGGAGTTTTGTAGTTTAACCTTTTTTTAAAAAAAATAAAATAAAAAATAGATGGTGCGGCACATCTGGGATCGTCGCAGCCTTTTTTTTACTTTTTTAAAGCATTTTTTACTACCTATTCTCCCAAGCTGGTAGTAAAAAACTGCTTTTAAAAGGGTTTTTAAGAGGTTCCCACACGCGCCATGGCTGATCCCCCCCACGTGCTGTTCTACTTACCTTGCCAAGCCTCCTTTTGGGGCGCACTGCGTGTGCGCGCATGCAGATCGTGTTTGGTGTGCACTGCGCATGCGCGCATGCAGCACTCGTTTGGCGCATGGTGCACATGCACGGCCAGTGAACCGGTAGTAAGCCGCTTCAGATTTCACCACTGCTCTGAGCCCCTCTCGCAGGGGTGTGGCTATCCCTGACCTGCATTTTGTTTGTATGTTTTGGATATAGTTTTGTCACCTCAGCCTTTTGACTTTGGCCATCCATTAAAAAGCTGATCTTTTGGGGAAGCCTCGTCTCGAGTCTCACTCCCTGTGGCATCTCAGTGGCTCGGGGAAACTTCTGGGACCTTACAAACTGTTTTTCCGGGCGAGATAGTTGCCTCGCCCCGGTCGTAATAACATTACCAATTTTAACATGACAGCTCCTTTACTGCCTCACCTGACCTGGAATGTACCAATCAATTTATAACGCTGTTATTCCCCTAAAAAAGCCCCTTCTTACACAGCTGCCTCACAGCTGGTGTCTTAGGTGACATGTAGGATAGATATGGCATTGGAAGAATGGGAGTGAGACAGAAATAACATTTAGCTAACTTTCGATTTCGTTCTAATAGTTGGGCTATCCGTGACAGCTCAGGTAACGGGAACATCTGATTCTCCCTCTGACAGCTCCTTTTCTAGTCAGCTGTCAGGATAAATCGCTCTTCTCGCTTGAACAGAGGACCGGAGTGAAGCCTTAATGTTTATGTACCTGAGATAGGAGAAACATTGTCCAATGTCCTATATGTACCTGCATTAGATCCTAATCTGTTGAGTGTGTCCAGGTTAGACAGTCAAGGTTATGAAATTCTCTTTGCAGGAGGAGAGTACTCCATCAGGAGAGGTGGAAGGGTGGCCTGTATGTTCTCGGAAGGCACGAGAATAGCTGTGCACAAACTCATACGAATGCTCCCACACATGACAATTGTGTACTTTTGTTGCATAGGGGAGTGGAGCTGGTGAGTTTCAGAGGGCTGCAGAAGATGCCAGACCTAGCTAGGTGGCGTAAGCCACAGCAAAAGCCATAGCAGTGCCGAATGTTCTTAGAGCGCGCTGTTTGTAAGGAGGCAAAATACAGGGGTTTTTTTAAGGAGGATTATCTTTATCTTTATATATATGTACAGCTGAACAACCCCTGTTTAGTGGCCGTTTGACGTTACGATGCTGTAGGCTAGGAGCAGGCAGAGCTGGGTGTGGGCGGAGTTAAGCAGGTTATCAGTTTAGAATCATTACGTTGCCACAAATGACCCAAGTCAACTCTTTGGAATTCCCTTTCAAAGGCTTAAGCAATACATGTTAAACTGCAACTTAACATATGATCCTGATTCTTTGCACCTGACAGATGCCACTTTATGGCCAGTCCTCGTACTTATGACCGCCAGAGCATCCTGCACTCCTGTGATTCCCACTTGCATAGAAGGAGGAAAGCAACCCAGATCTGATAAGGAAACAAGGCCATTATCTCTGTGGATGAATAGCAAATAATTTACCCCCTTCCGAACGATGGCGCAGCCAGCCAGATATGAGGAATGGAATGGAATGGAATGGAATGGAGTAGAATAGAATAGAATAGAATAGAATAGAATAGAATAGAATAGAATAGAATAGAATAGAATAGAATAGAATAGAATAGGAATTGGAATTGGAATTGGAATTGGAATGGAAGAGCAGAATAGAATAGAATAGAATAGAATAGAATAGAATAGAATAGAATGGAATGGAATGGAATGGAATGGAATGGAATGGAATGGAATGGAATGGAATGGAATGGATTGGAATTGGAATTGGAATTGGAATTGGAATTGGAATTGGACTGGACTGGACTGGACTGGACTGGAATGGAATGGAATGCAAGGGAAGGGAAGGGAAGGGAAGGGAAGGGAAGGGAAGAGAAGAGAAGAGAAGAGAAGAGAAGAGAAGAGAAGAGAAGAGAAGAGAAGAGAAGAGAAGAGAAGAGAAGAGAAGAGAAGAGAAGAGAAGAGAAGAGAAGAGAAGAGAAGAGAATTCCTTATTGGCCAAGTGTGATTGGACACACAAGGAATTTGTTTTTGGTGCGTATGCTCTCGATGTACATAAAAATACAAGATACATGTGTCAAGAATCATAAGGCACAACATTTAGTGATAATCATAGGCTACAAATAAGCAATCTGTCAGAGGCAATCAGCCTCGTTACCTTCCTAGGGTAATTGCCTGGATCGTGGAACTTTCCTTGTGTATATTCTTGAAAAATAAAACCAGAATACATCTTCTAGTTAAACTCATATTTATTGTAAAGAAGAAAATAAAACATCTTACTGATCTAAATAATTAAATCGTTACATTTTGGTAAAGTTCCTACTGGCTACATCTCTGCAGCCGGACTTCTCTTGGCAAGAGAACAAAGAAAAGTGTGAAGTACAAAGAAAGGAATGCGGATATACATAGTTAGCTTACTGATAACAAAATTGGCAAGCTACGGAAAGTCTGACAGTCCAAAAATAACGAGCTCAGCTGGTAAATACAAAAATGCAGTGACAACCCCTTCTTTTGCCAGTTGAGCGAATATCAGGTACATCATCAAATAAGGCACATCTTCTTACGCAGATACTCATGTTGAGCTGCTGAAAGCGGTTTGTTGAGCATATCTGCAATCTGATCATGTGTAGATACATACTGCATTTTAACAAAACCTTTTTTCACTAATTGTTTTATGTTTTGATAACGGATGTCAATGTGTCTGGACCTAGAACCTGTGAAATGTGATTCAGAAATATAAACCACCGATTCATTGTCTTCCATTACTGTGATCGGTCGGATCGGGTGTGTCCAGATATCTGTGACCAAAGCATCAAACCAAGTTAGAGAATTACATGCATCTGAAACACAGGCATATTCAGCTTCAGTAGATGAACAAGAAACAAAATTCTGTTTACATACTTGGCAATAAACAGGACATCCATTTAAGAACATCGTATGACCTGAAGTACTTTTATGTGATTTCTTATCACTTGCCCAATCAGAATCTGCATAACAACATAATTCTGCATAATCAGTATGTGTTGGTTCTAACAATAACTTCATATGTTTAGTGTAGTTTAGGTATCTCAATAATTTCTTAACACATGTCCAATGAAACTGTTTTGCCTTACCTGTGTGTCGAGACAAGAGACTAACACTAAGTGCAATGTCGGGTCTGGTCAAACTACTGATATACAACAGTGACCCAATAACTGAACGATAAAGTGTTTGATCCTCGAACTCAGGACTTGCTTCATGTGTCAAGTTGTGAAAAACTGTTTGCATGGGTGTCTTTGTTGTGTTAGCATCCTTCATGTTGCAATGATGCAAAATTTGTTCAATTTTATCCTCTTGTGAAAGACTAAACCCCTTCTGTGTTTTTTTAATCTGAACACCTAAATAAGTGCTAATATGACCTAATGATTTCAATGTGAAGTATCTCTGCAAAGCTTTGGCAAAAATTTCACTCATTTGCTTATTTGGACCAATATAAACAATATCATCAACATAAACAAGAACTATCTCATATGCATTGTTAGATCTTTTTGTGAACACTCACTCATCAGTTTCGGACTTAATAAAGCCCATTGAATTTAGTTTGTCAGTAAGACATAAATACCACATTAAACCAGACTGTTTCAGACCATAAAGACTTTTGTTTAGGAATCAGGTATCCCCTTCTTGCTGTCAGAACCCTGGAGGACCTCTCACATAGATCTCTTCATCTAGGTCAGCATGTAGATAAGCCGTGTCAACATCGAACTGGAAAACTTCTAAACCAAGAATAGTTGCAGTTGCTAAAGCAATTTTTACACTCTCAGTTTGAACTGTCGGTGAATAGGTATTTGTGTAGTCCTCAGGATAATGTTGAGCGAAACCCTGAGCTACAAGTCTGGCCTTGTACAGTGACTCACCATTTGGCTTCTTTTTGATTCTGTAGACCCATCGAGTGCCAATGACCCTTTTGTTTGCTGGAGGTTTTGCAGATGTAAACACCTTAAGTTTCTTTAGACTGTCCATTTCAACCAGCATTGCCTCATACCATTTGTCTTGCTCTGAATCAGGAAGATGTTTGATTTGCATGAACGTATCAGGTAGAAGTGTAACATTGCAAATCAAAGGCAAGGGTGTTTTTGTCAGTTGCCAAGAATATCGTTGTGGAGGGATCCCTTTTGTGGCCCTCTTGGAATGTCTCGGAACAACAGTCCATTCTTCTTCTGCTTCGTCCTCGTCCTCACATTCGTTGCTAGCATTAGCATCCACGGCTTGCGAAGACGGAACATTAGGTTGGGAAGAACAAGTGGAATCTTGATCATCAATCTGTGTGGCATCAGCAACATCACTTCTAGGAAAATAAACTCCAGGATCATTGGAATGAATCCTGGACCAGTCAACATCTTCCTCAAAATTAGCAGATTGGGAAATTACAATTACATGTTTGGAGTCAATAAATTTGCTCCATTTTGAATTATCATCAATACCCATAAATCTCAGTCTCTTTGCTGCTGGACCTCCTTTTCTTCTTTGAGCTAAGGGAATGTTCACCATAGCATATGAACCAAAAATATGGATGTTTTTGAGATCGGGCTTGTAGCCATACAACATGAAGAAAGGAGTCTGATTTATTACACTGCTCCAAGTACGGTTGACAATGTAATTTGCATATTTGATAGCTTCACCCCAGTATGGCATACTAAGGTTGGCGTCTCCTAGGAGACAACGCATCATGGTTTGCAGGACCCCTTGTCGTCTTTCTATGACTCCGTTATGAGCCGGTGTGTAAGGAGCCGACGTCTGATGAAGAATTCCATTCTTATGCATCCAGTCCTGGAAACGTTCAGACATGAATTCAGCACCTCGATCACTCTGGATTCTGGCAATGTGAACTTGGTGTTGGGTAGAAACAAGAGCAGCAAAATCTTTAAAGATCTGAAAAGTCTCAGATTTTTCTTTCATAGGATATACATATCCATATCTAGAGTAATTATCAACAATTGTTAAAAAATATTTTCTACCACCAAGTGTTGGCGGAAAAGGACAACTATGTCAGTGTGAACCAAATCAAAAATGCATGTTGACAGGCGTGTAGCACGTTTGGGAATGGCTGCTGCTTTGGATTTGGCCTTTTTGCATACAGCACAATCCAGAAACACCTTACACCCCTTTAGATCCAAACCTTTTGCGAACTCCGGCATCTTCCTAAGAACATGGAAAATGGCATGCCCCAATCTTCTATGCCATTTATGGATACACCTGGAATGCGAAGGTTTACCAGTTAGTGAATTCTCAACATTAACATTTTTATGAGGAACCTCAGGCTTGCTCTGAGCAACCTGTTTCCTAATTTTCATTTAGTTGGCTTTAGGAGCCTTTGGAGTAGCAACAGGATCTCTCACTGGAGCATCTCTCTCTGGGCCTGTGCTCTCCTCTTTTGGAGTTTGTATACTTGCCTGTGTTTGCAATTTAGGCTTTGGCTTTAAGTAATAAACACCACCAATTAACATGGTTTCAGCAACAATATCTCCATTTTTAACTATGTAACTTGCTTTTTCAAGGTGGTGAACCTGGAACTTTAATGCTCTAGACAAGTGACTCTGACTAAGCAAATTACTAGTTGCTGTTGGTATATAATAAACATCAGGAATGAATGCATCAAGCTCTTCAACATAAACAGTTCCTTTTCCTTTGACCTGACAAGGATGATTGGAAAAAGAATAAAGTTCACGTAGTTCGGGTTCAGGTTCGTGTATCTCTGTAAAAAGTTCCTTTCTGTAGGTAACATGCAACGCTGCACCACTGTCCAAAGTCCACAGGAGTCGTCTGTCATACTCTGGATGAGGTTGTGGATCATTGGTTAAAGCCAATGTGGCGAGTGGAGCTTGTGGATCACGTCGGGGACCACAATGACCTTGTCTTCCACCTCTGCCTCTGCCTCCTCTGGAGTCTGTTCCTCTGGGCTGGTACGAGACGGGAGCTGGAACTCGTTGGGGACAATCCCAGGTGGCATGTCCCACACAATTACAGATGTAGCATCTTGGCATCCTTGGAACATAGGCTCTTCCTTGGAAGGGACACCTCGCTGTAGCTCTCGATGCGGGTGGTCCTCTCAAATGTGGAGTGGCTAACATGAGTGCTTCTTCTTCAATTAAAAGTCTGCATATATGATCCACTACGTGTTGAGCAATAAACACTAGATTAATCTTTGTAATGGCATATTTCCATTCATAATTCAATGAGTTAATAATAATGCTGATCATTTGAATATCATCAATAAGATAGCCTCTTTCTCTCAATTCTCTTCTGATTCCTTTCAGTTTGGTTAAATGTCCTCCAATTTGTTCACCAGGTTCCATCTTGAACCATGGAACTCAGACATGAGCAAACATGAAAATTCAATTGAAACAGGCCTGTAGAAATTTTCCAATTGGGCCCAAATTTGTTGGGCTATTGCATCAGGAAGAAAGGTAACCTGCAGTTCAGTATCCATGGACATCAATAATGTTGTGGAAACTTTAGTCTCTAAGTCTCTGATTGCAGGAGTCCATGGCTGAGCAGGAGGATTAAAGATCATACAGTGAGTACCTTCTCTGCGAAGTAACAGTCCAATCTCACTGACCCAGGCTTTATAATTCTGTCCTGACATATTTCATTTCGACTCACCAGCTAGTGGAGCAACAGAAAATGCCTGGTGAGGAACATGCATTTGGTATGCTGGCTGTGCTGGTAAAAATATCTGTGGTATTTGCTGTGCTTGTTGTGGACCAACAAATGGTCCTGGTTGCATGGCTGGAGGCATTTGTGCATGCGCTTGTGGCTGCTGTATAGGAGTTTGCTGTGCTCCAGCTGCCATTTGTGCTTTAGCATGGAGCTGTTGCATTTGAGCTGCAATATTAACATGGCCTGCTGGAGACGCAGTCATTTGCCTTTGCTGCATTAAGCATTGTTGTGTTCCATCTAAAAGGACACCAGCACCATCAGGGGGTGCTGAAGATTGGGCCTGTGGAGACACTTGTTGCACTGCAGTCTGAATATCTGAGTGAGTTAAGGACATCTCTGATAAAGTCTGCTGCAACAATTGTAATTGCTCTCTCAAATTGCGATGCATTTCAGCTTTCTCTAGTAAACTACTTTCGCCAGCAGATGGTGCTGCACCTGTAGTTTTGGGCAGCTGAGATAATTTTTCTGCATTCGTGGCACTTGTAATTTGGGAATAGAAATGATCATGTGACAAAAGTGACGTGTGCACAGCTCTCTGTTCTGATTTGCCTGACACAATATCCACCAGAAGATGTGTCTTTGGCTCCGAAGAAGAAGACAAAATGGTGTTTTCAGAGATTTCAAAAGCACGAGACTCTCTCTTATATAGCTCAAGCATAAATAAAGCCATTTTTGCCTGGGATAGCTCATGTTCAAAAAATTTTATTTGATCACGATAGCTTTTTACAGCTAGCTCATGAAGGGAGAGATCAGAGCTGCGAGGAGAATTATAAATTATGTCTTTCTCTGCGTGGGAGTAAAAATGCTCGGCAGTTTGTAGAAACTCTGGCCTTGCACCAAGCGTTTCAAATTCAGAAGGTTCTGGGGAGACTGTTTGAGAGCACGCATATTCAGAAGGAGACGTCACTGACCTCAATTGCAGCACGTTTTCTTCAAAAGCAGCTCCCGCAACAGCTTTTCTGTTATCTTCCTCCTGAAGCCTTTTTAAAATTCTTTTCGCTTCTTCATTAGAGAGAGCAGAGATATCTATATCTACGGCAAAATGCATTCTGTATTTGTTTTTATTCTTTTTCGGCATATTTGCAAAAAATAATTAGCTTACCTCAGTAGTTAAAAACTAATTGCCTATGTGTTTATCATCAAAAGTAACAAGCAAGGAAAAAGCCATAAATCAACCATCCTCTGCTACCAGGTGTCAGGATGGCAATTAATCCCATTCTGCTTTTGGGTAATTGCACCTTGATTTAGAGAAGTGGATCGAGGCTTTTCCCTTGAAGCATACTTTAAGAAAATAAACCCGAAGATATATTTTCTAAGAAAAAACTCATTTATTTGTTATAAAGAAAATAAAACATCTTACTGATCTAATTAGTTACATCTTGGCAAAGCTTTCCCGGCCACCTCTCTTGGCCGGAGAACAAAGAAAAAAAAAGAAGAAAGTGAAGGAATGTGGACATGCACAGTTAGCTTACTGATAAGAACTTGGCAAGCTACGGTAAGTCTGAAAGTTCAAAAATAAGAGCTCATCTGGTAAATACAAAAACGCAGTGACACACTGGATAAAATGAAATAAAGCACAGCAATTATATTTTGATATTTTTCTATTCATCTTGCCTTATTATTTATTAGACAATAGATCATGTAATAATAAATTCAGCAATAAAATTTTTCACTAGAAATATAAAATAGTCTATAAATAAGGAAAGTATGAGTTCCAGTTCTGCTTTTTATGCATGACAGCTAGATGGGTGACTCTGGGTCAGTCTCTCCTTTGCAGGTTTATTGTTTTGGGGAAAAACAAGAGGATGGAGTATTAGGTTAAATCACCAACTGGAGTTATTCATAAAAACAACAAAGGAGGCAGGATTTGAAACATCAACTTTTCTGTAAACAGCCAGAAAAAAATAAGCAGCCAGCAACCTCAGTGGCTGGTCTCTGGAAGCTAAGCAGGGTTGGGGCTGGATGATCCTAGGATGGGAGACCTCCACGGCTTCAGAAAATTACAGCAATTGTGGTATGTGCCACCTGTAAAACATTTTATAAAGATTTTCTTTATCTGCCGAAGCCATGATCAATTTATAGTTCCTGTCCCAAAGTATTTGCCATTTCTCTAATTCTGTAGTGATTCCATGACAGAATACACTACACAAAGGAACCTCTACTTTCAGAGGCAACATACTCCAGAATGCCTGTCTAGCTCATGCTAGACACTACCTCAACTATGGGCTTCTCCCCAAATGGAGATCCCCTCTTCTGCCCTGGAAGCTCCCATGGACCCTCCTTATGCAGAGCAGAATGGTGAGAAAGTCCCACCAAAAGGATGGAGCCCGACTGCCTCAAACGCCATACCTCCCTCTGTCCATTCAATCTTAGTTTGACCATCACCCAAGATCAAAGCTTAGTGACCTTACCTGGGTCCATGTACATAAATGTCACCACCACCAACAGGAGCAGTAAAGCCTTCATCTTGCAATCTTCTCTGCAGCCTTCAAAATGAAGTCTAAAAAGGAACGGGCACTTATATATCCCCTCTGAGATGTGATTTTTTTTTGGGGGGTGTGTGTGGTGTGACCGGACATCAAGGATTAAGAGAGAAGAATAAGGAGACCCAGGTGAGAAAGGAACAGTGGAGGGTGTGTAGTCTCTTTTGCCCCCGACACAAAAATTACATCAGACCATGGGAAGAACCAACCAGTTTCTGTCTTCAAGGTAAGCACTTCCGTTCCGTGTGCAAAATTTGTGCACCTGGACAATTGGCATCTTGCCAGGTAGAACCCTTCCTGAATTTACACATCGTGTACAGAGTACAGGATTAAAAAAAAAATCTCTCTGGAAAGTTCTGTGGCTTCTTTTTGTTGTTGCTAGTTGCAAAGTCGTGTCCGACCCATCGCGACCCCCATGGACAACGTTCCTACAGGCTTTCCCTGTTCTTTGTTAAAGTAGCATTGTTGGTTTTTCTTTCTCCCACCCCACCTCATCCTGGCAGATGACCTCCCATGGGGGCTTCGTTGTTATGATCAAAAAGAGGGGAAAGTCTAGGACCCATGGCATGATAAACTAAATGCGCTAGTGTCTACTACCCTGATGGTGATCAGGAGGGCCTTCAAGAGGTATCCTTCTCCCAGACTTTGGGCAATTAAATGGACCTTTAAAAAATTCCACAATAGCCCCAGCAGGCACCATAAATTAGTCTATAAAAGGGCCTGTCATCCTTTGCTCCACACACACTCTCCTCTATTTCAAGGCATCATTTCCTTACTCTCAGCTTGCTCCAGAGAGAAGAAAGGGAGGGAAGGAGAAGCATTGGTGTCAACTCACAAAGCATCCCTGGCTTGCTCTTGAGTTGCCATAGGCCAGGGGGGATGGGAAACTGGCGGATCTGCACAGCAGCCAAAAACAGATGCACATCCCACGCTTATCTCCGTCAAGGCTGTATCCCAGGGATACCTACAGTAGTCGAAGGGGAGTGATCTCTCCAAGCCATGAAATTGCTCCGTTGGCGAATGTGATTGATGACATGCCCTGGGGGGAAACAGGGTCATAATTGGAGCATAAATTACGTAGGGTCAGAGCTGGCTGTACTTGGGAACGTGCCGACATGAAGCTCCTAATAAATGACTGGATTTCTTTTGAAGCTTGGCTCAAGACTCATGACTTAATTAGGGCATCCGTTGCAACTCTGACAGTTGGAGCCTGTGGTGCCACTGAGGAAGGATGGTGGTTATTGGGGCAGCCTTGTATCAGAAACTAGATTGGCATGGAGGTGAAGATGCTGGATGGACACTGGGAGGAGGTAATTCAGACCTCTTCCATGGTTCTACTTTGACTCTCAAGGCTGTAGCTTCATTGGTGGTTTCTCCCTTTACTTTATACTATCTGAAAATGGGGTTATGACCCAGTGAGCCAATCCTAACCATGACTGAATTAGAATGCTCCCAGTCCTCCTTATTCTAGACCAGGGGTCACCAACCTTTCGGACCTCAGGGACCACTAAATTCATAATTTTACATCCCGTGGACCACTAATATGATCTGCCTAATGACTGTCTGGGTGGGCGTGGCTAGGTAGGCATGTGAGTGGGTGGACATGGCCAACTCGATGTCACTCACATTGAGGGGCACCTTGCCAGCGTCTACTCGCCCCTCCCCTCCCAGCTTCTTGCTTAGCAACAGAAATGTTGGGCTCAGTTGCGATAGTAAGTCAAGGACATCCTGTAGACTGGGTTTTGCACTTTTTCAAGAACCTTTGATAAAATCCCACATCAAAGTTAAGTTTCTCAAGAAACTTAAGAGCCACGGAATAAAAAGGCAGGTCTTCTTGTGAGTAAACAACTGTCTATAGAAGAAAAATCCAAGAATAGGAATCAATGGAACTTAGAATAACTTTATTGTCACTTTGAATGTACAGTAATCGGCATAAATTAAAATGAAATTCCATTGCAAGCAGCTCTCAAAGAGTCACCACCTCCAATATACACTACATAAACATGACAAAATAAATAAATACAAAATTATGCATATACTCACATATATTCTATGACCCAGAGAAACATCACAGTCTAGTTCAGATGTATAAATGTACATGACGAGAAAAACAAATCTTGCGAGTTTGCCAGATTGATGGCCTAGGGAACAAAGCTGTTCCAGAATCTGGTAGTCCTGCTAGAAATACTTCAAAACCTCCTCCCAGAGGGGAGCAACAGAAACAGGCTGTGATGTGGATGTGTGGGGTCTCTTACAATGCTTCAAGCTTGAAGCTTATAAGCAGTATCCTGAATGACAGGAAGCGATCTTCCTATATTCTTCTCCACTGTCCTCACCACTCTCTGTAGGGACTTTCTATCTGAGGCGTTGCGGCCACCAAACCAAACAGGGATGCAGTTTGTTAAAACGCTCTCAATCGTGGCTCTGTAGAAAGTGGCTAGGATAGAAGGAGAAAGAGGTGGTCTCCTTATCCGATGCAGGAAATGCAATACTGGGTTGCACGCTTCACTAAGGATGATGTTTGAAGAGACCAGTTCAGATTGTTAGTTATCTGCACCCCCCATATACTTAATACTGTTGACCACCTCTACAGCTGCATCCTTCATACTGAGTGGAGTGTGGACAGTTCTCACAATGGAGTCATGTTACTAATGGGATCTCCCAGGATTCTATCCTAGGACTGATGCTTTTTACACATGATCTGGAATCAGGTATCATGAGTGGATTAGGCAACTTGACTGATGATGTCAATTTATTCACGGTGATAAAAATGATCAGGGACTGTAAAGCACTCCAAAAAAAGATCTCGACTCTTTGTGGCATCACAAAGTAACATCTCTTCCTACAAAGGAAGATTTTAACACAACAGAGCCTTGGTAGTACAGTGGTTTAGAGCACCCTGTCATTAACACAGCTGCCTGCAATTACTGCAGGTTCGAACTTTACCAGGCTCAAAGTTGACTCAGCCTTCCATCCTTTCTAAGGTAGGTAAAATGAGGACCCAGTTTGTGGGGGCAATAAGCTGACTTTGTATAAATATACAAAAGTATGAAGGCTATTGCTTAACGCATTGTAAGCCACCCTGAGTCTCCGGAGAAGGGCGGCATATAAAATCAAATTAAAAAAAAAAAAAAACATGCGGCATGCTGAAATGACTAAATTAAGAGAACACCAAGGATAAAGAGAACCAATACAAAATGTTTTATAGATGGCATATGCCACCGGAAAAATTGGCAAAAATATTTAAAGATGAATCAGCTAAATGTTGGAAATGTCAGCAGACACCAGGATCATACTATCATATGTGGTGGATATGTCCAGAAGCCAGAAACTATTGGAGTAGAATTAAAACATGGTTAGAAGAAATGCTCCAACAACATATTGATTTAAAACCGGAGCTGTTCTTATTGGGTATCCTACCAGAGAAAACTAGTAAAGAAAATATATATTTGATTACACATGTAATAACTGCAACGAGGATAGTATTTGCCCAAAGATGGAAAGCAGAGAAAATCCCTTCAGAAGGGGAAGTAATCAAGAAAATTTTAGGCTGTGCAGAAATGAATAGATTGACTTTGATAATTAAAGAAAGAGAGGATATGGAATATGTTAAGATATGGAGACAATTTTACCATTGGTTAGGGAAGAGATATAGATAAATGCATTAATAGTAAACAAGAGAATGTTATAATAAATGAATTGTGGGGAGAATGTTGTAACAAAGGAATGGAAAATATTAAGAAAGGATGAAGATAGGAGGAGTAATTATAATAATAAGAAGCCACTAAGAAACACCAAGATTTGAAATACCCTGAATTTTGCTCTGGGAAGTCTGGGGGGGAGGGTGGGATGGGAAGGGGGGAAGGGGTGTGGGGGTGGGGGGAAGGGGGAATATGGGGGGGAATTTTTTATGTAAAACTTTTCAATAAAAAAAAAAAAAAGAAACACCAAGCTGATGCACGGAATGACTGATTATGTATTGTATGTTTGTTTGTTTATAAAATAAAAAAATTGGGGGGGGGGGAGAAAGAGAACACCGAGGATGGTACTGGACAAAGCTTTTAATATCCCATATTTCAGGAGTTATACAAAGAGATGAAGTGTGATTATCTTTCACTATTTCTTCTTTCCACAACAGATTTTTTTTTTTTAAGAGGATAAAAGAAGAACAATCCAGTTTGGCAAGAAAGGAGGGACGATTGTGGCTGGATGCCTGGGCAAAAGAGAAAACAGGTTGAAATACTTGTTCTCTGTAGCCCCCCGCAGCTAAGTTCATGGAATGCAGCATCAACCAAGAACGCCAAACTCAGCCTCCAGTCTCGGCCATCACACTTATTTTGGAGGTAGTACGTTACACAAAGAACTATCACAGCAAAAAAGAGAACTGAGGACCTTCTCCGGATAATCTTTTTCAGAGGGACACTTCTCGGCACACGTCTTTGTGATGAGCACCTTGGAGTCATTGCCTTCAGAGGGAGAACATAAAAAGAGTGGAAATAATGTGGAACAAATACCCTCGGCTGCCACAGAAGTAGAGTTACAGAATAACAGAGCTGGAAGGGACCTTGGAGGTCTTCTAGCCCAACCCGCTGCTTAGGCAGGAAACCCTATACCAGTGATGGCTAACCTTTTTGCCATTGTGTGCCAACCCCTCCGCGACCCCGCGCATGCGCACGCGACCCCGCACGGTCTCCCTGCTTTTGGCATACGATGGCACGGTGGGCCAGGTAAGCCTGTTTTTCACCCTCCCCAGGCTCCAGATGTTTGCTAGGTGCCTGGGGAGGGCAAAAACGGCCTTTCCCACCCTCCCGGAGGCCCTCAGGAGGCCAGAAATGGCCCGTTTCCTGACTTCCGGTGGGCCCAGAAGGCCCAAAAATCAGCTGGCCGGCAAGCGGATGTGAGCTGGAGCTGAGCTAGGGCAACGCTCTCATGCCCACAGATATGGCTCCACGTGCCACCTGTGGCACGCATGCCATAGGTTCGCCATCATGGCCCTATACCATTTCAGAAACCCTATTACCATTGGAAACTAATCAAGGAGAGAAGCAACCTGGAATTGAGGAGAAACTTCCTAACAGTGGGGACAATTAAACGGTGGAACAGCTTGCCTCCAGACGCTGTGTTGTTTCATCACTGGAGGTTTTTAAGAAGAGACTGGACAGCCACTTGTCTGGGATGGTAAAGGGTCTCTTGCTTTAGCAAGGGATTGGATTTAGAAGACCTCCAAGGTCCCTTTATTTATTTATTTATTTATTTATTTATTAAATTTCTATACTGCCCTTCTCCCGAAGGACTCAGGGTGGTTAACAGCCAGAAGATAAAAAACACAGAAATACAAAAATTTAAAATAGATTAAAAACGAATTAAATAATTTGGCTGAATTTAAAATACCCCATAATTTAAACAGATTAAAATTTGTATTTAAAATTTATATTTAAAAGGGGCGAAGATTTAGGCCAGGCCAGCTTGATGAAATAAAAAGGTTTTAAGCGCGCGACGGAAGGTGCGTAGATCCGGGATCCTCCGTATCTCCGGGGGGAGCTCGTTCCAGATCGTAGGTGCCCCAACAGAGAAGGATCTCCCCCTAGGGGCCACCAGTCGACATTGTTTGGCCCACGGCACCCGGAGGAGCCCCTCTCTATGGGAGCGTACTGGCCGGTGGGAGGCTATTGGTGGTAGCAGGCGGTCCCGTAGATAACCAGGTCCTAAGCCATGGAGCGCTTTAAAGGTGATAACCAGAACCTTGAAGCGCACTTGGAAGACCACCGGGAGCCAGTGCAGCTCGCGCAGGAGAGGTGTTACATGGGAGCTCCACGTTGCTCCCATAACTACCCGCGCAGCTGCACTCTGCGCCAGTTGGAGCCTCCGAGTGCGCCTCAAGGGGAGCCCCATGTAGAGAGCGTTACAATAGTCCAGACGAGAGGTGGCGAGGGCATGAGTGACTGTGTGTAGGGAGTCCCGATCTAGAAAGGGCCGCAACTGGCGGATCAGGCAGACCTGATGAAAAATGCTCCCG
This sequence comes from Pantherophis vulpinus, assembly GCA_037215915.1. Classification (NCBI taxonomy): domain Eukaryota; kingdom Metazoa; phylum Chordata; class Lepidosauria; order Squamata; family Colubridae; genus Pantherophis; species Pantherophis vulpinus. The sequence continues at coordinate 224,102,921 of JAXLNS010000003.1, read as the reverse complement.
GTCACGGCCATCAAGTGCTCTTCTAAAGACAGCCGTGAATCCAGGAGGACACCCAAGTTGCGAGCCCTTTCCGTGGGGGCCAATGATTCGCCCCCAATAATCAGCGATGGCACCAGCTGACTATATCTATAGCTATTCTGATTCTAATATAAATTAAGAGTAAACTCTACTCCTTATTAGCACCGGTGATGTTACCTTGTTTGGGTAATGAAATTCCTGCAAAAAAAAAAAAAGTTCAGAGAGCACCAAAGACCCCTCAGTCCTGAGTTACAAATATTTTCCTGCATCAATGCACATTTCTTGGCCAAGACTTCTATCCTAAATATGGGACTTGTGTATTTCTAGAGAGTACTAAGGAAAGTAGGTAGAAGCAATTACCTTACAAAAGGAGATAAAGTATTTTGAAGTCCAGAATGCCCAAATAACATTTGGAAAGTGGACTCAAGTGGACAACTCCCTAATTCATTGAACTGTAAAAAGGAGAAGGAGGTCCAGCACAATCATATGTGCCTGCTATTCTCTCGCTCTCAAAAGAAGCAATTTTAGTCTTCCCATGAAGTTAATTTCTCGCTTTGGTCCAGGGGTGGGTTGCTACTGGTTCACCCCAGATTGGGCAAACTGGTAGTTGGGGGTGGAGGGAGGCTCCGCCCACCCGCCCAGATGTCTCTGCACATGGGCAGAAGCTTCTGTGCATGTGCAGAAGCATTGCGCATGTATGAGCGCGCCCATGAGCGAACCAGCAGCGACCGGAATTGAAACGCATTACTGCTTTGGTCTACCTAATTTGGCTGATACCAAGTCTCCCAAGGACCAACGTTCCTACGCATAGTCCTGGATTTACAACAATTGAGCCCCAAATTTTTGTTGCTGAGTGAGTTTTGCCCCATTTTACAACCTTTTTGCCACCGTTGTTAAGTTGGTAACATGGTTGTTAAATGATTGTCAGAAGATTGCAAGAGGTGATCATAGGATCCTGAGACACTGAACCTGTCAACCTGCAAAACAACTTCAGCTGAAGCCATGCTTATTTCTGCTTCGTTTCTTGGTTTTCCATTTGGGGGGGAGGGGGGAAAGCATGGAGGGCGGGGGGACTCAGGAATGTGGTGCCTCAGCCAGCTAGCCATAATATCTACCAGCAGGCGTGAGGACCAAGGTCTTGTCAACAGACACCTGTTGAAGTTGAGTGGGAACTTACATCTGGACTGATTGGCTCATGTGACCTGAGAAAGAAAGGGGAGTGGGGAGGTCTCATTCTTTTAACTATCCCTAATAAGCGTGGGAATAATTTAGAGCTAGTTTCGCCTTTCTAAGTGCCGATATGATGGACTCAATAAAGGAGCTCTTGAACTTGAAAAAACTGTTGGAGTCCTGACTTCCTGGAGTTCATTACTCGGAAGGATGATAGCATTGGTCATAAAAACAGGCCAGTGTCATGCCCCCGTCGGAATCTGAATCTGCGGGGGAAGATGAGCTTGAACAAAAGCCGACAGAGACTGGGAGGGCAGCTCCGTTGGCTTTGGAGGAAACTGGGGAAGGGCAGGCAGGATTAAAAAGGCTTGCAGACAGGGAGGAGCAGGAGAGACAGAGCTCAGGCGAACAGTAAGGACCACCCCCTCCTGATCCTAGAGCACGCAGAGAAGAGAGAAGGCGAGAACAACGCAGACTGAGCCGGCTACGAGGAAGGAGAGTGTCCTGACCCCCTTCACAAGGCACACCTGGGGACTGAAATGCCAGAGGCTGTTGAAGGTACATGTCAGAGCTTTGCTCCAGGACTTGTAGTAAACGTGGTGAAGTTTGGGGGCAAAGTTGGAACAAAGGAGAGTTAGACCTGTTCTCTGGCCTGTGTTGCTTTCATGTCACGACCCAAGTCATCACACCAAACCTCCAGATTTTGATCACGTGGCCTCAGGGATGCTACCACGGTCATAATTTTTCAGTGCCATTGTAACTTCGGTCACCAAATGAACGGGTGTAACTCAAGGACTGCCTGTATCACGATTTTAATATATTTCTGGGATCTTCTGAAGAACAAATGGACAAAATGCTCTGGCGGAAGAGTCCCACGGACTCAGTTGCTTACCTGCTCCTGACACCATACCAAGCGTTACACACCGTTTCTCCTGCTCAGAACAGATGGTCGTTTCCAGGCATTTCCAGTTCGAGATCTGCTCTTCGCACATGAAACAAACGATGGAATCGGCTGCAAACCAAGAGAAAAACCTTTTTCAATAGAACAATTCCGAGGAAGCTGTTGTGTAACTAGATTGTGGTAGGTCGGGCTCTCCCCTGAGTGTCTGCCAGGGTTAGGTTTTAGCTCAGTCCAAACACTTGTTTCTCATTGCTATTGATTTAGGAGCTGTGGTGGCGCAGTGGTTAGAATGAGGTACTGCAGGCTAACTCAATGCTCACTGCCAGGAGTTCGATTCTGAGCAGCTCAAGGTTGACTCGGCTTCCCATCCTTCTGAGGTGGGTAAAATGAGGACCCAGATTGTTGGGGGAAATATGCTCACTCTGTAAACCGCTTAGAGAGGCTGTAAAGCACTGTGAAGCAGCATATAAATTCCCTGCAAGTGCTATTGCTCTATCTATCTATCTATCTATCTATCTATCTATCTATCTATCTATCTATCTATCTATCTATCTATCTATCTATCTATCTATCTATCTATCATCTATCTATCTTCTATCTAATGTTTCATATCTATCTATCTATCCATCTATCCATCTATCATCTATCTATCTATTTATCTATCTATCTTCTATCTAATGTTTCATATCTATCTATCTATCCATCTATCTATCCATCTATCCATCTATCCATCTATCATCTATCTATCTATCTATCTATCTATCTTCTATCTATCCATCCATCCATCCATCCATCCATCCATCCATCTATCCATCTATCATCTATCTATCTATCTATCTATCTATCTATCTATCTATCTATCTTCTATCTATCCATCCATCCATCCATCCATCCATCCATCCATCCATCCATCCATCCATCTATCTATCTATCTATCTATCTATCTATCTATCTATCTATCTATCTATCTTCTATCTATCTATCTATATCTATCTATCTTCTATCTATATCTTCTATCTATCTTCTATCTATCTATCTATTTATCTTCTATCTATCTATCTATCTATCTTCTATCTATCTATCTATTTTCTATCTCTCTCTCTCTCTCTCTCTCTCTCTATCTATCTACTATCTATTTATTTATCATCTATCTATCTATCTATCTATCTATCATCTATCTATCTATCTATCTATCTATCTATCTATCTATCTTCTATCTATCCATCCATCCATCCATCCATCCATCCATCCATCTATCCATCTATCATCTATCTATCTATCTATCTATCTATCTATCTATCTATCTATCTTCTATCTATCCATCCATCCATCCATCCATCCATCCATCCATCCATCCATCCATCTATCTATCTATCTATCTATCTATCTATCTATCTATCTATCTATCTATCTATCTTCTATCTATCTATCTATATCTATCTATCTTCTATCTATATCTTCTATCTATCTTCTATCTATCTATCTATTTATCTTCTATCTATCTATCTATCTATCTTCTATCTATCTTCTATCTATTTTCTATCTCTCTCTCTCTCTCTCTATCTATCTATCTATCTACTATCTATTTATTTATCATCTATCTATCTATCTATCTATCTATCTATCTATCATCTATCTATCTATCTATCTATCTATCTATCTATCTATCTATCATCTATCTATCTTCTATCTGTCTATCTATCTATCTACTATCTATCTATCTATCTATCTATCTATCTATCTATCTATCTATCTATCTATCTATCTATCTATCTACACACACATATACAACACAAACACACCAGCAAAGATAGATAGATAGATAGATAGATAGATAGATAGATAGATAGATAGATAGATAGATAGATAGATAGATAGATGGATGATAGATAGATGATAGATGGATGGATGGATGGATGGATCTCATCTCTCTATCTATCTCATACACACACACACAGACACATATGAGCAGAGATAGATAGATAGATAGATAGATAGATAGATAGATAGATAGATAGATAGATAGATAGATAGATAGATAGATAAAAGATAGATAGATAGGTAAATAGATAGATGATTGATAGATGATAGATGGATAGATAGATAGATAGACAGACAGACAGACAGACAGACAGACATAGAGATTTGCTGTTGTTTTATTTAAACTTATATTTTGTGACTGCATGACCTCTGTAAATGCTATACTATATGCTAAATAAAATAAACAAAAAGGCATTTGCTGAGAATTCCGCAGCCACTCTGTTCATTCTTCTCCCCAATAAGACTCCAGTCTCCCCTGAATCAAGACCAGCTAGTGGCAATAATACAGAACGGATTTGTCTCCTTTCAAGATGTGGCGTGGACTTTCCAGCCTCAGCATATCGCCCTGATCGTCTGTCCAGGTACTCATTATACTATACAAATCAAATAAACTAAACTAAACTATTCACTCCTTCCCTGCTTGTAGAAATTTGGATGACTGTAATACAGTGTTTCTCAACCTTGGTAGCTTGAAGATGGGTGGACTTCAACTCCCAGAATCCCCCAGCCAGCTGGCTGGGGGATTCTGGGAGTTGAAGTCCACCCATCTTCAAGCTTCCAAGGTTGAGAAACACTGCTGTAATATCTAAATTATAGTTAGTCAAATTTGGCTAAGCACTGCCACCTAGTGACGCATTGCTGTTCCGTTGGTTTGTTCAATTTGATTTCCCCTGAGAGATAGAATCAGAAAATAAGATATTATAAAAGAAAGAATTGAAGAAAAGATACTGAAATGAGACAGTCCAGGGTTGTCAGCTTTATAAGAGGCAGTCCAAACAAGAAACATATTCAGGAGTGCTTTAATTTTATTGTATAAAATAAATTGTATTGTATTGTATTGTAAATTGTATATATTTTCTTCTTCTTCTTCTTCTTCTTCTTCTTCTTCTTCTTCTTCTTCTTCTTCTTCTTCTTCTTCTTCTTCTTCTTCTTCTTCTTCTTCTTCTTCTTCTTCTCCTTCTCCTTCTCCTTCTCCTTCTCCTTCTCCTTCTCCTTCTCCTTCTCCTTCTGTTCCATCGTGTCTCATTCTCAAGAGACTTGCCTGGATAAATCCTTGCAATTTTCTTGGCAAAGTTTTTTCAGAAGTGCCATTGCATCCTTCCTAGGGCTGAGAGAAAGTGACTGGCTGGCCAAAGTCACCCAGGCTTTGTGCCTAAGGCAAGACTAGAACTTGTGGTCTCTTTGTTTCTAGCCTGATGTCTTCATCACTACACCACGCTGTCTCTCATTGTAAGGTTACATTCACAAGACCTTGCCAGCCTGAAAGTAGATCTCTGCCCTCTTCACCTTTACAATCCAAGCAACTAGGGAGGGTCCCTTCTGAGATGTTTGCCTGGCCTCCATTCCTTCTGCAGGCTCAGCTGCCTCTTATCTTTTTTTTAAAAAAAATGTATATACAGTACTAACTAGATGCCCATACTTTGCTACAAAACTATGTGATCAGGTATGATAAATTGATACTTAAAGCCTGAAACTTAATGTAGAATGTGTAACTCTGTAGCATCAGAGCATGTTAATATAAGGCAATTGGCAGTTGGAACAGAGTTCTTTTCAGGTGGGAAGCGGGAGTAGAATGTCTAGCTCCTTAGCATCATAGTGTGTGATACTGTATATGAAATAGTAATGATCTAATGATCATTTCAAAAAATCCTTTCTTAGCGAGCACTTAGAAGCCAAGAAGAACATACGTGCCAAATTTCAAGTTTGTAGGCTTTACGGTTCTAGAGATTTCATGATGAGTGAGTGATATTTGGCTTATATATAGAGAGAGATTTATTAAGTTTTATCAATCAATTTAGTAATCAAATACAAAACAGGAAAAACAAAGATGATAAGGGGTCTAAACCATACAATGAACAATTGAGGGAACTACAGTTAGTCTAATGAAGAGAAGGACTAGGGGTGACATGATAGCTGACTGGTGATACTTGAGGGGTTCTCACAGAGAAGCGGGGGTCGGCCTATTCTGCAAAGCACCTGAGAGTAAGACAAGAAGTAATGGGTGGAAGATCATTAAAGAGAGTCCCAACTTAGAATTAAAGAGACGTTTCCTGACAGGGAGAACAATTAACCAGTGGAATGACTTGCCTCTAGAAGTTGTGAGTGCGCCATCAGTGGAAGTTTTCAAGAAGAGATTGGACAGCGATTTGATTGGGATTTTATTAGATGTCCTGCTTTGAGCAGGGAGTTGGACTAGAAGACCTCCAAGGTCCTTTCTAGCCCAGAGGTGGGTTCTACTTACCTTTACTACCAGTTCGCAACAGGACCGTGTGCGTGCACTCGCTTCACTTACCCGCATGTGCGCTTCTGCACATGCGCAGATCACCTATGATGACATCATGGCGGGTGGGCAGAGCCTCCCAACAGTTTTACTACCGGTTCTATAGAACCGGACTGAACCGGGAGCAACCCACCACTGTTCTAGCCCTATTGTCGAGGTTCCAAGTAATAGACCCATATCAAGCAAAACTCTGAGGCAAATGAATTCCTCAAAGAATAGCTTTATTGGATATATCATATTGGCACAGATCTGGTGAAAACCGACTCTGAAGGTTCCCATGGTTTTCACCTAATTAAAATTAAAAGTTTTCCCCTCAAAACCAAACAATTAGTCACATGGTCCAATCAAGGCACCATCTGATGGCCTGGTGACATCACTTCTTCCTCCGGCCAGGTGTGAGAACATTCTTGGTTTCCAAGAGAAAGTATTTTATTTTGACTACACAACCCCAGCTGTCTCTAATCCCCCCCTCCAGTGGCAAGATCCTCTGCTACCGGTTCTGTGAGTCTGCTACCGAGTGCGCGCTTCATGAGCATATGTGACCTCGGTGCCTTCCGCCGTGCCCTTAAAACTTTCTTTTTTCAGCAAGCCGGGCTGGCTTAATATATATTTTAAATATTTTTAATTGGTTTGTTATTTTAAATTAGGGCCAAATTAATATATATCTTTTTACTTGTTTTTAATGTTTGTATTGTATGTTTTTTATCTGGCTGTACACCGCCCTGAGTCCCTCGGGAGAAGGTGCGGTATATATATTCGAAATAAAATAAATAAATAAATAAATGCGCACCTGAGGCTAAAAAAAGAACAGCACTAAAAAAAGAACATTTTGAAGCCTTCCGAGTCTGCATAGGTAAGTAGTACAGCGAGGGGGAGGGAATCCGCTGTGCCACGTGATTTAGATTAGCTAGAAAGCAGGAAATCTGACGATTCTAGCTAATATAAATCGCTTGTCACAGCTGATCGTTGCCCAGCAGATCGTCAGAAATACCAATTCGGCCAAACTGGTAGCAGTTTTTTACTACCGGTTTGTCCAAACTGGTCCGAACAGGTAGCATTTCACCCCTCCCCCTTCCCTATCCCTCAGCTCCAGTGTGGCAGCATTGAAGCTCCAAGATGGCTTCAGCCAGGCGAGTTTCAGAGTTAACACCTATGATTCTATGTTCTATGGAAGGAAGGAAGGAAGGGAGGGAGGGAGGGAGGGAGGGAGGGAGGGAGGGAATGAGAAATAATATGGGTTTTGTTATTTGTTAATTAACATAGTTACTTTGTATTTTAATCTGATTTCTTTTCTTTCTTTTAAAGTGATGCTCAAGATTTATTAGCTTTTAACATTCCTAAACGGATAAACAAGTTGGAGACTAGCTCCTGATAAGAAAAGTTTGTTAGTATAAATTGTTTGCAGAATATAGTTAAAACATATTACAACAAATAATAAGTTTTCTTAAAGTTATCTCACATTAGTGTACACTTCTCATTGTAATTTTTAACCACTTAGTATATAAATCCCTATTTTAATTGCTATTTATTATTTTTTTTCTTTATTATTCCAAAAACCTTCCTGTTTGATCCAAAAGAAAAAAAACCCTTTTATTCCTTTAGGCTTTTAAGCATTACATTACAATTTAATTACATTTAGTTTAAATCTATTTTGTTTCTTCTTTTTCCTGTCTGTCCACATGTTCCACTTCAAAGTTCATCTATTCAAATTAAAAGTTCTATATATCACTTTAATGCTCTTATAAATGTCTGCTCCAAGCGTGATGTATCCACTTCCTGTCTTTGTTTGTGTGCCACACCTTCTTTTTGCTAAGTCTGTAAGTTTCCATAATAGAAAAGGTCCAAAATCTTTCTTCTTAAAATCACCCAGAACAGGATAGAAATTTCCAAAATCCATTAGTCTAATGTTAATTCCAAAATAATCATAATAATCCAAAGTAGAAAGCCATTTAGGATATTTCTTTTCCAAGCAGAAAGTAAAATCTTTTCAATCCACTTTCCTGCTTAGTCACCGCAGACTTCATGGCAATTTTGTAGCCATCCGTCTGTCAATCTTCATTAACTTCGTTAACTTTCACAGGTTTAAGTTCCCCAAAAAATATTTCCTCAATCCACTCCAAAGAAAACAGAAAAAAAAGTCCAATTTTCCAAATTATTAAAAACAAGTTCTTCTAAGCCAAATTAATTAATGCAAAGTTTGTCTTGGGTCTCCATTTTTCCCCCTTTCTTTTAAATCTTCAAGCCCCACGGATCTGTAGCCACTGTTTAAGGTTGGGGTCTTATTTTAAAAAATATTCCACGTAATCCCGTTATTTGCCTGGGTTGGTGTCACTCACCCGGCTTTGAAATGCTGGTTCTTTCTTCTTCCTCCTGCACGATCTTGTGTCCCAGTCTGCCGCGGCTTTGTGGCAGCCGCCATGGCTGCCTACCCCCGCCGCTGACTTTGAGGATTCCCTCTGGCTTCCGAGGAACTTGCCTGTTCCTCTTGGCCCTCTGAGGTGCTCCTCTTCACCCCCCATCCCTACAAGATGGGGGTTGGTCCGAAGACCGGTCAGACAGCGGTTTGTCAGTTGGGGGTTCCGCGGGCTCGTTAGAGCCCTCTAATTCCCCGACTGTGGCGCCGTGGCTCCAGACCGGATGTTCTGGAGGAGATTATGCTAGAAATTAGCCAAATAAAATATACTGGAAGTCAGCCAAACAATGGAGGGAGTCTGGGAGAAGATTATGCTAGAAACTAGTCAAATACAATATGCTGAAATCAGCCAATAATGTTGGGAGATCGGGAGGAGATAATATTGGGAATAATCTCAAAAGAGTTGATAATTTGGAGAAGAATAAGCAATATGTTCTTGTGATAAAACTGTGTAATATGTGAGATATTAAATTGGAAAGTTCAAGATATTTTGATTTGATAAAAAGGGTCAAATAATTAAGATGTCGATAAAATTGTGTTTTATAAATTTTAACAAAATGGAGTTGTATTGAAATTGAACTTGATAATCTTGGTGATGAAATTGTAAGGTATATAATTAGAGTAAGAGACTAGAATATTGCTAATAACTATTTGGATATTGATGAGATATAGATACAGAGATAATGAGTAAAAATTTAATTTGAAGTTAAAACTGTATTGATATATCAGATTTGTTTAGATGAAAGTGTTAGAATTTTATGTTTAAATTTGTTGTTTTTTTTTCTCTGTTTTAAATTTTTAAAAGATGTAATGGAAAAGTAGAATAGAGCGTGTTAAAAGAATGTAAGCATGCTAACCATCTATGACCGGATTGAAATTATGTTCTTGAAAGTTATATTTTATGTTTATGTTTGGGAAAAAATAAAAAACATATTTACAAAAAAAAAATCAGACCTCATTTTAATAACATGTATGCTATTAACTTGTCCAATCAACTTTCCTCTTTCAGATTTCTTTGTGATGTTAACTATAGAAGGAGATGTAAGCTAAAGATCGGGGTTCCCTCTTTGAACGAAGAATCCCTTTTGTCTGAATATTCTGATAAATTGTAATAAAATGATCTTCCTGTCTCGGTTTGTCTCATTGGAAAATATACACACCGAGGCACGAACCTAGAAAAGCCATATTTGGTGGAAGGAAGGAAGGAAGGAAGGAAGGAAGGAAGGAAGGAAGGAAGGAAGGAAGGAAGGAAGGAAGGAAGGAAGGAAAGAAAGGGTAAGAGGACACTTGTAGCAATGACTTCTTGAAAAAAAGGACATTGAGGAAGAAACTCAGAATCACCTCTCTTGATTTTGTTAGTATAAGACAGGACAGAGAGAAGTTTGAACAAGTTCTGTTATTCTAAGACAGAGGTCTTCAAACTTGGCAGCTTTAAGACTTGTGGACTTCAACTCCCAGAATTCTCCAGCCAGCATAGCTTTCATGGGAGTTGAAGTCCACAAGTCTTAAAGCTGCCAAGTTTGAAGGACTCTGTTCTAAGACAATACACTTTTCTCAAATCAAGGGTGGCAACAGCAGCTTACCTATTGGCGTGTACATGACCAATACACTGAAAATGACAACCAGGATCTCTCCTTTCTTCATGTTGCTTCTCCAATTTACGCTGAGTATAATAAGCATCTCTGAATGGCTTCTGCCGTATTTGATTCTGGGACAAATGGAGATGTGAAATATTGGGCTGTCTCATGTGACAGGGTGTGGTCCTCTTTCAAAATACTTTATGTGGGAGTGAAAATGAAAAACATGGCCTTGTCCAAGCTGCTGCCCTATGGACGTGTTGGACAACAATGTTCAAAGACTCCAAGCAACCAAAACAGTTCCCTCATCCCTAAATATTAGAACTTTTCTGGAAGCAATATTGAAGGGACTAGGTATGGCTAGTCTAGTGAAAAGAAGAATTAGGTGTGACTTGATAGCAGTGTTCCAATATTTGAGGGGCTGTCATAAAGAAGAGGGGGTCAATTTATTTTCCAAATCACCAGAAGACAAGACAAGAACCAATGGATGGAAATCAAGGAGAGAAGCAACCTGGAATGAAGGAGAAACTTCCTAACAGTGAGGAGCAATTAACCAATGGAACAGAAGTTGCCTTCAGAAGTTGTGGGTGCTTCATCACTGGAGGTTTTTTTAAGAAGAGACTTAAACGGTAAAGGGTCTGAAATGGGATAGGGTCTCGTGCTTGAGCAGGGAGTTGGACTAGAAGACTTCCAAGGTCTCTTCCAACTGTTCTGTTCTGTTCCGTTCTGTTCCATTCCATTCTGTATTTTATTATTCTGTTCTGTTCTGTTCTGTTCCTATCCCATTTCATTCTTCTGTATTTTATTATTCTATTCTATTCTACTCCATTCCATATTTTATTATTCTGTTCTGTTCTGTTCTGTTCTGTTCTGTTCTGTTCCTATCCCATTTCATTCTTCTGTATTTTATTATTCTATTCTGTTCTATTCTATTCTATTCTATTCTATTCTATTCTATTCTATTCTATTCTATTCTATTCTATTCTATTCTATTCTATTCCATTCCATATTTTATTATTCTGTTCTGTTCTGTTCTGGTCCTATCCCATTTCATTCTTCTGTTTTTTATTATTCTATTCTATTCTGTTCTGTTGCTTTCTCTTCTGTTCCATTCTGTATTTTATTATTCTATTCTATTCCATTCCATATTTTATTATTCTGTTCTGTTCTGTTCTGTTCTGTTCCTACCCCATTTCATTCTTCTGTATTTTATTATTCTATTCTATTCTATTCCATTCCATATTTTATTATTCTGTTCTGTTCTGTTCTGTTCCTACCCCATTTCATTCTTCTGTATTTTATTATTCTATTCTATTCTGTTCTGTTGCTTTCTCTTCTGTTCCATTCTGTATTTTATTATTCTATTCTATTCCATTCCATATTTTATTATTCTGTTCTGTTCTGTTCTGTTCCTACCCCATTTCATTCTTCTTTATTTTATTATTCTATTCTATTCTGTTCTGTTGCTTTCTCTTCTGTTCCATTCTGTATTTTATTATTCTGTTCTGTCTGTTCTGTTCTGTTCTGTTCCTTTCCCATTCCATTCTTCTGTATTTTATTATTCTATTCTATTCCATTCCATATTTTATTATTCTGTTCTGTTCTGTTCTGTTCTGTTCTATTCCGTTCCGTTCCGTTCCGTTCCATTCTATTCTATTCCATTCCATTCTACTCCACTCCACTCCACTCCACTCCACTCCACTCCACTCCACTCCACTCCACCATTCCATTCCATTCCATTCCATTCCATTCCATTCATTTCCAAATGCAGTTAGCACGGTTCCTATTAGAAGCGCCTGGGGATTATGGGGATTTAAAGCAACTCACCTGAGAAGCCTTGAATGGGGGAGTTTATCTGCAGAATGATAAACGTTGCATTGATGGTTGATGACATGATGAATTAAGGAGCAGCATTTAATGCATTGAGCAATAATGAGGTTAAGAGGCTTGCGATGCCCAGAGTCCTTTGACAGTGAGTGACTTTGGGTAGCACTTAAATGTTATAAATAAATACAGGTAGTCCTTGACTTATGACCATCATTGAGCCCAACATTTTTGTTGCTAATTGAGACAGTTGTTAAGTGAATTTTGTCCCATTTTACAACCTTTCCTGCCACCGTTGTTCAGTGAATCGCTGCAACTATTAAGTTAGTAACATGGTTGTTAAGTTGACTTTCCTCACTCTTAGAGAGGCTCTGGAGGCTGGGGACAGCAAAAAACGTCACTTCCTGTCCAACCAAAAGTTGGAAAACTGGCCATTTTGGGCCTCCGGAGGGCTTCTGAGGGGATGGGGAAGGCTGTTTTCGCCCTCCCCAGATGCATAGAGAGGATCTGGAGCCAAATGAGAAAGAAAAATGGGCCTTCCCCCCCCCCCCCCAGGCCCTCCAGAGTCAGGAAACAGCCTGTTTCCCTACTTCTGGTGGGCCCAGAAGGCCAAAACTTGGAGCTGAGCTGGCGTGCCAGGCGACATGGCTCTGCATGCCACCTGTGGCATGCATGCCATAGCTTCGCCATCACGGTTCTAGGCTAATTCCCTGCACAAGACACAGGAGACCTTAGATCATCCTAGATAAATGGTTATCTAATCCTTTCCCAAAAACCTCCAGTGATGCTACACCCACATCTCCAGGAAGCAAGTTGTTCAATCAATTAATCATTCTCACCACCAGAAAATTTCTCCTTAGTTCCAGGTTGAATCTCTCTTGAATGAGTTTCCATCCATTGCTTCTTTTCCTGTCTTCAAGTGCTTCGCAGAATAAATTGACCCTCTACCTCTTTGTGGTAGCCTCTGAATCAGAATCAGAATAGAGGTGGAAGGGACCTTGGAGGTCTTCTAGTCCAGCCCCCTGCTCAAGCAGGAGACCCTATACTATTTCAGACAAGTGACTGTCCAATCTCTTCTTAAAAGCCTCCAGTGATGGAGCACCCACAACTTCTGGTGACAAGCTGTTCCACTGGTTAATGTCATCTAGTAAACTCTCATGTACTAGATGGCAGCGATCATATCACCCCTAATTCTTCTCTTTGTTAGGCTAGATTTGCCGTCGGCCAAACAATGTCGACAGGCGGCCCCCAGGGGGAGACCCTTCTCTGTGGGGGCACCCGCCATCTGGAATGAGCTCCCCCCGGAGATACGGAGGATCCCGGACCTGCGCGCTTTCCACCGTGCCATCAAAACATTTCTTTTTCAGCAGGCTGGCCTGGCCTAACCTCTCTTTTAAACTTTTTAAACTTTTTAAAATTTCTAAATTTTAAATTTTGTCTTATGAATTAGGGGGTTTTAAATTTCGTTCTCTGAGCCAATTATTTAATTGTATTTTAACGGTTTTCAACATTTGTATTATATGTATTTTATTTGGCTGTTCACCGCCCTGAGTCCTTCGGGAGTAGGGCGGTATACAAATTTAATAAATAATAATAATAATAATAGATATAACTAGTTCTCTTACCATTCCTTGAAAGATTTATCCTGAAAATCAGGGGTGAAATCCAGCAAGTTCTGACAGGTTCTGGAAACTGGTAGCGGAAATTTTGAGTAGTTCAGCCAACCGGACCCCTGGCTGGTCCCAGAGTAGGGTAGGAATGGAGATTTTGCAATATCCTTCCCCGCCATGCCCAGCAAGCCACGCCCACAGAACCGGTAGTAAAAAAACATTTGAATTTCACCACTGCTGCAAACTTCTTAACATCTTAGTTGCTCTTCTCTGCACAGTTTCTAGGGTTTCTACTATTACTGTCGAGATCCCCTTGACACCTTGCATTTATTTATTTATTTATTTAATTTATTTATCATATTTGTATACCGCCCTACTCCCGAAGGACTCAGGGCAGTGAACAGCCAAAATAAAATACAGAGACATACAAAAGTTAAAAAACTATTAAAAACAGATTAAATAATTTAGGCTCAAAAAACAAATTAAAAACATCCAAATTATCTAAAAAACATTTAAAACCCAATTTAAAAGCCAATTTAAAAGGGAGAGTTAGGCCAGACCAGCCTGTTGGAATAAAAACGTTTTTAGGGCGCGGCGGAAGATGCGTAAGTCTTGGATCCTCCGTATCTCCGGGGGGAGCTCGTTCCAGATGGCAGGTACCCCCACAGAGAAGGCTCTCCCCCTGGGGGCCGCCAGTCGACATTGTTTGGCCGATGGCACCCTGAGGAGCCCCTCTCTATGGGAGCGAACTGGTCGGTGAGAGGCTACTGGTGGCAGAAGGCGGTCTCGTAAGTACCCTGGTCCTGAGCCATGGAGCGCTCTAAAGGTGGTAACCAAAACCTTGAAGCGCACCCGGAAGACCACTGGGAGCCAGTGCAGCTCGCGCAGGAGGGGGGTCACATGGGAGCGCCACATCGCTCCCCTCACCACCCGCGCGGCCGCATTCTGAACCAATTGGAGTCTCCGGGTGCTCCTCAAGGGGAGCCCCATGTAGAGAGCATTGCAATAGTCCAGGCGTGAGGTGACAAGGGCGTGAGTGACCGTGTGTAACGAGTCCCGATCCAGAAAGGGACGCAACTGGCGAATCAGGCGAACCTGATAAAAAGTCCTCCTGGCCACGGCCGCCATATGCTCTTCTAAAGACAGCCGCGAGTCCAGGAGGACGCCCAAGTTGCGAACCCCATCTGTGGGGGCCAACGACTCGCCCCCAATAGTCAGAGATGGCGCCAACTGATTATATCGGGATGTCGGAAACCACAGCCACTCGGTCTTGGATGGGTTGAGCCTGAGTCTGTTCCTCCCCATCCAGATCCATACGGCCTCCAGGCACCGGGACATCACCTCGAGGGCATCATTGGGGTGGTCTGGGGTGGAGATGTACAGCTGGGTGTCATCATTACGGTGAATCCTGGTGCTATGACCCCTTCAGCAGCAAGCGGCTTGTGGGGATTGGTTGGGTTATTGGGTGGGATCTCACGTTTACACAGGTGGTGGGGGTGAGTAGTATAATTGCAGGCGGTCGGTCACGCTGCGGTCAGGACAGGCTTTGTATTCCTGACGCCCCCGCCCGCCGCTGAGAAGGAGGAGGATGCAGCTCACGCATGCATTGTGGATGCCAGACCCGGAAGGGCGTATTAACAAGCCGCAAGAGTGGGCGCGATCTTTAAAAGGTGTTGGGAGGCAGCCGCTCCCAACGCCGACTTTGTGTATTTTCACGTCAAGTTCACTTGTTGTTAGTGGAGCTGTTCAGGTGGAATAAAAGATTACAGCAGCTGAAACCTGTTGGCAGCGTTCTTCTTCCCACTCTGACTCAAACACGCAATGCAAGTTTGACAATTACTTCAGTTGAATTTTACAACCCCATTTTACAATGTTAAAACACGATGATTTCAATTCCAAGCTGTGTTTCTCAACGTTTACGCAAAATAACACGAAAGGAGGCAGCCTCGCAGACCGATGCAAATTTGCCAAATGAGGTTTCAATTTCAAACACTTCCCAGCCAAAGGGAGGGTACAATTTTCACACAGTAACAATAATAGGCTATAATAATAGCCTGGATAGCTCAACAGACTAAAAGCCTGTTATTAACATTCATGTCTGCAATTATTGCATGTTCGAATCTCCCTAGGCTCAAGGTTGACTCAGCCTTCCATCCTTTCTAAGGTAGGTAAATTGAGGACCCAGTTTGTGGGGGCAATAAGCTGACTTTGTATAAAATATACAAAAGTATGAAGGCTATTGCTTAACGCATTGTAAACCGCCCTGAGTCTCCGGAGAAGGGCGGCCTATAAATCTAATTTAAAAAAAAAAAAACCCTCTCCATTGCCAGATGGTTCCGACAAGCTCCAACATGCTCTACAGGTTTTCTTTGAAAATCACCCCAATTATACAAAACAGGCAAACACACACTATATAACATCCTTCGGCAATTGTGCATTCCTCCCACATGGAATGGCCTTAAATGTGCAACATCTTTGTCGCCGGTGAGAAGTCGCGATCATGTCAGCATAGCTGCCTCTTCCATAGGAGCCTGGCAGCCTGAGCCACAATGAAGCATTTGATACTTCTGCTCCTGCTTATTATGATCTTTTGCACGGAAAGAGGTGAGTGTGGTCCCCGAGAGATTCATTAGATTAAAGAAACAATAAGAGGGCCTTGAAAATGAACTCAGAAAATGCTCTAGCAGAGGAGTGTCAAACTCGATTTCATTGAGGGCTGCATCAGGGTTGTGTTTGACCTCGGAGGGGGCGGGGGGCGGGGCCAGCTTCATGTCACTCATGTGTTCGGAGACTACAGTTGGTCCAGAACGCAGCCGCGCGAGCTGTCGTGGGTGCACCTAGGTACACCCACATTACACCAATTCTCCGCGAGCGGCACTGGGTCCCTATTGGTCTCCGGTCACAATTCAAGGTGTTGGTTATTACCTTTAAAGCCCTACATGGCTCAGGGCCAGGGTATCTTCAAGACCGCCTTTTGCCGCATAGCTCCCAGCGACCGGTAAGATCCCACAGAGTCGGTCTCCTCCGGGTCCCATCAGCTAAACAGTGCCGGCAGGTGGGCCCGCGGGGGAGGGCCTTCTCTGTGGCTGCCCCGGCTCTCTGGAACCAGTTACCTCCTGAGATCCGGACCACCCTCACCCTATTGGCCTTCCGAAAAGCTATGAAGACCTGGCTCTTCCGGCAGGCCTGGGGCCGTTGATCTCGCTCTTGCGATCTGGCGAGATCCGGCCATGAATGGCGTGATTGAGTTTTTAATGTTTTTAATGTTTTTAATGTTTAAATGTTTTTATAATGATTTTTAAAAATGTATTGTGAGCCGCCCTGAGTCTTCGGAGAGGGGCGGCATATAAATTGAATAAATTAAATTAAATTAAATTAAATTAAATTAAATTAAATTAAATTAAATTAAATTAAATTAAATTAAATTAAATTAAATTAAATTAAATTAAATTAAATTAAATTAAATTAAATTAAATTACATGTTGGGGGCACCTGTGGTGGCCAAGTGTTAAGGCAGGATTTCCCTCAAACCCTCCCTCATTCTCATTATAATCTCCTTCCTTCCTTCCTTCCTTCCTTCCTTCCTTCCTTCCTTCCTTCCTTCCTTCCTTCCTTCCTTCCTTCCTTCCTTCCTTCCTTCCTCTTCTCTTCTCTTCTCTTCTCTTCTCTTCTCTTCTCTTCTCTTCTCTTCTCTTCTCTTCTCTTCTCTTCTCTTCTTTTTCCTTCCCTCTTCCTTCTCTTTTCTTCTTCCTTCCCTTCTTTCCTTATTTTTCCTTTCTTCCTCTCTTCCCATCTTCCCTTCTTTTTCTTTGTCATTCCTCTTTCCCTTTCTCCTTTCCTGTCCTTCCTTCTTGGATGCTCAAATGCAAAAGGGGAAAACATTTCTCCTTTCGTTTTGTTTTTAGTTTCTTTTGCTAGCCCTCTGCCAGCGAAAACACAGCCTGGGGGGCTGTGTGGAGCCCCCGGGGCCTGTTTTCAGCAGCAACAGCCTCCTGCAGCCCTCTGCCAGTGAGGACAGCTGCAGGAGTCCATTGTGGCCAAAAACAGATCCCAGGAGGACCACATGCAGCCCTCCCGAGCTCTGTTTTTGCTGGCAGAGGCACCGCGGGCCGGTCCTTTGCTGTTTCAGGGCAGCTCCATGGGCCAGATTTAAACACCCCATGGACCAAATCCTGCCTGCAGGCCTTGATTTTGACACCCGCCTGTTCTAACAGAACTTGGAGAACATCAAGAACTTCAATGTAACACTTGAAGGAGTGTCTATGGAGAATCTCAATCATCCAGATCATGGTTGTCCCAAAATGCTTTTACCAAGAGGCAACTGGACTTTCTTGGGGTTTTTTTTTCCCCCTTTGAAAACATTTCACTTTCTCATTCAAGAAGCTTCTTCAGTTCTGAACTGAAAGCTGAAAAACTGAAGAAGCTCCTTAGATGAGAAGCATAATGTTTTCAAAGGAAAAAAAAAAAAGCCCAAGAAAATCCAGTTCCTTTTGGAAAAAAACACCTTTGGGACACTTGAAGGAGTGCGAAAGGAGAAGATGCAAGATCACAAACAGCTTTGGGGTGACATCATGCCTCTTTGTCTTTTGCAATGTCCGTGCAAATGAGTTGTTAGCTCCAGAAATATACTACTGGTGTATGTATCTGTTCATTCGAAGCTTCTGAACTTTTTTCCCACAGAGAATCAGGCAAGGGAAGCTGGGTGACATAATTTTGGCTACTTCTGGAATTCTCCAGGCCAACCATGACTTTCCTCCTTACAATTCTCTAACTAGGAACACTGGAATTGAGCTTAAGGTGGTTCTATCCCAGTTGTAGTTCAGCATTCAATACCATCATTCCAGACACTTTTCTAACTAAGCTAAACCAGCTACAGGTACCTGAACACACTTGCAAGTGGATCATAAGCTTTCTAACAGACAGGAAGCATCAGGTGAAGCTAAGCAGAATCACATCAGATACCAGTAAAATTAGCACAGGGGCCCCTCAAGGCTGTGTGCTCTCTCCACTTCTCTTCTCTCTGTATACCAATGATTGCATCTCTAACGATCCATCTGTTGACCTACTGAAGTTCACAGATGACACAACAGTGGTCGGTCTCATTCGAGGCAATGATGAATCCGCATATAGACGGGAGGTTGAACAACTAGCCTCGTGGTGTGACCGGAACAATCTAGAACTGAACACACTCAAAGCCGTAGAAATGGTGGTAGACTTTAGGAGAAACCCTTCCATACTTCCACCTCTCACAATACTAGACAACACAGTATCAACAGTAGAGACCTTCAAATTTCTAGGTTCTACCATATCTCATGACCTAAAATGGACACCCAACATCAAAAACTCATCAAAAAAGCACAACGAAGAATGTTCTTTCTGCGCCAACTCAGAAAGCTCAAACTGCCCAAGGAGCTGCTGATCCAGTTCTACAGAGGAATTATTGAGTCTGTCATCTGCACCTCCATAACTGTCTGGTTTGGCTCTGCAACCCAACAAGACGGACACAGACTTCAGAGGATCATTAGAACTGCAGAAAAAACAACGTCTACCAACCTGCCTTCCATGGAGGACCTGTATACTGCACGAGTCAAAAAGAGGGCTGTGAAAATATCTACAGGCCCCTCACATCCTGGACATAAACTGTTTCAACTCCTCCCCTCAAAACAACACTATAGAGCACTGCACATCAGAACAACTAGACACAAGAACAGTTTTTCTGAACGCCATCGCTCTGCTAAACAAATAATTCCCTCAACACTGTCAAACTAGTTACTAAGAATGCATTACTATTAATCTTCTCATCATTCCTATCACCCATCTCCTTCCACTTATGACTGTATGACTTTAATCTTGTTGCTGGTATCCTTAAGATTTATATTGACTGTTTCCCTGTGACTATCATTAAGTGTTGTACCTTATGATTCTTGACGAACGTATCTTTTCTTTTATGTACACTGAGAGCGTATGCACCAAGACAAATTCCTTGTGTGTCCAATCACACTTGGCCAATAAAGAATTCTATTCTATTCTATTCTATTCTATTCTATTCTATTCTATTCTATTCTATTCTATTCTATTCTATTCTATTCTATTCTATTCTATTCTATTCTATTCTATTCTACATTCTACATTCTACATTCTATTCTATTCTATTCTATTCTATTCTATTCTATTCTATTCTATTCTATTCTACTCTACATTCTACATTCTACATTCTATTCTATTCTATTCTATTCTATTCTATTCTATTCTATTCTATTCTATTCTATTGTTCTGTTCTGTTCTGTTCTGTTCTTCTATTGAGAAGCTGGACATCAGGATGTGGTTAATGTACAGAGTCCTTTCACATTTTTTATTTATTTTTCATTTATTTATTTGTCAAACATGTATTAGATGACAGATATAAGTATAAACATGATTATGAACACATGAAATGGTTACGAATAAAAGGGGGACATTAGGACAGGGACGGAAGGCAGCCTGGTGCTGTTATGCACGCCCCCTTTACGAACCTTTTAGGAATGGGGTGAGGTCGACAATAGACAGTCTAAGGTTAAAGTTTTGGGGGTTTGGGGAAGAAACCACAGAGTCAGGGAGTACATTCCAGGCACTGACCACTCTGTTGCTGAAGTCGTATTTTCTGCAATCGGGAGATGGGGAGGAAGCTTCTAACATCTAACCTGGGCTTCCACCTTGGGAGTAGCCAAAGATTAAACAAGTTAGGCCTAATAGGTTGAATGAAAGACCAATTAATCTTTTGTTGCCCTGAATCAGGGTGTTGCAAAAGCTTCCAGGATGCTGACTAACAGAGTAACAGAGTGGGAAGGGACCTTGGAGGTCTTCTAGTCCAACCTCCTGCTCAATCATTCATTCGTTCAATCATTCATCCATCCATCCATCCATCCATCCATCCATCCATCCATCCATCCATCCATTTATTTATCCCCTTTTATTCATATCCTTATCCTGTTTTCATAATCATGTTTATACGTATATCTGTTATCTTACGTGTTTGACAAATAATAAATAAATAAGTAAATAAAAGGAGGAAACCGTATACCATTTCAGGCAAATGGTTGTCCTTCAAAACCTCCAATGATGGAGGACCCACAACTTCTGGAGGCAACTCGTTCCACTGATTAATTGTTCTCACTGTCAGGAAGTTCCTCCTTAATTCCAGGTTGCTTCTCTCCTTGATTAGTTTCCATCCATTGTTTCTTGTTCTGCCTTCTGGTGTTTTGGAAAATAAGTCAACCCCCTCTTCTTTGTGGCAGCCCCTCAAATACTGGAACACTTTTATCATGTCCCTCTTACTCCTTCTTTTCTCTAGACTGGCCATACCCAATTCCTGCAACCATTGTTCGTATGTTTTAGTCTCCAGGCCTTCAATCATCTTTGTTGGTCTTCCCTGAACTCTTTCCAAAGTCTCAACATCTTTTTTGTAATGTGGTGACCAAAGCTGGATGCAGTATTCTAGGAGTGGCCTTACTAATGTTTTATTAGTTCTGAATCAACTGGATTAGTTATGAGACCCTGAAGGACCCAAAATGAGAGAAGACATGGTGCCAATGATGATGTCAACAGTTTGTCTATAAATCTGGGGGGCAGCTGATGAGTTCTTCTTTGAAGTTTTGGTTCAGCAACTCTTATAGTAAGCCAGAGATCAATCTTATGATAGCCAAACATCTCTATGTGCTTCCCTCTTGCCTTCTCAATCCAACCTCACTTGGTTGGAAATGTTCCTCCTCCAAGTGTCTCCGAGCTTCAGCCTAGGAAGCTCCAAACTTGGAGCAGATTGTTAGGTTTTACTGGCATTTCCAGATTTCATTAACTTGCCTTGTTTACTGCTGTCAAGTAAGAAGGATGGTATCTCATCAAGCAAAGCTGGAGAGATAGTTGGATCATCCAGGCCTGCCCTTCCTTAATTGCAAAACCCCATTGTTATGTGAAAGTATGGAATTTGTAGGTGGTAGATTCAAGGAAGGCGTTGCCTTCACATCCTACACATTTGCTTCTTCAAAGTTGAACAATGCAAAGTTTGGGGGATGGGTCTATCACTGGCCAATGAGGAACCTCCATGTGCAGATGCAACATATGTCTAACTGGTGCTACCTGAAGGGATGATGGTCCTGCCCAAGAGATGGTCCTGCCATGACATGCAAATATATTAGAATAACAGAATGACAGAGTCCTTGGAAGTCTTCTAATCCAGCCCCCTGCTTAGGCAGGAAACCCTATACCCGTGATGGCGAACCTATGGAACGCGTGCCCCAGGTGGCACACGGAGCTATATCTGTGGGCACACTTGCATGGCCCTAGCTCAGCTCCAGCCCTTATGCGTGCAATGGCCAGCTGATTTTTGGGCCTTTCAGTCCCACTGGAAGTCGGGAAACGGGCCGATTCTAGCCTCCAGAGGGCCTCCGGGGGAGTGAGGAAGGTCGTTTTCGCCCTCCCCAGGCTCCTAGAAAGCCTCTGGAGCCTGGGGAGGGCAGAAAATGGGCCTACTGGGCCCACTATGCCATCACCTGCCAAAAGCGGGATCACACAGGGGGGGTCGCACATGTATGCACAGGGGGTGGGGCACATTGAATTATGGGTGTGGGCACATACGCGCTTGACCCCCCCCCCCCCACCCATGCTGAATTGTCTGATTCTGTGTGCTGCAACAAACTCTGATACTGAAGAGGTGGCTCTGCCAGACGGCTTGGGGTCCCAATGGGGGAGCATCACCCTGGAGATGGTTGACAAATGAAGAGGCAATACCACCCACCCTTCTGTTCCTTCCCTCCTCATCTCTTATTTATCATTTTGTCTGGATTGGGACTTCTATTTTTATTGTTTTAGGCATATTGATAGGTTACGACTTTAATTTTTTTTAATAATGTGAGCCACTCAGGGTCGTTTCATTATGAGATGGGGGGCAAATAAATTCAATAAGTAATTTCTCTATTACAGAAAATGTTCTATAAAGCATTTAATAAGTGCCCTTCCCTTCTTCATCCTTCCCCTCCCCTTCTCTTTTCCCTTCCCTTCCCTTCTTCATCCCTTCCCTTCCCTTCCCTTTTCCCTTCCCTTCTTTTCCGTTCCGTTCCGTTCTCTTCCTTTCTCTTCTTCATCCCTTCCCTTCCCACAGGCTTGTCCTTATATTGTTTCAGATGTGGTCATGCAAAATCCCATGCGGATTGTACCAGCTCCATTAGATGCTCCGACATGGAAAAATTCTGTGCGTCACACACCCAGCAAGGACCCGGTAAGACTTAAAAAGCTTGATGACTAAGCAGGAACTTCAATAGGGCTAAGAACCACTTCCTTGGTAGAAGTGAAGGAGCCTGGAATAGAATACAATAGATTTTTTTATTGGCCAAGTGTGATTGGACACACAAGGAATTTGTCTTGGTGTGTATGCTCTCAGTGTACATAAAAGAAAAGATACGTTCATCAAGAATCATAAGGTACAACACTTAATGATAGTCGTAGGGTACAAATAAGCAATCAGGAAACAATATCAATATAAATCGTAAGGATACCAGCAACAAAATTATAGTCATACAGTCATAAGTGGAAGGAGATGGGTGGTGGGAACGATGAGAAGACTAATAGTAGTGCAGACTTAGTGAATAGTTTGACAGTGTTGAGCGAATTATTTGTTTAGCAGAGTGATGGTGTTCGGGAAAAAACTGTCCTTGTGTCCAGTTGTTCTGGTGTGCAATGCTCTATAGCTACAAATATACAATGCTCTGTTATACCAACATGCCTTCTCTCTCCCTTCCTCCCTCTCTCTCTCTCTCTCTCTCTCTCTCTCTCTCTCTCTTCCTCTCCCCTCCCCCTCTCTCTTGTTCCAACACTCATTTGTTCTTCTCTCTTTAGGGGAAGAACGGATGATTAGCAAATGGTGTTCCCCGAAATGTTCCAGATTCAGCCTGGAAATCAAAGGATCCCACATATCCTCACAGTGCTGCCAAACTGATTATTGCAACAGCGCTGGGCCCAGCGGTGCACGAAGCAGCGGTGTCCTTGTGATGGGGGCCGCCCTCGGCAGCTTCTTCTACATCTTCCAGAAAGAGTTGTGATAGGGGGGACAGGAGGAGAGAGAGAGAGGCCTGCAATGAGTCTCCAGATCTCTAGATTTCTCGAATGCCCCCCCCCCCACACACACACATGGTTCCTTTGGCTAGTGAGGGAAGACCCTCCCCCTCTCCTAAAAGAATGAAATATTTGGAGAAATATTAAAAAGGCAGAATCTTATATTTCCCTGAATGAGAAACGGAGAAACATGCTCTTGGAAAGCAGCCCCCGCCTTCCTTAATAGCCCCCAGCAGATATTTTTTGCCCATTAAGAAAGACTGGACCATCCTTTTTTTTTTTTAAGTTTTTTATTTTTTAGACAAACAAACATTTAATACATCAGTCATTCCTTCCATGTGACATCTCGGTGTTGTCGCCAAAAGTTCTTCTTTTTGTTGTTTCTTCTGTCTTCATTCTCATCCACTCAGTTACAACAATTCATCACTAACACAATATTCTAATTGTAGCATTTTTGTACATAGTTATTTATTTACTTATTTGTATCTCTTTTCTAACCAATAGTAGAGTTGATTCCATATCTTAAAGTATTTCTGAATCTTCTCTTTCTTCAACCATCATAGTCAATCTATTCATTTCTGCACAATCTAAATTTTTTAAAATTACTTCTCCTTCCAAAGGTATTTTCTCTGTTTTCCAATTTTGTGCATAAGCAATCCTTGCAGCTGTTATTACATGTATAATCAAATAGATATTTTCTTTACTAATTTTTACTGGGAGGATACCCAATAAGAACAGCTCTGGTTTTAAATCAATACGTTGTTGTATCATTTCTTCCAGCCATATCTTAATTTTATTCCAATAGTTTTTAGCTTCTGAGCATGTCCACCACATATGATCATATGAATCTGGTAACTGGTGACATTTCTAACATTTAGCTGATTTATCTTTAAACATCCTATCTGCAAAACAAAAGACTTTTAGCTCCAGGTTGGTGGGATTAAGACATACCCTCCCGGACATAATAGGCTTAACCCACTAGCAGCAGAGCTCACTACATTGCACAATCTCCTAAGGACATTGCATCAGAGTCCAAGCTTCAACCAAACATATCTCAGACAAACATGACCCCACATGGCCCCATGGAAGTCTGACAACAGCCAATAGAAAAATGTTCTTGCACAGGAACAGGAAGCTCAAGTGCAAAGCCCAAGAGAAGGTATAAATAGCCCCCACTCTCAACTCCATGTGGTCAACTGCCCCGGAACTCATGTGGTTCTGCTTAATTAAACCATCTTTCCATTCAGCCTCCATGTTTCCAGTGTCTTTGTACCGGCTTGGAACTGGACCAGATGGATATTTCTTCCAACACTAGTCATTCCCTCACTGGCTATCTCACAGGAATGCTGTTTGCAGCACAGTGAGGGAACTCTGGGATTTGAAGTCCACCCATCTTAACACTGCCAAGGTTGAAAAACACTCTTTACAGAATCAAAACAGGGGAGGTTGCCGTTTCCATTTGAACCAAGTTTCTGATGATTTTCTGATTTTCCATCTCATGCAAATCTTCTGAATTATTATTCGCTTAATACGAGTAATACGTGTGAGGGATCTTGGAGTCCTAACGGACAACCATTTAAATAGGAGCCAGCTGTGTGCAGCAGCTGCCAAAAAAGCCAACACAATTCTGGGCTGCATAAACAGAGGGATAGAATCAAGATCATGTGAAGTGTTAATACCACTTTATAATGCCTTGGTCACACTTGGAATCCTGCATCCAGTTTTGGTTGTTGTAAAAAAAGATGTGGAGACTCTGGAAAGAGTACAGAGAAGAGCAACAAAGATGATTAGGAGACTGGAGGATAAAACATATTGTTAAGGATATTGTTGTTGTGTTACCAACCAGCAGAGTGTAGAGCACAGAGAAATGTTGATGAGAGCAATGAATAAGAGATGTGCAAACTGGTTTATCAAAAGTTTATTTTATAAGGAAAAAACAATCTCATAGTCTTTAAACAAATCCAAGTCTTTGCCAGTTAAATCAGTCCAGTGATATAAAATCTTCTTACCACACAAACAGTAGTTGGTTAGAATAACAAACTCACTCTGGTTCACAAACCACGATGGTAGCAGATCCATCCAACGATGATAGCACAATGAATAGCACTCCTCACACTATGGTAGCTTATCATCAACTGAATACTTTACAGTACCTTTCTTAAATACGTTCACAACTAATTACAGCATGACTCAGCATTACAATGAATCAACAGGAAAACTGTAAAGTCACACAATACATATTCATATTAAAGTCACAGAACACATATATTGCCTGGACAACTTGTTAGGCTCAAACCATATCCTAACACATATGAAGAACGGTTGCAGGAATTGGGGATGGCTAGTCTAGTGAAGAGAAGGACTAGCGATTGGCATGATAACAGTGTTCCAATATTTGAGGGGCTCCTACAAAGATGCGAGGGGCCCAAATTATTTTCCAAAGTACCAAAAGGCAAGACAAGTAACAATGGATGGAAACTTATCAAGGAGAGAACCAACCTAGAACGAAGGAAAAATACCCTAACAGTGAGAGCAATTAATTAGTGGAATAGATTGCTTCAAAAGTTCTGGGTGCTCTATCACTAGAGGCTTTCAAAAAGAGACTGGATAACCATTTGTCTGGAATGGTATAGGGCTGTCATGGCTAACCTTTTTGCCATCATGTGCCAAAGGCTGCGGGAGCCATGTGACCCCTGCTTTTGGCACACGATGGCACAGTGGGCCCAATAGGCCCATTTTTCACCATCCCCAGGCTCCAGAGGCTTTCTTGGAGCCTGGGGAGGGCGAAAACAGCCTTCCCCACCCCTGCAGACCTCTGGAGGCTGGAAATGGCCCATTTCCCAACTTCCGGTGGGCCCAGAAGGCCCGTTTTTCACTCTCTCCAGGCTCCAGAGGCTTTCTAGGAGCCTGGGGAGAGCGAAAACGGCCTTCCCCATTCCCCGGAGGCCCTCTGGAGGCTGGAAACAGCCCTCGTCACCTCCCGCCTGGACTATTGTAATGCTCTCTACATGGGGCTCCCCTTGAGGAGCACCCGGAGGCTCCAACTGGCGCAGAGTGCGGCCGCGCGGGTGGTAATGGGAGCGACATGGCGCTCCCATGTGACACCTCTCCTGCGCGAGCTGCACTGGCTCCCGGTGGTCTTCCGGGTGCGCTTCAAGGTTTTGGTTACCACCTTTAAAGTGCTCCATGGCTTAGGGCCTGGTTATTTACGGGACCGCCTACTACCACCAATAGCCTCCCACCGGCCAGTACGCTCTCATAGAGAGGGACTCCTCCGGGTGCCGTCAGCCAAACAGTGTCGACTGGCGGCCCCTAGGGGGAGAGCCTTCTCTGTGGGGGCACCTACCATCTGGAATGAGCTCCCCCCGGAGATACGGAGGATCCCGGATCTGCGCACCTTCCGCCGTGCTGTGAAGACCTTTTTATTCCATCAGGCGGGCTTGGCCTAATTTCTTCCCTTTTTAAATATGTAAATTTTAATCTGTTTTTAAATTATTGGGGTGTTTTAATCTGTCTGGGCCAAAATGATTTAATTTGATTTTATCTGGTTTTTAAATTTTTTGTATTTATGTATTTTATTGTTGGCTGTTCACCGCCCTGAGTCCTTCGGGAGTAGGGCGGTATACAAATCAAATAAACCTAAACCTAAACCAAAAACCTATTTCCTGACTTCCGGTGGGCCCGGAAGGCACGAAAATCAGTTGACCGACGTGGGCATGCACGCTGGACCTGAGCTAGGGCAACGCTCGCGTGTCCACAGATATGGCTCCACGTGCCACCTGTGGCACGCCTGCCATAGGTCGCCCTCCCGGGTATAGGGTCTCCTGCTCGAGCAGGGGGTTGGACTAGAAGACCTCCAAGGTCCCTTCCAACCCTATTATTCTATGTTTTCTAAATCAATATTGATCCTTCACAGCTACTGGTCCCTGATGAAGACACTGCTGAAGCAGGGGGGGTCTCGAAAGCCACTTTCCAAAGTGGAGCAAAGCTCTGGTAGAATAAAGGCCGTTTGTCCAATCTAATGGACAAACTAAGTTTAAATCCAAGTGTTAGTTATCTCAACAAAGTCCTAATTTGGAAAGCAATAAGGTAAAAAAAACAAAACAAAACCCAGCTTTGAAGTTTTGCTCAGTGCAAGAGTGTCCTCTAGTGGTCAAAGTCAAAAGTGCAGGTGGCAGAATCTTTTGCTATATGCATGTCAAGTGTTTGCAAGCCATTGGCACATGTGTCATATAGACACCAGTGGAGGCAGAGAGTGTCTCCACCCCTATGTGGAAAGGAGGGGCTTAGCCTGACTATAAAACCCCCTCCAACCTTTTCCACCTCGCTCTCTCCATCTCTCTCTTTTCATGTTTGTTCCTCATGAGACTTGATCTCTGTTGTAATATAGTTAATATGATTTATCATATGAATAAATACGTTTAAGACATTTATTTATGCATCCGCCTCTGAACTCTTCTATGCTCCTGGGTTTTTCTATGATCCCAATTCCACAGAATGGTAGCAGAGGTAGCACAATGCAGTACTTGGTTTGCTAGAAGCAGATAAGAACACAAGCGGTCTCAATGGTGCATTTTCAGGAGGCAACTGGACTTTCGTGGGTTTTTTTTTCTTTTCTTTGAAGACCTTTTGCTTCTCATCCAAGAAGCTTCTTCAGCTCTGACAGGATAGCGGGGAATGGGAGCTGAAGAAGCTTCTTGGATGAGAAGCAAAACGTCTTCAAAGTAAAAAAGGGGGGAAAAAACAAGAAAGAAATTCCAGTTGCCTCCTGAAAAAGCATCTTTGGGAAAACCATGACCTGGATGACTGAGAATCTCTACAGCCTTTTAGCTGTAAGAACAAAAGTATATTAGTCTTGGAGAGAGTTAGAAAAGACACCAAGTACACTTGATGAGAGGGATCTTGGAGTCCTAGCGGACAACCATTTAAATAGGAGCCAGCCGTGTGTAGCAGCTGCCAAAAAAGCCAACACAGTTCTGGGCTGCATAAACAGAGGGATAGAATCAAGATCACGTGAAGGGTTAATACCACTTTATAAGGCCTTGGGAAGGCCACACTTGGAATATTGCATTCAGTTTTGATTGTCATGATAGAAAAAAGATGTTGAGATTCTAGAAAGAGTGCAGAGAAGAGCAACAAAGAGGATTAGGGGACTGGGGGTTAAAACATACGAAGAACGGTTGCAGGAACTGGGTGTGTCTAGTCTAATGAAAAGGAGGACTAGGGGAGACATGATAGCAGTCTTCCAATATCTCAGGGGCTGCCCCAAAGAAGAGGGAGTCAAGCAGGGGTGAAATGCTCCCGGTTCGGACTGGATCGCCCGATCTGGTAGTGATGCGGCGGGTGGTTCGGAGAACCTGTAGCAAAAATCCCTGTGCCTCCCCCACCACCATGCCCAGCTGAGCCGCACGATCATCAGAGGCTTTTAAAATGCTTTTAAAAGTACAAAAAAAAAATGCCTCTGATGATCGTGCGGCTCAGCTGGGATCATCAGAGGCTTTTCTTTCAAAGCATTTTTTCTGCAACCTCTTGGCCGAAGAGGTGGTGAAAAAAATGCTTTGAAAAGTCTCTGACAATCCCAGCTGAGTTGCCTGATTGTCAGAGAGGCTTTTCAAAGCATTTTTTAAAATGCCTCTCTGATGATCCCAGCTGAGCATTAGAAAAAATGCTTTGAAAAGTTAAAAAAAAAAAAAAAGTTGGCCACGCCCACCCAATCACATTACCCCTGCACCACCAAGCCACGCCCACAGAACCGGTAGTAACAAATTTTACATTTCACCCCTGGAGTCAAGCTATTCTCCAACTCCTGGGGCAAGGATACTGCAAAATCTCCATTCCCACCCCACTCTGGGGCCAGCCAGAGGTGGTATTTGCCGGTTCTCCAAACTACTCAAAATTTCTGCTACTGGTTCTCCAGAACCTGTCAGAACCTGCTGGATTTCACCCCTAGGCTAATGTCACTGCTAGTTGCCTCTCAGACAACCTCTAGTTATTGATCTAGGGACAAGTGAGCTTACAAGATGCAAACAAAAAGCTGCAATTAGAAACTAAAATAGAAGGTAGGTAAATTGAGGACCCAGTTGGTGGGGGCAATATACTGACTTTGTATAAATATACAAAAGTATGAAGGCTATTGCTTAACGCATTGTAAGCCGCCCTGAGTCTCCGGAGAAGAGCAGCATATAAATCAAATTTTTTTAAAAAAAAAGGGGGGGGGGAGAAGAGAAAAGGAAAGGAAATGTGTTTTTCGACACGTGACATCGGTCGTGGCATTATCTTTTTACACATTAGACTGAAGCTAAAATGAAAAGCTCTCCAGCAATTTAGCTAACGGAGAGAGCATAATTTAAGGGCACCCATGGCTGTTTCACAAGTTCTTTCCTGTCTAAGACCACATCTGGAAACTGGACCTCCAGTTTTGGACATCAGATTACAAAAAAGATTTTGAGACATTGGGAAAATTGCAGAGAAGAGCAACTAAAATGATTAGGGGATTGGAGACTAAAACATATGAAGAATGGTTGCAGGAATTGAGTTTGGCCAATCTAGAGAAAAGACGGAGTAGGGGGGGACGGGACATGATAGCACTATTCCAGTATTTGAGAAGAGGGGATCAACTTTTTTTTCCAAAGCACCAGAAGACAAGAAACAATGGATGGAAACTAATCAAGGAGAGAAGCAACCTGGAATTAAGGAGAAATTTCCTGATAGTGAGAACAATCAGTGGGATGGCTTGTCTCCAGAAGTTGTGGCTACTCCATCCCTGGATGTATTTAAGAAGAGAATAGACAACCAGTTGTCTGAAATGCTCTCCTGCTCCAGCAGGGGGATGGACTAGAAGACCTCTAAGGTCCCCTCCAGCTCTGTTATTCTATGTTCCATAAACTGGAAACTTAGAAACTTTAGCAATGAACTTCTGACAAATCCACCAAGCTTCTCAGTTTTATATAAAGCTTTAGACCTTGTTTCTTAATTTCATGATACTCTTCCTAAGCACACCATGTGTATTTTGGCACCAGTAAATTATGGACATTATGGTATGTCAATTATACATTTGACTTCCTTCCTTCAACCCTGTCTAGAACCTTAACTTCCTGCTTTCACACCTGTCTGAGCTTTTGCAATTGTTGGTGTCTCACAGAAGCAGAGAGGAACAAATTATTAAGGGTACATCCTTAAGCAGGCTGACTAAATAGCTTATTGAATATGATTTTAGTCTGGCTCAGCTTTTTAAAGGGCCATTCTGTTAAGATGCATTTAAATATTATTATCCATGCTTTACTCTAACTTCACCATCTACACATTCCTGCCAAAAAGGACAGGAGGAGGATGAGAAGACCAGAAGGAGTACCAATTAATCAGTGGAACGACTTGCCTCCAGAGGTTGTGGAGGATTTTAAGAAGAGAGTGTTGGAAATGTAAACAGGTACCAGGATCCTACTGTCATATGTGGTGGACTTGTCCAACAACAACAAAAGATATTGGTCAAAGATAAAAAGGTGGTTAGAAGAGATGACAGCACGACAAATAGATCTAAAAGCAGAATTATTCTTATTAGGTATAAAGGTAAAAGGTAAAGGTTCCCCTTGCACATATGTGCTAGTTGTTCCTGACTCTAGGGGGCGATGCTCATCTCCGTTTCAAAGCCGAAGAGTCAGCGCTGTCCGAAGACGTCTCCATGGTCATGTGGCCAGCATGACTAAATGCCAAAGATGCACGAAACGCTGTTACCTTCCCACCAAAGGTGGTTCCTATTTTTCTACTTGCATTTTTTACGTGCTTTCAAACTGCTAGGTTGGCAGAAGCTGGGACAAGGAACGGGAGCTCATCCTGTTACACAGCACTAGGGATTTGAACCGCTGAACTGCCGACCTTTCGATCGACAAGCTCAGCATCTTAGCCCCTGAGCCACCGCATCCCTTATTATTAGTTATACTACCTGGGAAATACAATAAAAGAATCACATACTTAATGTTACATGTAATAACAACAGCTAGAATCACACATGCACAATATTGGAAAAATGAGAGTATACCTATAGAAAAGGTAGTAAAGAAAATATTAGAATGTGCCGAATTGGACAGGTTAACGATGGAACTTAAAGATCAAAAGGAATCCTTGGAGCCTCTGTAGTACTTCTTTGCACTCAACAAGACCATGAGATGTTTAAAAGACCTAACAGAGGAAAACAAACTCTCGAATTCCTGGTAGGATCATGTGCAATTTCTGGAAGACTTTGAAGACAGATAAGGCTGCAGAGATGCTATCCATGTTCCAGAACCTGGAAGGGGTTAGATACAGATTATAATAATAATACAAGGTTAAAGTTTCAGAAACCTCTGTTAACAAACTGGTATTGTAATCAACTCGAAGAAATATCTCCACAGCATCTTAACATCCTAAAAGTTAACAGTAATTCATCCTGGATCAAATAACTTGAAAGGGACTTTGTAGGTCATCTAGTCTAACCAGCTGCTCAAGCAGGAGATCCTACACCACTTCTGACAAGTGACTGTCCAGTCTTTTCTTGAAAGCCTCTAGTGAAGGAGGCAAGCAGTGCCACTGGTTAAAA
This sequence comes from Pantherophis vulpinus, assembly GCA_037215915.1. Classification (NCBI taxonomy): domain Eukaryota; kingdom Metazoa; phylum Chordata; class Lepidosauria; order Squamata; family Colubridae; genus Pantherophis; species Pantherophis vulpinus. The sequence continues at coordinate 224,070,432 of JAXLNS010000003.1, read as the reverse complement.
TAAATAAATAAATAAATAACTTTATTGTCATTGTACGTGTATACACAGTATACCCATACAACGAAATTAACTTAACCCCCAAAGACCAGGTCCAACACACATAACAATCCCCAAACACACTCCCACCCACCACAATTCTCCACCCCTAAACCACCCAAACATCCATACAACAGACCAAGTAATGCTATCCAACAGCTCACTGATGGTGGGCTTTTAGTTCATGGTTGAGTGCAATTATAGCTCTGGGATAAAAACTATTCAGAAAACGTGTGGTCCAAGTTTTAATTGTTCTGTATTTTCTGCCAGAAGGCAACAGTCCAAAAAGATTGTAAGCAGGATGGGAAGAGTCTCTGAGAATGTTATGCAACTTCCTCAAACAGCGAGATGCGAAGATGTCGTCCAGGGCTGGTAGCTGGAGTCCGATGATATTCTGGACAGTTTTAATGATTCTCTGTAGAGCTTTTTTGTCCGCTGCAGAGCTGCTCCCATATCATGCAAGAATGCCGTATGTCAGGACACTCTCAATGGTGCTGCGATAGTAGGACAGAAGGAGATGCTGAGATAGATTTATCTTCCTGAGCATTTTCAGGAAGTACAGCCTCTTCTGTGCCTTCTTCACAAGCATGTTAGCATTCATAGTCCACGAGAGGTCCTCTGAGATATAACTGTCCAGAAATAAATAAAAATAATTACAGAATAATATTTGGAAGGGTCCTTGTAGGTCTTCTAGTCCAACCCCCTGCCCAAGCAGGAGAACCTATTCCATTTCTGACAGATGGCAGTCCATTCTCTTCCTGAAAGCTTCCAGTGATGAAGCTCCCACAACTTCTGGAGGCAACCTCTGTTCCAGTGGTTGATTGTTCTCACGCTCTCTCTCACTTTTCATTAAACTAGACATACCCAATTCCAGCAACCGTTCTTCATATGTTTTAGACTCCAGTCCCCTAATCATTTGTGTTGCTCTTCTCTGCACTCTTTCTAGAGTCTTTTTTTACATTGTGGTGACCAAAATAGAATGCAGTTTCCTAGGTATAGTCTTACCAAGGCCTTATAAAGCGGTACATGTGATTTTGATACTTCCAGTGTTGGAACATTCACAACTTCTGGAGGCAAGCTGTTCCTCTGGTTAGTTGTCCTCAATGTCAGGAAATTCTTCCTTATTTCTAGATGACATCTTTCCTTGATCAGTTTCCGTCCATTTGTTCCAGGTTCGTTTTGTTAATACCATCTCTTATCAACCCGACATTTCATTTTGGAAGCACAGTGCTGGTGAGAACAGTGACAAATAGAATCCATGAAAGTGGGAGGTATAGATGACAATCGTTGAGTTTCTTGAAGTGGTTGTTCCTAATTGCTGAGATTGACACAGCCGTTTCTGAATTTCTGGAGCTGAGGAAGCATAATAATAACCTTTGGTAGTTGTCTAATGGAGGACTGTTGAAACTCATTATGGGTTCTAGGGATGAGTCAATGTATGAAACTCCATAATAAATATGTACACACCACTAGATGCCAGAAACTGATGGACTTCTAAATGTGCCTGCAGCTTCCAGCTAGAACATATTATCAAATGTTGGGCTGACAGCCAAGAGTCTTCTGAACTTCATCAGAGAAGAAGTACTAACACATTTGAATCTGACAATTCTCAACTTGCCATACTCCATAAACTTAAAAAAGAGGAGGACATTACTATCCAGTATTCCCACACTGGAGCGAGGGATAGGGAAGGGGGATTAGAGATGGTTGGGGTTGTGTGGTCAAAACAAAATTCTTTCTCTTGAGAACCAAGGTCGTTTTCACACCTGGCCAGAGGAAGGAGGAGTGATGTCACCATTCCAGCAGATGCTGCCTTGATGGGGCCATGTGAGTGATTGTTTGGGGTTGAGGGGGAAAAAAAACTTCTACTTATATGTGCCAATATTCTTTGAGGAATCCACCTGCCTCGGAGTTCTTGCTTGCAATGGATGTATTACTTGGAACCCTGACATTAAACCAACTCTCTACCCCTCGCTCTGATGTGGCAGCACTGAAGCTCCAAGATAGCTTCGGCTCGGTCAGCTTCAGCATTGACAACTACTCCTACTTAGGAACAGTCTAATAGGGAGTCAGAATAATAGAATGACAAGAGAGGGAAGGGACATTGGAGGTCTTCTAGTCCAATATCCTGTTCAAGCAGGAGACTCTATAGTGATGGTTAACCTTTTTGGCGCCGAGTGCTCAAAGCGTGTATGCGTGTGTGCGAATGAATATGCATGTGCCCAAACCCCCAAAATGCAATACGAGTGCCCCATGCATACGCAACCATCCCCTGTGCATGCGACCCAGCCCCCGTGTGCATACGCCCCATCCCCCACGTGACTCATTTTGGCTTCCAGGTTGGTGCAGGAGGACTTCCAGGCTGAGAAGGGGGTGCAGGGGGGTGCGTGAACCGCCAAAATGCAATGCGAGCACCCGCCTCGCATGCGCCCCTCCACATACGCCCTGTCTCCAGTGCATGCGTGCTCCCATCCCCTGCATGTGCCCCACCCACCACGCATGCGTGGCAGAGACCCAAAGATCAGCTGGCTGGCGGGAGGCACGCGCACATGCGTGGTGCAGTTGGGCTGAGGCGACGGCTGGCGTGCCTGCAGAGAGGGCTCTGTGTGCCAACTGTGGCACGCGTGCCATTGGTTTGCCATCATGGCTCTATAGCCATGATGGCGAACCTATGGCACGGGTGCCACAGGTGGCACATGGAGCCATATCTGTGGGCACGCGAGTGTTGCCGTAGCTCAGCTCCAGCGCACATGCGTGCACCGGCCAGCTGATTTTTGGGCCTTCTGGTCCCACCGGAAGTTGGGAAATGGGCTGTTTCCAGCCTCCAGAGGGCCTCCAGGGGGTGGGGAAGGCCGTTTTTGCCCTCCCCAGGCTTCTAGAAAGCATCTGGAGCCTGGGGAGGGTGAAAAACGGGCCTACCGGGCCCATCATGCCATCACGTGCTAAAAGTGGGGGGACTTGGGGGGAGTCACATGCGCATGCGCAGGGTGTATTGAATTATGGGTGTGGGCACATACATGGGCGACCTCCCCGCGCTGCCCCCGCTTTTGGCACGCGACGGCAAAAAAGTTAGCCATCACTGCTCTATAGCATTTCATACAAATGGCTCTCCAATTAAAACCCACCAGTGTTGGACACCCACAACTTCTGAAAGGCAAGACGTTCCACTGGTTGATTGTTCTGTGAGGAAATTTCCCCTTAGTTCTAGGTTGGTTCTCTCCTTGATTAGTTTCCATCAGAGGTAGTATTCAGGCAGTTCGCATCAGTTCAGGCGAACTGGTAGCAGCCTGCTCACACACACACACCCCGGCTCCAAGTCATGCTATTTAGGCATGTTTTTGAGGTCGGGGGCATGCGTGGAAGGTGCGCGAGTGAGGAAAACGTGCATGGGGTGAATCGTCCCCCCTCGTCCTTCTTTTCACTAGATTAGACAACCTGCAACCGTTCTTCATGTTGTAGCCTCCAGTCTTCTCTCACCATCTTTGTTGCTCTTCTCCGCACTCTTTCTAGAGTCTCCACATGTTCTTTTTCTTTTAATATCATGGCAAAAGTGCAGCTCTTTTGCTCGGCCAAATAAGGCCATCCTCTCCAGATCTTCAACTCTTCCACCTCTAGGATTGGAGAAGAAAACTTTCCCTCCCCCCCAAGTTTTTTATTTTTATCTTTTACAAACATATCAATGTGTGAACCGTGTGGCATCTGAGCATCTTATATTTTAGTACAAATAAAATAATATTCTTCATATTGACAATCTTATATAGTTTTGATAATAGTACACATATTTTGTTGAATTATAATCTTACATTATTTGATTATACAATATTTCAATATGTTATTTTTATGCCAATCACCATATTCTAAATGTCGCTCCTTTTACTACAAATGAAATATTAATAATCATATTTGTTGTATTTAACAGGCTTATATAGTACAAATAAATAATATTCTTCATATTTAGTGCAGTTGGCAATTTTATATATTGTTTTGATAATAGTACAAATATTTATGTTAAATTATACTCTTCCATTGTTTAATTATTCAATATTTCAGTATGTTATTTTTATGCCAATCATATTGTTCAAACATTCTCAATACTACCATCATTAAAATTCTAATTACCCCTGTTATTACTAACTTCACCTTATTATATAAAAATGTATATTCCACTAACCTCTCTCTCTCTAATTTCCATCCCCTCTCTAATTTTTAAATTATGCCACTGTTATATTTAAAAAATATTCCCTTTCTATCCACATCTTAATACAAACAAAATAACATTCATCATATTTACTACGTTTGACAAGCTTATAGAATCCTAGATAATAATGCTTATATTTTTGTTGAATTATAAGCTTTCATTATTTAATTATTCAATATTTCAATATGTTATTTTTATGCCAATCTTATTCCAAGCATCGCTCCTTTTGCTACAAATAGAATATTAATAATCATATGTGTTACATTTAACAAACTTATATAGTTCTATATAATATAGTTTATATAATTATATAGTTCTGGGACGCAGTGGCTCAGTGGCTAAGACGCTGAGCTTGTCGATCGAAAGGTCGGCAGTTCAGCGGTTCGAATCCCCAGTGCCGTGTAATGGGGTGAGCTCCCGTTACCTGTCCCAGCTTCTGCCAACCTAGCAGTTCGAAAGCATGTAAAAAATGCAAGTAGAAAAATAGGGACCACCTTTGGTGGGAAGGGAACAGCGTTCCGTGCGCCTTTGGCATTGAGTCATGCCGGCCACATGACCACGGAGACGTCTTTGGACAGCGCTGGCTCTTTGGCTTTGAAACGGAGATGAGCACCGCCCCCTAGAGTTGGGAACAACTAGCACATATGTGCAAGGGGAATCTTTAGCTTTACTATAGTTCTAATAATAACACACATATTTATGTTAAGAGGAAAACTTCCGCACACCACAATTAAGCAATTCTTAATTGGAAGCATTCGGTTCCTTGCCCTTCTCCCAGATTCCATCTGTTGTAAAACCACACCTAGAGAGAAGACAAGTGGCAGCTTGTGTCATAATAGAAGCAGAGAGTCTTCTTTGGCATGTTTGAATCACTGCAGGCCTAATAACTTTGCCTTGAATAAAAGACTAACAGAGTAGGAAGTATGAAATTTGTAGGTGGTAGATTCAGGGTTGGTAAGGAAGGTGTTGCCTTCACATCCTGCACATTTGCTTCTTCAAAGTTGAACAATGCAAAGTTTGGGGATGGGTCTATCACTGGCCAATGAGGAACCTCCATGTGCAGATGCAGTATACAGTAGTGGCCCAAATTGTGGAAACCTTTTGGGAAAAGTGTATTTTTGAGGTTTGATGGCTAATAACACCACTTTTTTGGGGGGAGTTTCAAGATAATCCTATTCCACTGCTGGAATGGCCTGGGAAGAGCCCAGACCTTCTTAACCCAACTGAAAATCTATGGAGCCGACTAAAGAAACTTGTTAGTCAGAAGCCACCCAGCAATAAAACCCAGTTAATAGAAGCCATCATTCAATCTTGGTTTCACATTAGAACAGCTGCAGAACTCAAAGACTTGGTTCACTCCATGGGAAGACGTTGTAAGGCCCTAATTCATGCTAAAGGTTACCCAACGAAGTATTAACTGACATGGTGATCATTTTTGCATATCTCATTTTTTCTACGTGTTTCACTTTTCTTCTTTACACTGTAACTGCTATTCTAATGGCAAATCCTTCATAAAAGTCATTGCATTACATTCTTGATTAAATTATCTTTCCATTGATATATAATTTTATGGTACTACTCCAAAAAAAAAAAAAAATGGTGTTATTAGCTACTTTTAAAAAAATACACTTTTCCCAAAAGGTTTCCACCATTTTGGCAACTACTGTATGTCTAACTGGTGCTACCTGAAGGGATGATGGTTCTGCCCAAGAGAGGGCCCTGCCATGACATGCAAATATATCAGAAATAACACAATAACCAAGTTGGAAGGGAACTTGGAGGTCTTGCTCAGACAGGAAACCCTATACCATTTCAGAGAAATAGTTGTCCAATCTCTTCTTAGAAAGCTCCAGTGTTGGAGAATTCACAACTTCTGGAGGCAAGTTGTTCCACTGGTTAATTGTTCTAACTCTCAGGAAATTTCTCCTTTGTTCTAGGTTGCTTCTCTCCTTGAGTACGTTCCATCCACTGCTTCTATTTTCAGGTGCTTTGTAGAATAGGTTGACCTTCTCTTCTTTGTGGCAGCCCCTCAAATATTGGAAGACTGCTATCATGTCACCCCTGGTCCTTCTTCGTATTAAACTAGATACCTTGGGAGAGTGCCCAGTTCTGCTATTGCTAAAACATCTTGTGGGCAGTTTTATATCAAAATATATATATTTATTCCTTATCCTGTCTCCATCTTCCTTTAAATATTAATAGAATCCACAGTATTCTATTGATTGATTGATTGATTGTCAGTAGCCTGACAATCAGCATCTCCGCTAGATAATTGACAGTCAAGCTGGAACTAAAATAATTAAAATAAAAATAGCAAAGAGGGGAAACTCAAACGTCCTCCAACCCCCAAATAAATTACCCAGAATTAATCCATGCATCTAAGAAGCTCAAAAAACACAAATGGAGTTAATTAAAACTATCTCCCAACGAAAATGCATGATAAACATACTTATAAACATCATAGATGACATGCATTCTCATGGCCCTCAAGTATCACCCTAGAACAGTGGTGGGTTTCAATTTTTTTTTACTACCGGTTCTGTGGGCGTGGCTTGGTGGGCGTGGCAGGGGAAGGATACTGTAAAATCTCCATACCCACCCTACTCCAGGGGAAGGATACTGTAAAATATCAATTCCCACCCTACTCCAGGGGAAGGATACTGTAAAATATCCATTCCCACCCTACTCCAGGGGAAGGATACTGTAAAATATCCATTCCCACCCTCCTCCAGGGGAAGGATACTGTAAAATATCCATTCCCTCCTCAATCCAGGGGAAGGTTACTGCAAAATCCCCATTTCCTCCCGATCAGCTGGGACTCGGGAGGCAGAGAATAGATGGGGGCGGGGCCAGTCAGATTTTTTACTACCGGTTCTCTGAACTACTCAAAATTTCCGCTACCGGTTCTCCAGAACTGGTCAGAACCTGCTGAAACCCACCTCTGCCCTAGAACCATCACTTGCACATTTCCCTCAAGACACACCCCTCAAGACCTACACCAAGGACACACTCTCTTATAAAACAGCCCTTTTGTATCACATTTTCTTTGCAGCTACCCCCAGAGGCAAAGCTCTTTGCTTTGGGGAATAGATAAATCTCCTTCCCTCGCAACTGTCTGGATTTCATTTTGATTTTTTTTACTCATGCAACCCCAGCTTGAGTTGGAACCCCAACTTATTCTTCTGGCAACTTCCTAGAACGTTTGATGTTAAGTCCAACCTGCCCCAGGGTCCTCCAACCCACTTCAACTTCCCTTCGACTTTCCACACTTTTAATAGGTAAAGGTAAAGGTTCCCCTCGCACATATGTGATAGTCGTTCCTGACTCTAGGGGGCGGTACTCATCTCCGTTTCAAAGCCGAAGAGCCAGCGCTGTCCAAAGACGTCTCCGTGGTCATGTGGCCGGCATGACTCAACGCCAAAGGTGCATGGAACTCTGTTACCTTCCCACCAAAGGTGGTCCCTATTTTTCTACTTGCATTTTTTTTTACGTGCTTTCGAACTGCTAGGTTGGCAGAAGCTGGGACAAGTAACGGGAGCTCACCCCATTACGTGGCACTAGGGATTCGAACCGCTGAACTGCCGACTTTTCGATCGACAAGCTCAGTGTCTTAGCCACTGAGTCACCTGCTTTTAACCCTTTTAATAGTTGGAAGCAATTATTCATATGTAGGACACCATCAAGTTGCAGGCATGCCCTTGATATGAAGCAGGTGTTCTCTGAATGGCTTCTGTAGATCCACATAAACAAGCCAGGTGGTGATCTTGGCACAGAGAGTCAGTCACACCCAGTGCACAAATGATTCTGGAAATGGAGTGAAGTCACAAGATCATGGATCACTGAGGCTCCTCTGCTTGATTAGGGTTGAGATTCACATTGTTTTGTTTAAAAGTGGATGAGAAAACATGAATTCAGCAGTGGACATGGGTGGGACCAGCATGTAGGATAGAATCAGGGGTGAAACCTACTTACCTTCCTTAGTGGTTCGGAAGCACACATGCTGCACACACCTTCTGCACATGCGCAAAACCTTCTGCGCATGTGCAGAAGGTAAAAAAAACCCATTACTTCCTGGTTTTAACGACACCCAGGTGGCGATCGCTACCAGATTGCCGAACCACAGAGAAAAATCACTACCGAATCGGGCAATCCGGTCCAATCCGGGAACATTTCATCCCTGGATAAAGTTTATAATACCTGAACTATGGGCTTTGTAGTACTTTGCACTGGCAAATTAACATGGTGTCAGCACTTCAAGCTGCATTTACTCTAGTGCTGACATAAGAAGGAGAAGCAGAGGCGTCTGGAAAGGGACGTTTGACTTTTCACCTACTTATTTTCCCTTGAGATAATATCCCCTAGGAGATGGGAGGGGAGGGGGGAAATTCCTTTGAGCTGGAGCAGTAGATTAGGGGTAGAGTGACATGGAAGATGGCCAATGAGTGCAGGGGAGTGGGGAACGGAAAGGGAGGGTTTTGGGTCTGGAAGTCAGTGTTGGCTACGATGGAGTCGGGGGTTAGAATGTCGTGCTTAATAAATGGGAGTTTTTTTTTTCATCAAAGTCTTTGTTTGAAATGCAATTTATCTGAGACGACCTCGAAACCTGACACTTGGCTTTACCCTCTTTAATTTAGTTCACATTTTCAGCATAACCTTGTAAAAATGGAAGGCTGAAGTTTTTCCCTTAGCAACCAACTCGCTCTAACTAATTGCGAGATAGGAAATTTCTCAGGTTGAATAACGAAAGGCTTCCCCCTCCACCTCCCAACTGTGTGCGTTAAGTAGTTTCAACTTAGCTGAAATTGTATGTTTGCACAATAGAATCTGCGGGATTCACAATATCTTTTCCCCTGCTAATGTTTTACTTAAAAAAAAAAAACTATTGGAAGAAAAGTCCAATTTGTGCTGCTGTTACTATATGTAAATTGTTTATGCCCAATGTTGGAAAGTTGAAAAGCTGCCATTTGGCCATCAAATACAACAAATGCCCGAGACACAACATCGCACCATAAAGCTGAACTTCTGAACCTTCTCCCAAGATTCAACTAAAGAGCCCTTTGTACAGTTTCTATTAGGGGAAAAAAAAAACTTTTGTTCTTTTCCCCTCGGTGAACTTTTCCTGATACAGCAGCAGATACACGAAGGCTAAACACTGTTTTGCAGAGAAATAAATTAGTCCTTCACGAGTGAGTCACTGCCTCTCGCTCCTAAATATTTCTCTAGTTGCAGCAAATCTTCAGCATTTACTCCTCCAGTTTATGAGATCCTTGCTTCCAAAATTACAAAACTCTCTTGGACGCACAATTATGCCTCTGGGTCCGCCTGGTGCAGGACACTGTAATTTATATACTTATGAGAGGTATCTAACATGTCATTAGTGTACAATCTCACTATTCTGGATCTCAATTCCCATTCCCTGAATATGTTTAGATCCGGGGTGTCAAACTCAAGTCCTGGGGAGCAGATCCGGCCTCCAGAGTGCTTAGATTTCGCCCACCAGGCCACCCTGGAAACAGCAAAGGACCGGCCCACAGTGCCTCTGCCAGTGAAAACAGAGCTCACGAGGGCTGCGGGTGGCCCTCCTGTGCTCCATTTTCACTGGCAGACAGTTGCAGGAGGCCGTCACAACTGAAAACCGAGCTCATGAGGGCTGCAGGTGGCCCTCCCGAGTTCCGTTTTTCCTGGCAGAGTGTTGCAGGAGTCAGTCGCAGGTGAAAACAGAGCTCGGGAGACTGTTTTTGCTGGCAGAGAGCTTGCACCACCTCAGGCACCCCCGACACGAGTGATGTTGAGTTGACCACACCCACCCTGCCCCCCCGCAAGGTCAAACACAACCCTGATGCGGCCCTCAAATGAAATCGAGTTTGACACCCCTAATGTCAACTCACAAAGCATCCCTGTGTCAGCATCCCAGCACTGACATATATAAGGAGAGGAGAAGCTTGAACTTTTGCCTACTTAAGTCCTTTGAAGATTCTGTCTCTTCGGAGATGGGAGGGGGAGACATTCCTGTGATCTGACGGAGAAGGGATGAGGAAAGTGGCTTGGAAAATAGCCAATGAGACGCAGAGAATTGGGGATCGGAAAGGGAGGGATTGGGGGGCAAAGGTCAGTACTGACCGCGAAAGAGCCAGGGACAGATCACTATGCTCAATAAAGAGAAAATTTCCTCAAAGATCGGCAGTTTGGAAATTCATTTATTTTGAGATAGCATCGAAACCTGACACCCTGGCCTGCTCTCGAGTTGCCATAGGCAAGGGGGGTGGGAAACCGATGAAGCAACACGGCAGCCAGACAGGAGCACATTCCAGGCATATCTTTCTCAAGGCTGTCTCCCAGGGTTACCGACAGCAGCCGGAGGGGAGTGGTCTCTACAATCCGCGAAGTTGCTTCCCATTGGCAAATGTGATTGATGACACACCCTGGGGGGGGGGAGGGGGGAAACAGGGTTATGATTAGGGCCGTAAATTACGTGGGGTCAGAGTTGGCTTCATTTGCGTATGTGCTGACATGGAGCTCCTAATAAATAACTGGATTTCTTTTGAAGCTTGGCTCGAGGCTCATGATTTAATTAGGGCATCGGTCGGAACCCTGACACCTGGTTTAGATCCACTGAAAAGAGAGAACTCTTCCCCTCCCCCTCTGAGTTTAACTTCAGGTGAATCCAAGAAAATCTAGATCACCGTTTTTCTCTCCCATCTTCGAGCTGTTCTTCAAATTCCGCCACGGACTCTCATTTCTCTTCTTAACCTCACAGGCATTGTTGTTTATAGGTTGCAAAGACAAGAGACTTTTAAGACCACAATCACAACAATCTGGAGTTGGCAGATAGCAGACATGCTGGCTCCTTATTAGAAATAGCGCACAGCAATTTTAAGGCTGAGGTTTGGAAACCAATCCATCATGCCTTATTCTACCAAGTTCGCTCTTGTTCACTTGAGTCATTTTTGTATACATATATTTTTATTAAAATGTGTAAACAAGAAGATGAAAACTAACCCAAACTAATATAAAGGAGAAAAACAACAAAGAAAAAGCAAAACATGCGAGTGAAGTGGAAGAAAAAATAGAAAAGAAAGAAAAATGGATATAAAAAAGGAGTCTTCCAATCTATTTTACAGCAGTTATAACTACACACATATATATATTTAACCCTTCTTTCTCAAAGATGCTTTTTCAAGAGGCAACTGGACTTTCTGGTTTTTCTTTGAAGACGTTTCAGTTCTTATCATCTCAACACAGAGCTGAAGAAGCTTCTTGGATGAGAAGCGAAACGTCTTCAAAGAAAAAAACAGGAAGTCCAGTTGCCTCTTGAAAAAAACACCTTTGGGACATGATTTGGATGACTTAGAATCTCCATAAACCTTCTCTCTCAATTACATGATTTGATTCTACATTCTGTCAAGCTATCCTGCCTACTCATCAAAACCATAAATGACAAGTGTTTGTTTTTTATTGTATGCAAGAAGTTCATAAGTGGTTTCCCATCACTAACAAATATACAGCAGATAATATCTTTTCTCTAATCAAAGAAGTCAATTTGTCCATTTCAATAACATCCTCCATAGTAGGTAGTGTCAAATAGTTCCATCTCTGGGCATATAATAATCTCGCCACGGTAATTATATATTGAAATAATCTTGTATGTTTTTTTTCCCCCAACTTGCTCGGTTGAGTTATTGGTGTTAAGGATATCTGGAAAAGATCTTTTCTTTTAAATAAAATTATGATTTTATTGTACTTGTTTCTTAACTTGTGTTTGCCGCCCTGAGTCCTTCGGGAGAATGGCGGCATATAAATACATGTAATGAATAAAATAAATAAATAAATCTTGCATCCCAAACCAGAAACTTTTCTTTCAGAAGCAGGAAGACTTCAATAGTCCTTTTAAAATAAGAGTCCAATTTGAGGCAGGCTACGATGACTTCAAGATAGAGCACTCACCAGATATGCAGAATGGTTGCAGGAATTGGGTATGTCTAATTTAATGAAAAGAAGGACTAGGGGAGACATGATAGCAGCGTTCCAATATCTCAGGGGCTGCCCCAAAGAAGAGGGAGTCAAGCTATTCTCCAAAGCACCTGAGGGCAGGACAAGAAGCAATGGGTGGAAACTGATCAAGGAGAGAAGCAACTTAAAACTAAGGAGAAATTTCCTGACAGTGAAAACAATTAACCAATGGAACAACTTGCCTTCAGAGGCTGTGAATGCGCCAACACTGGAGGCTTTTAAAAAGAGGTTGAACAATCATTTCTCTGAAATGGTATAGGGCCGTGATGGTGAACCTATGGCACGCCTGCCCGAAGTGGCACTTTTACTGTGTGCCCTGTGTGTAAGAATTTACCTCATGATGTTCCTGCTGGATTGATTTAGCTCACGGTGCTCCTGTTTGCCTGACTATCTAGTCTGCTGTGTATATAGTTGTAAAATATATTTATTTATCTAAAACAGGGGTTCTCAAACTTGGCAGCTTTAAGACTTGTGGACTTCAACTCCCAGAATTCTCCAGCCAGCTGGCTGGAGAATTCTGGGAGTTGAAGTCCACAAGTCTTAAAGCTGCCAAGTTTGAAGACCTCTGATCTAAAACCACAAGTTCGTGTCAGCGTCTCCGACTCCATTTGGACACCGGCTGCGCAATTCCCTGACACTTATCTAGCACCAATTTATTGTTGACCGTCGGTTGAACAGATTCTCGTGTATAAGCCTGAGCAATAAACCATCTTAAGTAGAACTTAACTTGGTGCGGGCCTGGATGGGAAGAAACAGACTCAGACTCAATCCATCCAAGACCGAGTGGCCGTGGATGCCGGCATCCCGGGATCTAGTGGTTCCGTTACTCGTGATAGGAGGGGAGGTACTTACTCCCTCTGAAAGGGTTCGCAATCTGGGTGTCCTCCTGGATTCACAGCTGTCTTTAGAAGATCACTTGACAGCCGTAACCAGGGGGGCTTTTGCAGAGGTACGCCTGGTGCGCCAGTTGCGCCCTTTCCTAGACTGGGATGCCCTCACCACGGTCACTCATGCCCTTGTTACTTCTCAGTTGGATTACTGTAACGCCCTCTACATGGGGCTGCCCTTGGGATACACTCGGTGGCTTCAGCTAGTCCAGAATGCGGCCGCACAGGTTGTTACGGGAGCCTCTCGTTACTCCCGTGTAACACCTCTCCTGTGCGAGCTGCACTGGCTGCTGGTGGTCCTACGGGTTCGTTTCAAGGTGCTGGTGCTCACCTATAAAGCCCTACATGGCTTAGGCCCGGGGTACTTGCAGGACCATCTTCTGCCATCCTCCCATCGTCCTGTGCGCTCTCACAGAGCGGCCTTCCTCAGGGTGCCGTCAGTCAAACAATGTCGGCTGGCGGCCCCCAGGGGGAGAGCGTTCTCTGTGGGAGCGCCAACCCTCTGAGACGGTTTGCCCACCGGGCTTAGGACAGCCCCCGACCTCCTCTCCTTCCGCCGCGAACGGAAGACGTGGCTTTTTCATCAAATGGACTGACCCGTTGAGGGGTTTTTTTTTACATTGTAATAATTTTAATTAATTTTAATTGGATTTTAATTTATATTTAATTCATATTGTTGAATTTTTATCTTGTATGTTTTATCTTTATATGCCGGCCTGAGTCCTTCGGGAGAAGAGCGGCATATAAATTGCAATAAAATAAAATAAATAAAAATAAATTATGGTCCATACTTCGGGCCCGACCGATGGCCTTCATTCCATTCCCAGCTGAAAAAAACATCAGGACAATTTTTTCATTCAGAGATAACTTTCCTAGTTTTCGGGACTTGTTTCAGCTGCTGGTTTCATGGACCAGTTCTGCTTTCTCCTTCCTCTCCTTGAAGATAAACTCAACCGGTTTTCCAAGTCAGCCTGCTTAATTATAAACTGTACAGCCTTCCCACAGGCTTGTCTCTCTCTCTCTCTCCTGTCATATTTCTCTTTTCCTATTTGCATAATACCCAAACAATCAGCCGCTCAGGTGAGTCACACAGTTTGGGCAACTAGGATGTGAAGAAAACTCCAGCTGAGCCAAATATAAATCCCCAATCCAGATATTTGGGGATTTAGGTGGTGAAAAACCTACTGGAACCTAGGGAAAATTAGACTTCCACATTAAGGGTTGTGATTCACAGATCTTTACACATCACCTAAAGGCATAAGGGAAAGCCACAAACATGTTCCAAAGTGTTGACTTTGATTGCTTAATGATCACGTCTCTGGTTTGGAGAAGTTGGCTAAACCCCAGACCAGTGGTGAAATCCAAATTTTTTTACTACCGATTCTGTGGATGTGGCTTGTTGGGCGCGGCAGGGGAAGGATACTGCAAAATCTCCATTCCCACCCCACTCCAGAGGAAGGATACTGCAAAATCCCCATTCCCTCCCCACTCCTGGGGGAAGGATATTATTTATTTATTTATTATTTTATTTTATTAGATTTCTATACCGCCCTTCTCCCGAAGGACTCAGGGCGGTGAACAGCCAAAGGATAAAACACAAGAGTACAAAATTTAAAATAAATTAAAACAGATTAAACAATTTGGCTCGATTTTAAAAATATCCCATAATTAAACAAATTAAAATTAGTATTTAAAATTTAAATTTTAAAATTTTAAAAAGGAGAAGATTTAGGCCAGGCATATTGCAAAATCTCCATTCCCACCCCACTCTGGGGCCAGCCAAAGGTAGCATTTGCTGTTTTATTTTTATTTTTTTAATTTTGATTTATATGCCGCCCTTCTCCGGAGACTCAGGGTGGCTTACAATGTGTTAAGCAATAGCCTTCATCCTTTTGTATATTTATACAAAGTCAGCTTATTGCTCCCACAAACTGGGTCCTCATTTCACCTACCTTAGAAAGGATGGAAGGCTGAGTCAACCTTGAGCCTGGCGAGATTCGAACCTGCAGTAATTGCAGACAGCAATTACTGGTCTTAATAACAGGGTGCTTTAGACCACTGTACTACCAAGGCTCCTCCAGTTCTCCGGACTGCTCAAAATTTCCGCTTCCCGTTCTCCAGAACCTGTCAGAACCTGCTGGATTTCACCCCTGCCCCAGACAAATTACATAATGGAGCCAAAGGAGAAAACAACAGCAGAATTAGCTTCTATGCAAAAGAGCAGCGTCTTCTCTGAACCATCCTGTGGAAAATGTGAATTTAAAGCAGTCACCACCATATAAAAATAAATCAGCAGCAGGAGGTCATAACAGTCTTAGCAGCCTGATCCCAAGATTATATTTGTGGAGAAGTAAGATTTATGAAAATACACTTTGGAAAAACCCAACGAACATACAATGATCGGGTTGGAAAGGACATTGGAGATCTTTAAGTCCAATCATATACCATTGCAAACAAAAAGTTGTCCAGTCTCTTCTTGAAAATATCCAGAGGTGGAGCACCTGCAACTTCAGAAGACAAGCTGTTCCACTGGTTATTTCTTCTTACTGTCTCCTTAGTTCTACGTTCAATTTTTCTCTGATAAGCTTCCACCTGTAACTTCTTGTCCTGACCTGAAGTGCTTTGGAGAATAGGTTGGCTCATTCTTCTCTGTGATAGCCCATCGAGTACTGGAGGACTGCTATCATGTTACACCCAGCCCTTCTCTTCATTAGATCAGACATCTCTAGTTCCCTCAACTGTTCTTCATAGGGTTGAGCCTCCAAACTCCTTATCTTTTTGCTTGCTCTTCTCTGCACTCAAACAGAATGGCCGAGTTGGAAGGGACCTTGGAAGTCTTCTCTTCCAACCCCCTCCTGCTCAAGCAGGAAACCCTACATGGGGCTACCCTACATGGGGCTGCCCTTGTGGTGCACCCGGAGGCTCCAACTGGTCCAGAATGCGGCCGCGCGAGGTGTTATGGGGGCTTCCTGTTACTCCTGTGTTTCACCTCTCCTGCGTGAACTGCACTGGTTACCGGTGGTCCTTCGGATCCGCTTCAAGGTGCTGGTACTTACCTATAAAGCCCTTCATGGCATGGGCCCGGGGTACTTGCAGGATCACCTTCTCCCTGCCTCCAACCGCCCAGTGCGCTCACATAGGACTGCCCTCCTCCCTGTGCCAGCGGACAGACAATGTCAGCTGATGGCGCCCAGGATGAGGGCGTTCTCTGTGGGCGCACCGGCCCTCTGGAATGGGTTACCCACGGGCCTCCGGATGGCCCCCGACCTCCGCTCTTTCCGCGGTGACCTGAAGACGTGGCTTTTCCAACGAATTTGCTGATCTGATGGGAGCTTTTAACTTCATTCTTGGGGATTTTAATTGAGTATTTTAGTTGTAATTTTACTGTTTTATTGTTTTATCTTTGTGAGCTGCCCCGAGTCCTTCGGGAGAAGGGCGGCATATAAGTATAAATAAACTAAACTAAACTAAACTATACCAGTGATGGCTAAACTTTCCCAGACTAAGTGCCCAAAGCATGCATGCGTGTGTGTGAAAACACGCGAGTGCAAACCACCAAAATGCAATGCGTGTGTGCCCCCGTTCATGCGCCCCGCCCCCATGCATGCACGTCCCCCATATGTGCCCCACCCACCGTGCATGTGCATCCCCAATTTTGCCCTGCCCCCTCATGTACCCCGCCCCTGCATGCGCTCCCCACATGCGCACACCTCCCCACATGCACCCTCTGCAAGTGTGCACCCCCCCCACATGCACCCTGCCCCCATGCATGCGCGCATGTCCCCTGCATGTGCTCCACCTTCCGTGCATGCATGGCAGAGACCTGAAGACCAGCTGGCTGGTGGGAGGACAGACGCATGCGCGGCAGAGCTGAGCTGAGCTGAGGCGACAGCTCACATTTTTATTTTTATTTTATTTATTTTTATTTATTTTTAATATGCCGCCCTTCTCCAGAGACTCAGGGCGGCTTAGAATGCGTTAAGCAATAGCCTTCATACTTTTGTATATTTATACAAAGTCAGCTCATTGCCCCCACAAACCGGGTCCTCAATTTACCCACCTTAGAAAGGATGGAAGGCTGAGTCAACCTTGAGCCTGGTGAGAATTGAACTCGCAGTAATTGCAGGCAGCTGGATGTTAAATGCTGCCTTAGTAGGAGGCATTAGCCTCCTACGCCACTCAGGCTCAGAAATGCCCACAGAGATGGCTCTACGTGCCACCTCTCACCACTGCCCTATACCATTTCAGACAAAAGGCTGTCTAATCTCTTCTTGAAAACCCCCCCAGTGATGGAAACGCCACAACTTCTGGTTAATTGTTCTCACTGTCACTTGTAAATTACCCAAAAAGAGAGAAAAGGAATTTCTTGCTCAAGGCGTAAGAAAAGAATGCAAAAATTGGTGTGTTGCTCAACATGAAAAAAAGAGAGAGCCATAAACCATGCTTTCATGTCAATAGAAAACGTAAACCCATCACAGAAGTTAAAGGAGAGAGAGACTTCTTCCCCTAGGCTGAAAAATTTACTGGGTTGGTGTCTCTAACTTGAAATATTTAGATTTTTCTTGGTCTACTCTCTCTCTAAGTAGAAGATAGGTTACTCAGGAGAAAGACTATGATACAGCTAAACTGTGGGTTTTAAACTGTGCTTTCTGAGTTGGTAATTTCTTGCAGATTTTTCGTTACCCAACTAGATCACACCATCAGTTCTAGAACGGAGTAGAGAGTTTGCTCTCTGTTTATATGCAAGTATGTTGTTTGTCTAAGTTGGTCATTCCTACAAGCAGTAAAACACTTGTTGTGACCAAGGCCTCAACAAACTTATTTTATTAAAACAGCTGAGAATTAATTCATTCTCAGCTTAGTCCAAAGCAAAATTCTTCATAACCAGTCCGTCGGCCTTATCACCAACCTTTGATGTCTTTGGCAACTTGCCAAAGGCTTTTCTTGGCAAACCCCCCACAAAGTTCAAGAGACTCTGACAAGAAGCACAGGAATCAATGTTGCTTTTCTACAAGGAACCCAACAGCTCGTTGCTGCTCTTTTAAGCCTTCTGGGAAGGGTCAATCATCTTCTGGCCTTACTCCTGAGTTGTCCTTTTTGCTTCAGCTGCTCTTGCCTTCTGGCAGCTCTTCGCAAGCGTGCACTAGGAACAGGCTCCTCCTGTTGCTCTGCCTCTCTGCTGTCCGCCTCTGGAGGCTCCGGAGTCCGTGCATCACTCCCAGATGGCCCTGGCCCCATCTCTGCCTCCGACGCAGAGCCCTCGTCCTGGCCTTTCCCAGACTCCAGGACTGGCCCATTGTCCTCCCCAGCCTCCTCACTGTCCGACTCCGCTGCCAGCTCCGCAGGCTGCTGGCGGACCACAACAACACTACTCCAGTCAAGGATGTAGCAACTCAGACAAACAAGTTATAAGTAAACAATAACTGGACCAAGGAATCAGCAAGAACACTCCCACCAAAACTGACAGGGGAAGTGGCTGTATATAAATAAAAGGCAACCCCACTCCCTCACCCTTCTAGCACTGATGATGTTACCTAGTTGGGTACTGAAATGTCCACAAGAAAACCACCAAGCTCAGAGAGCACCTCTCCACAAATCAAGGGGCCTGGTGGCTCAGCAGACTGATAGCATTGTGATTAAGACCAGCTGTCTGCAATTACTGCAGGTTCGAATCTCGCCAAGGCTCAAGGTTGACTCAGCCTTCCATCCTTTCTAAGGTAGGTAAATTGAGGACCCAGTTTGTGGGGGCAATAAGCTGACTTTGTATAAATATACAAAAGGATGAAGGCTATTGCTTAACGCATTGTAAGCCGCCCTGAGTCTCCGGAGAAGGGCAGCATATAAATCAATTTTTTTTTAAAAAAAAAATCATAACCATAAGTTTATTTGTCAAGCATATTTAAGATAACAGGTAAAAGTATAAACATAAGTTGAATACATGAAAACAGTAAGTAAAAAGGAATATTGGACAGGGACGATAGGCACGCTGGTGTGCTTATGCAGGCCTCTTACAGACCTCTTAGGAATGGGGTGAGGTCAACAGTAGACAGTTTAAGATTAAAGTTTTGGGGGTTTGGGGAAGAAACTACAGAATCAGGTAGGGCATTCCAGGCATTGACCACTCTGTTGCTGAAGTCGTATTTTCTGCAATTGAGTTTGGAGCAGTTTACCTTGAATTTGTAACTATTATTTGCTCGTGTATTATTGAGGTTGAAGCTGAAGTAGTCATTGACAGGTAGGACATTGTGGCAGATAATTTTATGTATTATGCTTAGGTCCGACTGAAGTCGGCATAGTTCTAAATCGTCTAAACCCAAAATTTGGAGTCTGGCGGCAGAAGGTATTTTATTACGGGTAGAGGAATGGAGGACTCTTCTCGTAAAATATCTCTGGACTCCCTTCTATCATTCATGATGTTATTTAGTTGGGTCAACAAACTTCTGCAACAAAACAACCAAAGAGACCACCAAGGACTTTACAGTCCTCCTCCTCCTCCTCCTCCTCCCTCCCTCCCTCCCTCCCTCCCTCCAACTCCTCCTCCTCCTGCACTTCACAAACCCCCTCCCTTCCACCACTGTTGATGTTACCTAGTTGGGTCATGAAATGTTTGTAAGAAGTCCACCAAGTTTCAGAGAGCACCAAGGGTTCTACAGTTGAACTCTGAGTTGCACACATTTTCTTCTATGTGCATACATTTAAATGCAACACTAAAGGGCTGAGACATCACACTAACCATAAATGTTTCTGAGATGATCCCTGGTTTGTTTCTTTCTTTCTTTCTTTCTTTCTTTCTTTCTTTCTTTCTTTCTTTCTTTCTTTCTTTCTTTCTTTCTTTCTTTCTTTCTTTCTTTCTTTCTTTCTTTCTTTCTTTCTTTCTTTCTTTTTTGTAACATGAGGTTGTGAAAGTCGGAGCCTCAGAAGGGTTAAACGAAGGGAAACTGAGTGCCTTTGAATTGTGATGTTGGAGAAACTTGGTGAAGTGAAATATGTGGATGAAGAGCCTCAGTCATCCAGGTAGAGTTGTCTGAAGGTTGAGACTCCAACCTTCAGGTTTCATGGTCTTTTTAGAAGGTTGAAATGGTGGAGAACCTCTAGATCTCAGGGGCAGGAGGCAGTTCTCTAGGGCACCAAGTTGAATGACTAAATAATTGGACAGATAGAAAGTAGAACATAGAATCATACGACTGGAAGAGATCTCAGCAGTCTTCTCGTCTTCATACCATCTCAATCAAATGGTTGTCCAGTCAAGTTTTGAAAATCTCCAGAGATAGAGCACCCATAACCTCAGGAGACAAGATATTCCATCGATTAATTGCTCTCACTGTCAGAAAATGTCTCCTTACTTCGAGGTTGGATCTCTTTGTTATAGAAGAACAGAAAAACAGAGTTGGAAGAGACCTGGGAGAACTTCTAGTCCAAGCCATTGCTCAGGCAGGAAACTGTAACATTCTTCTTAAAAGCCTCCAGTGATGTAGCATCGACAACTTCTGGAGGTCAGTCGTTCCACTGGTTGATTGTCCTCACTGTTAGGAAATTTCTCCTTAGTTCTGGGTTGCTACTCTCCTTGATTAGCTTCCATCCATTGCGTCTTCTGGTGCTTTGGAGAATAGCTGGACCTCCTCTTCTTCATGACATTCCCTCAAATATTGGAAGACTGCGATCATGTCACCCCAAGTCCTTCTTTTCATGAATATACCCAATTCCTGTAGCCGTTCCCCATATATTTTATCCTCAAGTCCCCTAATCATCTTTCTTGCTCTTCTCTGCACTCTTATTATGGGACCAGGAAGAAACACTGAATGTAGGAAAGTGAAATGCAATGAAAGCAGTGGTGGTATTCAGCTGGTTTATACCGGTTCGGGCAAAACGGTAGCGTAGTTCACCAAGCGTGCATTGGGGGGCACATGTGGGAGACACACACGCATGCCCGGGGGGGCACACACGCATGTCTGGGGGGCGGGGGGGATCACGCATGCATGCCCGGGGGTCAGGGGAGAGCACAGTGTCCCCCCTGGCCCATTTTGGGCCTAGCAGGCCTCCCTACAGCCTCCTGGGACCAAAAACAGGCCCCTCAATTGTCACAAGAAAACCCTCAATGGACCACTTTGGTTCTGGTAGCTTCAGAGAAACTTGCAAGTAATATTCTTTGGCCATTTTCTGCAAACAAAAAATGTCCATAGGATAGCCATCAGCTGGATCCAGACCTACGACCATATGATTTGCTGAATGACCCTGAGATTTGGTTAACGGCTGTAGCAAAACCAGTAATAAAATTGATCGTCTGGTCATGTGATGACTCGACTTATGACTACATTGATTTATGACCAGCACTCCGGGTTCAGCTGTGATGTGAAGTTAAAAGTCTACCTGTATCTCAATTTCTGGAGATTTTCCTATCTCTGATTAACAAATGTTAGATTAAAAAGAACTCACTGGATTTTGCAATCCCTGCCATCTATTTGGTTTTTCATTCCATGCTGTGGAATAATTTAGGAGGCTGTCAGAAAAATGTGCAAATTTGTCTTCCAGATACTTCTAGATTAGACACAGAGCTATTTTAAACTCAAGGACAGATGGTGCATTCGAAAACTTCTTCTCATCATTTCTAGTGAGTGACTCACCAATTTCCTCTTCTCTGACCACAGAGTTGAAACCTCCTTGTAACTACAGAGTACTGCCTCCCATTAGGAATATTCCTGGACCTTTAAGGCAGGGGTGAAATGCTCCCGGTTCGGACCGGATCACTCGATCCGGTAGCGATGGCGGTGGGTGGTTCGGAGAACCGGTAGCAAAAATTCCTGCGCCCCCCCCCACCATGCCCAGCAGAGCCGCGCGATCATCAGAGGCTTTTTTTTTTTTTTTTAACTTTTAAATGCATTTTTTCTACAACCTCTTTGGCTGAAAAAATGCTTTTAAAAGTTAAAAAAAAAAGCCTCTGATGATCACGCATTTTAGCTGGGATTGGCAGAGGCTTTTCAAAGCATTTTTTTCTGCAACCTCTTCGGCCAAAGGGGTTGTAGAAAAAAAAATGCTTTCAAAAGCCTTTGACGATCCCAGCTAAATTGCTGGTTTTAGCTCTGAGCTTGGCAATTTGGTTGCAAACGCTTTGTCACCGTTCGAGGAGACATCGTCCGTGCATTTTGAGTTGTGCTTGTCTGTACCTTTTTATGAGATGCAAATTAATCTGAATGTTGTTTGTTCATATGAGTCATGATCTGATTTCGGACTGTTTGATTGGCTGGCAGTTGTTGTTGGCTGTAGTTGAGTACCATCTGTGTAATGCAGATTAGGATTAGAGTTGTTTATCTGGGTGCTTCTGAGGACTTAACTACAGCCCAGCAACAAGAGCCAGCCAATCAAACAGACTGAAATCAGACCATGACTCAGAAATATCCGAACAAACAACATGGAGACTAATTTTTCTTCGAGACCGCCTTCTGCCACCAAGAGCCTCCCACCAGCCAGTACGCTCCCACAGAGGTGGGCTCCTCGGGGTGCCGTCGGTCAAACAGTGTCGGCTGGCGGCCCCCAGGGGGAGAGC
Organism: Pantherophis vulpinus; assembly: GCA_037215915.1. Lineage (NCBI taxonomy): Eukaryota > Metazoa > Chordata > Lepidosauria > Squamata > Colubridae > Pantherophis > Pantherophis vulpinus. The sequence goes on along the minus strand of JAXLNS010000003.1, from coordinate 224,047,760 downwards.
CTTCTCTGTGGGGGCACCTGCCCTATGGAACGAATTGCCCCCCGGAGGTAAGGAGGATTCCAGATCTACGCCTCTTTCGCCGTGCCCTCAAGACCTTCCTATTCCAACAAGCCGGGCTGGCCTAACTCTTTTAATTGAGTAATTTAGTTCTTAATTTGATTTTAAATTGGGGGTGTTTTAATTGTAATTAAATTAAAATTAAATTGTAATTAAAATGTAATTAAAACAAATACTATTTAATTTGTTTTAAACTATTTTTAAATTCTGTATTCTATGTATTTTTATCTTCGGCTGTTCACCGCCCTGAGTCCTTCAGGAGAAGGGCGGTATATAAATTTGAACAATAAATAAATAAATAAATTTGCATCACATAAAAAGGTATTTGTAATGCTCTCTACATGGGGCTCCCCTTGAAGAGCACTCGGAGGCTCTAGCTGGTCCAGAATGCGGCCGCGCGGGTGGTTATGGGCGCAACTCGTTGTGCCCGCGTGACACCCCTCCTGCGTGACCTGCACTGGCTCCCAGTGGTCTTCCAGGTGCGATTCAAGGTGTTGGTTACCACCTTTAAAGCGCTCCATGGCATAGGACCCGGGTACCTTCAAGACCGTCTTCTGCCACCAGTAGCCTCCCACCGACCAGTCCGTTCCCACAGAGAGGGTCTCCTCAGGGTGCCATCGGCCAAGTTATGTTGGCTGACGACACCCAGGAGGAGGGCCTTCTCTGTGGGAGCCCCATCCCTGTGGAATGAACTGCCCCCGGAAATACGTAAGATCTCCAACCTCCGGGTGTTTCGCTGCGCACTGAAGACCCTGTTGTTCCGCCAGGCAGGGTTATCAACATAATAATTTTAAATTGGGGTATTTTAAATTTTTGGGGTTTTAAATCGGCCAAATCTATTTAATTATTTTAATTTTTAATCATTGTTGTGTCTTGTGTTTTTAAATTGGCTGTACACCGCCCTGAGTCCTTCGGGAGAAGGGCGGTATAGAAATAAATAATAATAATAATAATAATAATAATAATAATAATAATAATAATAATAATAATAATAATAATAATAATAATAATAATAATAATAATAATTTAAAGACCTGTGTGCTACAGAGGAGCACAACTCAAAACGCATGGACGATGTCTTCTCGAACGGTGATGAAACGTTTGCAACCAAATCGCCAAGCTCAGAGCTCAGACCGACACCGTAACTACCAACCCGAGTTACAAATATTCAAACACCATGGTCATAAATGTGAAAAACAGTCATCAGTCACTCTTTTTCAGCGACGTTGCAACTTTGAATGGTCACTGAGTGAGAGAAATTGTCAATTGAGGACGGCTCGTATGATTAAATTGTCGAGCCGCTTGACATCGTTTCTTGGTTCTTTTTGATGGCCACGGACTGGATGAGAGACAGAGCCGAGATAAATAAGCAAATAAATCTTTGTGCCAATATGTGGCCTAGCAAATGATCTTTGCACTTATGCCAAACCTAAAAACCTCCTATTACAATCATATTTAAATTTCATGGCCTATTATGGATGCCATTACTAAGCTTCCTGTATATAATAACCCATCACCACATACAACATGATGAAGCTAACCTGAATAAAGTTATTCACGTCCGTTGTAGGATGACAACAAAACCACAAAGATGATTTCCCTTCCTTCTGCTCCCCACAGCTGCACAGCTGCCCATTACAAGCCACAACGACCACAAAATAACAAGATCCTGACATGGTTGAACCAATGATGCCATCATGTCCTAGTATCCCGCCACTCAACACGTTCCAGAAACAAGCTCATTTCCTTAACAATGTCATAAATGCACAACGTTGTCATTTGCTGAGTCTTGCCTATGGGGTCCACAGCCGAAGGTGAAGCTTCTCTGGAATTTAGGAGCCTTGATAGGATCAACCACTGATGGTCTTTGAGCAAGAGGTTGGGCGAGAAGACCTCCATGGTCCCCTCCAACTCTGTCATTTCTGAAGGATGAAGTTGTGTTGAAACAGACAAAGGTTAGGGGCAGAGGTGGGTTTTAGCAGGTTCTGACCAGTTCTGGAGAACCGGTAGTGGAAATTTTGAGTAATTTGGAGAACCGGTAGTAAAAATTCTGACTGGCCCCACCCCCATCTATTCTCTGCCTCCCGAGTCCCAGCTGATCGGGAGGAAATGGGGATTTTGCAGTATATCCTTCCCCTGGAGTGGAAGGTTGTTCTAGGTTAGTCCTCAACGTACGACCACAATTGTGTCCAAAATTTATGCTGCTAAGCGAGACAGTTGTTGAATGAGTGTTGCCTCATTTTACAACCTTTCTTGCCACAGTTGTTAAGTGAAACACCGGTTATTAAAGTTAGTAACACGGTTAAATGAATCTGGTTTCCCCATCAACTTTGCTTGTTGGACAGTCGCAAAAAGGGATCATGTGACCCCCCCCCCAGGACACAGTAACCGTCATAAATCCATGTCAGTTGCCGAGCATCTGAATTTTGATCCCATGACCCCGGGGATGCCAGGTGTGAAAAATGGGTGTAAGTCATTTTTTTCAGCGTTGTAACCTTGAATGATGAACGATGAATGATGAACAATGAACTTTGAACTTTGAACTATGGCAAATCTAGACATCACCCTGCCAACTAAAGTGCGTATAGTCAAAGCTATTGTTTTCCCAGTTGCAATGGTTGGCTATGAAAGTTGGACCTTAAGGAAGGCTGAGCGCCAAAGAATGGAGGCCTTGGAACTCTGGTGCTGGAGAAGACTCCTGCGAGTCTCTTGGACTGCAAGGCGATCCAACCGGTCAGTCCTAGAGGAGATCCACCTTGACTGTTCTTTAGAAGGCCAGATCCTGAAGAGGAAACTCAAATCCTTTGGCCACCTAATGAGAAGGAAGGACTCCCTGGAGAAGAGCCTAACGCTGGGAATGATTGAGGGCAAAAGAAGAAGGGGACGGCAGAGAACGAGGTGGCTGGATGGAGTCACTGAAGCAGTCGGCGTGAGCTTCAATGGACTCCAGAGGATGGTAGAGGACAGGAAGGCCTGGAGGAACGTTGTCCATGGGATCATGATGGGTCAGACACGACTTTATGACTGACAACAACAACAACTTTGAACATTTATTAAACAATCAGTAATAAATTGAGGTCAGACCAGCCACTTTTGAAATGATTTCAAACCAGGGCAGGATTATAATCTTTTTTAAAAAACTTTTTTATTAGTTTATTGAAGTATAAGATACAAATAAAAAAAAAACCATGGAAAAGTAAGAAGAGAGGAAGGGTAAAAGACGGGGTGTAGAGTAATGGGAGAAAAAAAAAGGAAAAAGGCTTTTTGGCACATTCAAAAGTAATAACATTAGAACTACATTTTGCTTTTACACAACAATATGTGCAAGCCATATCTATAACAATGGAAAGGTAAAGGTTTCCCTCGCACATACGTGCTAGTTGTTCCCGACTCTAGGGGCCAGTGCTCATCTCTGTTCCAAAGCCGAAGAGCCAGCGCTGTCCGAAGACGTCTCCGTGGTCACGTGGCTGGCATGACTCAACGCCAAAGGCGCACGGAACGCTGTTACCTTCCCACCAAAGATGGTCCCTATTTCTCTACTTGCATTTGTTACGTGCTTTCAAACTGGCAGAAATATAACAATAAGACTGTCTAATTTTACAAAAACAGAATCAAAGATTATAATCTTAATTTACACGTCCATTCCGGGCCTGTTGGGGGAATAATTCTGGTCATCGAAGTCCACCCATCTTAAACTCGCTAAGGTTGACAAACCGCGCCTCTAGAAGACGGGACACCGATTTCCGCGTGGCTTATGGGTCAGAAGAAATGGAGAGATGGGCAAGAGCTCATTAGAAAGAGAGAAACCCAAGAGCATTATTAATTTGTGGCTTAAGTCAGCGTGGGAGGAGGAAAGAAACCCGCAGCAAAGCACTTTGGGGTAATAAACAAAGCAGTAGCACGTTAAGTCTTGTAATTAAGTTTCAGATATTAAATCAGAGGGTGTAGTTAGAGTTGGCCGCGATGAGTAGATATACATACATACACAAACACAATATCTACATAAAGGCTGGTATATAAACTTTGCATTACATCGGTCTGGTAATAGCCTTGTTTTCACTTCTTAGCGAACGTCTCCGTTGGGTGTGCATTGTCTAGCTCCGTAATGGGGAACCTACGGCATGTGTGCCGGAAGTGGCATGCAGAGCCATCTCTCCAGGCACGTGAGCTGTCGCCTGTTATTTTTCTGGGTTCTAGCGTGCCGGCCAGCTGGTCTTCACATGAGCGGGAGTGCCAGAAATTGGGAGACTGGTGTGCATGTGCATGCCGGAAACTGGAGTAGCAGCTGCCCGACACACGCATGTGTACCGGATGGCTGCTCTTCCGGTTTCCGGAACTCACATGTGTGCTGGCCAGCTGGTCTTTGCACATGAATGTGTGCCAGAAACCGGGAGACGACATAGCTGGTGTCAGGGGTGAAATGTAAAATTTGTTACTATCGGTTCTGTGGGCGTGGCTTGGTGGTGGAGGTAATATGACTGAGTGGGCGGGGCCAACTTTTTTTTTTAACTTTTAAAACCATTTTTTCTACAATCTCTTTGGCTGAAGAGGTTGTAAAAAAAATGCTTTTAAAGCCTCTGATGATCCCAGCTGAGTTGCCTGATCGTCAGAGGCTTTTTTTTCTTTTAAAAGCCTCTGACAATCCCAGCTAAGTTGCCTGATCGTCAGAGGCTTTTTTTTCTTTTAAAAGCCTCTGACGATCCCAGCTAAGTTGCCTGATCGTCAGAGGCTTTTTTTCCTTTTAAAAACATTTTTCTATAACCTCTTCGGATGAAGAGGTGGTAGAAAAAATGCTTCTAAAAGCCTCTGATGATCCCAGCTGAGCTGCGCGATCATCAGAGGCTTTTTTTTTTTAACTTTTAAAAGCATTTTTTCGGCCAAAGAGGTTGTAGAAAAAAATGCTTTTTAAAATTTTAAAAAAGTCTCTGATGATTGCACAGCTCAGCTGGGCAATGAGGGGGGGGCAGGGATTTTTGCTACCGGTTCTCCGAACCACCCGCCTCCATCGCTACCGGATCAGGTGCTCCGATCTGAACCGGGAGCATTTCACCCCTGGGTAGAATTCCATTTTTTTTTTTACTCTGTGTGCATGGCTTGGTGGGCGTGGTGTTGCTTGGTGGGCGTGGCAGGGGAAGGATACTGCAAAATCCCCATTCCCTCCCCACTCCAGGAGAAGGATACTGCAAAATCCCCATTCCTTCCCCACTCTGGGGCCAGCCAGAGGTGGTATTTGCCAGTTCTCCGAACTACTCAAAATTTCCACTACCGGTTCTCCAAAACCTGTCAGAACCTGCTGAATTTCACCTCTGGGCCACCACCAAGTAGGCCTTTTTATATGGTCCCACCACATATACAGTACATTCCTAATGTCTTCCAATATTTGAGGGGCTCTCCCAGAGGGAGGTAGTCAACCTATTCTCCAAAGCATTTGAGGGCAACACAAGAAGTAACAGATGGATGATCATTAAAGAGGGAGCCAACTTAGAACCAAGGAGAAATTTCCTGATAGCTAGAATGATTAATCAGTGGGATGTATAACCGTGGGACTCTGTAACTTCAATAAAATTTTTATTTATTATTATTATTATTATTATTATTAATATTAATATTAATATTAATATTAATATTAATATTTCTATGCCGCCCACTCTCCGAGGACTCTGGACGGCTTACACCAAAGACAGTATACTAAATAGCGTATTGCCCCCAACAATCTGGGTCCTCATTTTACCCACCTCGGAAGGATGGAAGGCTGAGTCAACCTTGAGCCGGTGAGATTTGATCCGCTGATCTGCTTGTCAGGGTGGCAATTAATCCCATTCTGCTTTTGGGTAATTGCACCTTGATTTAGAGAAGTGGATCGAGGGTTTTCCCTTGAAGCATCCTTTAAGAAAATAAACCCGAAGATATATTTTCTAAGAAAAACTCATTTATTTGGTATAAAGAAAATAAAACATCTCACTAGCTAATTAGTTACATCTTGGCAAAGCTTTCCCCGGCCAGACCTCTCCTGGCCGGAGAACAAAGAAAGTTAGAAGAAAGTGAAAGAATGTGGACATGCGCAGTTAGCTTAAAGATAAGAACTTGGCAAGCTACGGTAAGTCTGAAAGTCCAAAAATAAAAGCTCATCTGGTAAATACAAAAACGCAGTGACACTGCTGAACTAGCAGTCATCTGAAGTAGCTGCAGTACTGCCCCCTAACCACTGCGCCAACCTTGTCACGATTATTTCAGAATAGAGAAGGATCTTGTACTTGTTGGAAGAAACATCCTTCTAGGTTCTTCTCCAAGTGGGGAAAAAGACACTGGAGACATGGAGACTGCTTGGAAAGATGGTTTAATGGTGGACAGGATCACATGGCTTGAGTTCCTGAACAGAAAAGGGGCAGATACAGTAAATCCTTGGGTTTTTATGCTCTCTCTGGCTCTGCATTTCTTGGGCCCCGAAAGAGTATCCTGATTGGTTCTCAGACTCCCAGGGGGCGGGGGTCTTAGGTAGCCTTGCTGGCTGATGGTCACATGTGCTTCCCAGGTCACATGTGGTGAGTTTCTGCTGCTATTGTGTAGAGGGCTAATCCTATCTTTGTTGGATCTTTGGCAATTCCTACTATGGTTCTGCCTGAAGGAGGTAGATCTTTGTTATGTAGAATAGACTGGCCCAGGCCTTAATGGCCCATTGACCAAGGGTGGGGGGCAGGAAGGTGGGAGCTGCTTCAAAACATGCTTATCCCAGGGAAATATAATATTCTGCCTTTTTCATATTTCCTAAAATATTTCACTCTTCCAGGAAAGGGTGGGTGCTAACTTCCTACATACTTCTACAGGTCAAAGCATTGTTGGAAGGTATAAATGCTTTGAGGAAGACTAAGCAAGGATAGATTACTACAAAGCACCTGAAGGCAAGACATGAAGCAATGGATGGAAACTAATCGAGAGAAGCAACCTAGAACTAAGGAGAAATGTTCCGACAGTGAGAACACTTAATCAGCGTGATGGCTTCCCTTCAGAAGTTGTGGGTGCTCCATCGATGGGGGTTTTCAAGAAGAGTTTGGACAGCCATTTGTCTTGGATGGTGTAAGGTCTTCTGCAGGGGTGGGTTTTATTTTATTTTATTTATTTTATTTTATTCAATTTGTATCCCGCCCTTCTCCTAGTGGACTCAGGGCGGTGCACAGCCAGAACTAAAACACATACCAATACAAAATTTAAAATTATTAAAAGAATTACATAACTTTGGCCCAAATTTAAAACAATTCAAATTAAAACACATTGACAATTTAAAAAGCTAAAAAAACTAAAAAAGACTAAAGAAGGGGGGGGGGGTTTCACGCCAGCCCTGCTTGATGGAAAAGAAAAGTTTTCAGGGCACGGCGAAAAACCCGGAGATCCGATATCCTTCGTATCTCCGGGGGCAAATCGTTTCAGAGGGCAGGAGCTGCCACTGAGAAGGCCCTCCCCCTGGGGGTCGCCAGCTGACATTGCCTAGCTGACGGCACCCTGAGGAGTCCCTCTCTGTGGGAGCGTACTGGTCGGTGGGAGGCTAAAATTGGTTTTGCTACCAATTCGCTCGCGCCTGTGCCATATCTGTCCATGTGCAGAAACTTCTGTGCATGCACAGAGATGCATGCACAGAGAGTATTTGATGACATCTGGGCAGGTATCTGTTATCTTATACATGCTTGACAAATAAATAAGCAAAATGAGAGAGAGAGAGAGAGAGAGAGAGAGAGAGAGAGAGAGAGAGAGAGAGAGAGAGAGAGAGAGAGAGAGAGAGAGGAGAGTCAGAAGTCAATGCTTCTTATCCTTCCTCACTTCTCTTCCCTCTCTTCCTCCCAATGACAGAGATGATTCAAAGGCCACCTTGGCCTCAGGGTGTTGAGAAGCAACCTCTGTCATTGAGCTGGGCGATTAATCCCTGCGAGTGGAAACTCAGGGCTTCCCTTGGCACCGGGAAAGAGGCCACCGTCTTCAGTGAATGAAAGGAAAACCCACAAGGGAAGAAAAGAGAAAAGGGAAGCCTCCATCACCAGAAATCAGGAGAACCAGAAAGAGATCTTTGGAGATCTGGAGCAGGAGGGCAGCTGCCTCTTCCAGGATGGGCCCCTATAGCCCTTCCCATCTATGGTACCCCAAAGTCTCCATGGAAGATGTGGAGAAAGACAGGGATCCCCCTGTTCCCACGGAGGGAAGCATTCCTGAAGGTCACCCCTAGTTGACTTGGCATTGTGGCTAGAAGAGAAAGGACCACTGGAACGCCATGTCTATGGAGATCCTCCATCATCCAGGTCACGGTTGTCCCAAAGGTGCTTCTCCCAAAGACAAGTGGACTTCCTTGGGTTGGGTGAGGAGTGTTCTCCTTGAAAAACATTTCGCTTCTCCTCCAAGAAACTTCTTCAGATCTTCTGCATGAGAAGCAAAACCTTCTCAGGGAAAAACTCCAAGAAAATTCAGCTGCTTTTGGGGAAAGCACTTTTGGCATCGCTGGGATGTCAGCCCCACCTCTCTGCCTCTGGCTAGCCAGGGTGTGTATGTGTGCGCCCCACATTTTGGTCCTGGAGGGCCAAACTGGGTAGATAAAGGATTCCGACTGGAGATTGGAAGAACTGGGCTGGGAGGGGGGGGGGGAAAGGCTGGGGTTAGGAGACACGACCCCCGGCTCAGCCTCTCTCCCCATGCCAGAGGGTCAGCCCAGCCTCCCACCTCCCACTAGTCAAGGGGGACCATTTCTGACAGATGGCAGTCCAGTCTCTTCTTGAAAGCCTCCAGTGATGAAGCTCCCACAACTTCTGAAGGCAACTTCTGTTCCATGGGTTGATTGTTTTCACTGTCAGAAAATTCCTCCTTATTTCCAGGTTGAATCTCTCCTTGGTCAGTTTCCATCTATTATTCCTTGTTTGGCCTTCGGGTGCTTTGGAGAATAGCTTGACCCCCTTCCTCCTCCCTGTGGCAGCCCCTCAAATATTGGAAGACTTGCTATCCTGTCTCCCCTGGTCCTTCTCTTCACTAGACTAGCCATGCCCAGTTCCTGCAACCGTTCATAATATGTTTTAGCCTCCAGGCCTTTGATCATCTTAGATAGCTTCAGATTAAGAGAGTTGGAAGGGACCTTGTAGGTCATCTAGTCCAACTCCCCATCTAAGCAGGAGACCCTACACCATTTCTGACAAGATGGCAGTCCAGTCTCTTCTTGAAAGCCTCCAGTGATGAAGCTCCCACAACTTCCGAAGGCAACTTCTGTTCCATGGGTTGATTGTTCTCACTGTCATAAAGTTCCTCCTTATTTCCAGGTTGAATCTCTCTTTGATCAGTTTCCATCCATGATTCCTTGTCCGGCCTTCAAAGGTGCTTTGGAAAATAGTTTGCCCCAATTTTGGCCACAGAAGCAAAACCCGTGCGGCGCATCATAAGGCACTCCGACTGGAGAGTGGAAAAACTGGGGTGGGAGGGCGGAAAGGCTGAGATAAAGAGGCGTGACCCCCCCTGTCTCAGCCCTTCTCCCCACCCACCCCCAGGGTCTCCCCGCAGCTGGGTCTCCGACGCAGGGATCAAGCAAGACGCCGCAGAGGCTGGTCTCCGGCCGTTCCGCAGGGCAGGGCGCGGTGTCACCGGCTGCTCATCCCCGCCCTTGGCCGCCCGGTCCTTAAATACCGAGCGATGCAGGCGCCTCCGCCTCTTCTTCCTTCTCCTTCTCCTCCTCCTCCTCCTCCTCCTGCGATCCGTTCAGCCGCTCACCATGAAGCCGCTCCTCGCCGCGCTGCTAGCCGGCCTCCTCTGCATGCAGACGGGTAAGGCGCGCCCCGGCTCGCCCCGGTGGGAAAGTCGAAAGTCGTGGCTGCGTCCATCGTGATGCTACAATTCGTGTCTCGGGGAGGGGGATCGGAGGCGATTTGAGCCGGGCGGGGGTCCTAAAGTGCCCGGGGAGCTGAAGCACCCCCAATTAAGGTGGGATTCAAAGATCTGCGTGAACCTGCAATGCCAAGTTGGGTTAAGTGTTGGCTTGGCCAAAAAGCGGTGCGGTTATTTATCGTGGTTGTCCGGGATCTGGTCATTCTGGGTATTTTGGATGGGGGGAAATATTGAAAGGACAGATTAACAGAGTGGGAAGGGACCTTCTAGGTCATCTAGTCCACCCCCCCCCAAAGCAGGAGATCCTTCACCATTTCTGACAGATGGCAGTTCAGTTTCTTCTTGAAACATTCCAATGGTGAAGCTCCCACAACTTCTGAAGGCAGCTTCTGTTCCATTGAATATAGAATAGAGTTGGAAGGGAATAGAATATAGAGTTGGAAGGGACCTTCTAGGTCATCTAGTCCACCCCCCCAAGCAGGAGACACTTCATCATTTCTGACAGAGGGCAGTTCAGTTTCTTCTTGAAACGTTCCAGTGATGAAGCTCCCACAACTTCTGAAGGCAGCTTCTGTTCCATTGAATATAGAATAGAGTTGGAAGGGAATAGAATATAGAGTTGGAAGGGACCTTCTAGGTCATCTAGTCCACCCCCCCAAGCAGGAGACACTTCATCATTTCTGACAGAGGGCAGTTCAGTTTCTTCTTGAAACGTTCCAGTGATGAAGCTCCCACAACTTCTGAAGGCAGCTTCTGTTCCATTGAATATAGAATAGAGTTGGAAGGGAATAGAATATAGAGTTGGAAGGGACCTTCTAGGTCATCTAGTCCACCCCCCCAAGCAGGAGACCCTTCACCATTTCTGACAGATGGCAGTTCAGTTTCTTCTTGAAACGTTCCAGTGATGAAGCTCCCACAACTTCTGAAGGCAGCTTCTGTTCCATTGAATATAGAATAGAGTTGGAAGGGAATAGAATATAGAGTTGGAAGGGAATAGAATATAGAGTTGGAAGGGACCTTCTAGGTCATCTAGTCCACCCCCCCAAGCAGGAGACCCTTCACCATTTCTGACAGATGGCAGTTCAGTTTCTTCTTGAAACGTTGCAATGGTGAAGCTCCCACAACTTCTGAAGGCAGCTTCTGTTCCATTGAATATAGAATAGAGTTGGAAGGGAATAGAATATAGAGTTGGAAGGGACCTTCTAGGTCATCTAGTCCACCCCCCCAAGCAGGAGACCCTTCACCATTTCTGACAGATGGCAGTTCAGTTTCTTCTTGAAACGTTCCAGTGATGAAGCTCCCACAACTTCTGAAGGCAGCTTCTGTTCCATTGAATATAGAATAGAGTTGGAAGGGAATAGAATATAGAGTTGGAAGGGAATAGAATATAGAGTTGGAAGGGACCTTCTAGGTCATCTAGTCCACCCCCCCAAGCAGGAGACCCTTCACCATTTCTGACAGATGGCAGTTCAGTTTCTTCTTGAAACGTTGCAATGGTGAAGCTCCCACAACTTCTGAAGGCAGCTTTTGTTCCACTGAATGTAGAATACCAGAGTTGGAAGGGACCTTGTAGGTCATCTAGTCCAACCCTCCACCCAAGCAGGAGACCCTACACCATTTCTGACAGATGACAGTCCAGTCTCTTCTTGAAAGCCTCCAGTGATGAAGCTCCCACAACTTCCAAAGGCAACTTCTGTTCCATGGGTTGATTGTTCTCACTGTCAGAAAATTTCTCCTCATTTCCAGGTTGAATCTCTCCTTGTTCAGTTTCCATCCATTATTCCTTGTCTGGCCTTCAGGTGCTTTGGAAAATAGCTTGATCCCCTCCTCTCTGTGGCAGCCCCTCAAATATTGGAACACTATCCTGTCTTTATTTATTTATTATTTATTAATTAAATTTCTATACCGCCCTTCTCCAAATAGGACTCAGGGTGGTGCACAGCCAAAGTAAAAACAGAGCATACAAAATTTAAAAAACAGTATTAAAATAATTAAATATTTTGGCCGTAAATTAAAACAACCCAATTTAAAATCAATTTAAAATTTAGCTCAAGCCAGCCCAGCTAGTTGAAATAAATAGGTTTTCAGGGCCCGACGAAAAATCCCCTGTCTCCCCTGGTCCTTCTCTTTATTGATTAGCCATGCCCAGTTCCTGCAACCGTTCTTCATATGTTTTAGTCTCCAGTCCCCTAATCATCCTGGTTGCTCTCCTCTGCACTCTTTCTAGAGTCTCAACATCTTTTTTTTTTTTAAAGACCTCTCTAAAGTTCTTTACAAATGATTCTTTAGCATCCTGATTTAGCCTGGTTTAAGCCAACTATGGTTTCTTCAATAACCCCCATTGTCCTGGTGCCAAGGACAGCCCGGCCTCAAAACTAAATCGACCTACCGGATTAGAAGAGTTCAAATGTGCTTGGGATGTTGAGATTTATGATTTAAAAACAAGCAATCATCGTTTCACTTGACACCGTGCATAAATCTAAACCATTCGGGTAATTAGCGGGTTGGTGCGTTACACAGTCTTGGATCAGTTAGGAAAACTACAGCGGGGTCGTGTGAATTTGCTTTGGTTTCAAGAAGGAAGGAAAAACTGGTCTTTGTAGACGCAGATTCGTAGAATCTGATGGGGATATCGGGAGGTCATCTAGCCCAACCCTCTCCAAGCTTTGCAGAGAAAAGGGTTTGCAAGGCGCCCCTTTGAGAAGATGCTTTTTGTGGCCACTCAGTAGTGCTGACAAGGGGAAGAACATCCAACTTTTGCATTTTGTACTTTTATAGTTTTGTAATATTCTATATACCGTGTTTTCCCCAAAATAAGACCCTGTCTTATATTTTTTTGAACCCTGAAATAAGCGCTTGGCCTTATTGCCATGTGCTCAAAAGCCTGATTGAGCTTATTATCAGGGATGTCTTATTTTGGGGGGAAACAGGGTATCTATCTATCTATCTATCTATCTATCTATCTATCTATCTATCTATTTATCTATCTATCATCTATCCCTATCATCTTTCTTTCTTTCTTTCTTTCTTTCTTTCTTTCTTTCTTTCTTTCTTTCTTTCTTTCTTTCTTTCTTTCTTTCTTTTCTTTCTTTCTCTATCTATCTATCTATCTATCTATCTATCTATCTATCTATCTATCTACTGTGTTTCCCTGAAAATAAGCTCGTGTCTTATATTTTTTTGAATCCTCAAATAAGCGCTTGGCCTTATTGCCATGTGCTCAAAAGCCTGATTGAGCTTATTATCAGGGATGTCTTATTTTGGGGGGAAACAGGGTATCTATCTATCTATCTATCTATCTATCTATCTATCTATCTATCTATCTATCTATTTATCTATCTATCATCTATCCCTATCATCTTTCTTTCTTTCTTTCTTTCTTTCTTTCTTTCTTTCTTTCTTTCTTTCTTTCTTTCTTTCTTTCTTTCTTTCTTTCTTTCTTTTCTTTCTTTCTCTATCTATCTATCTATCTATCTATCTATCTATCTATCTATCTATCTATCTACTGTGTTTCCCTGAAAATAAGCTCGTGTCTTATATTTTTTTGAATCCTCAAATAAGCGCTTGGCCTTATTGCCATGCGCTCAAAAGCCTGATTGAGCTTATTATCAGGGATGTCTTATTTTGGGGGAAACAGGGTATCTATCTATCTATCTATCTATCTATCTATCTATCTATCTATCTATCTATCTATCTTTCTTTCTTTCTTTCTTTCTCTCTCTCTCTCTCTCTCTCTCTCTCTCTCTCTCGTGTTTCCCTGAAAATAAGATCCTGTCTTATATTTTTTTTTGGACCCTGAAATAAGCTCTTGGCCTTATAGCCATGCGCTCAAAAGCCCGATTGGGCTTATTATCAGGGGAGGTCTTATTTTGGGGGAAAACAGGGTAGATAGTTTTATTTTTATTTATTTTTTTTATATTTTGACTTGCCCAGAGTTACCCTGCAGTAAAATGGGTGGCGGATAAATTGAATGGAGGGATGGATGGATGGACAGATGGATGGACGGATGGACAGACCAATGCAGGTAGTCCTCAACTTACAACGGTTCACTCAATGACCATTCGAAGTTGCAAAGGCACTGGAAAAAGTGACTTCTGACCATTTTTCACACTTACAACGATCCAGCAACGATCCCCAAGGTCACGGGATCGAAAGTCTGCCGCCTGGCAAGTGGCTTGTACTTAAGTCGGTTGCCGTTTTCCTGGGGTCACAGGTGACCTTCTGAGAAGTCAATGGGAAAACCAGATTCACTTAACAACCGTGTTACTCATTTAACAACTGCGGTGACTCGCTTGGCAACGGTGGCAAGAAAATGTCATAAAATGGGGCAAAATTGACTTACCAAATGTTTCACTTAGCAACAAAAGTCTGGGGCTCATAAATTGCGGTCCTAAGTCGAGGACTGCCTATAGATAAAATCCAGGAATTAAGCCCCCATAGGAGAAACTTGGAAAGGAGGGAAACGCCCATTAATTTGAAGTTTTCTGAATGTAGCTGGTACCTCTTATCTTTGGACGGATAAACAGAAATGCTGGTTTTACATTTGGCTTCATGTTATGAATGAAGCATAATTATTATAATTATTCCTGAGTTGAAGACAGAAGAATAGAATAGAATAGAATAGAATAGAATAGAATAGAATAGAATAGAATAGAATAGAATAGAATAGAATAGAAATGAAATAGAATAGAATAGAATAGAAATAGAAATAGAAATAGAATAGAATAGAATAGAATAGAATAGAATAGAATAGAATAGAATAGAATAGAATAGAATAGAATAGAATAGAATAGAATAGAATTCTTTATTGGCCAAGTGTGATTGGACATACAAGGAATTTGTCTTTGTGCATAAGCTCTCAAGAAAAGAATTATCTTGGTTTTTCCGCTCCTATTCCTCCTTTACTTTCAAATACTCCTTTTCTTAGTAGTTTTTTAATTACTTTATAATGTAGCATTCAAAGAAAATATAAAAGTAAGAGAAGGCAGGAAAAAGGGAAAAGAAAAGTGGGGAAAGAAAAAGAGAAAAAGAAAAGAAAAGGCATTGACTTCTGACTCTCTTCCGTGCAGAGGCCTCAACATCAAATTTCAACTTTTTTACTTTTTACATAATCGTATTAACTAGCCATTTCTATAACAACAAACCCATCGAATCTGTAAAACCCCAAATCAAAGTTTCATTTTTTCCCCCACCCCAAGCACAAAGTCCAGAAGCGGTTTCCAAGCAGAAGCAAAAATATTTGTATTTCTTTCCTTGAATAGAACCATCAATTTAGCCATCTCTGCTAATTCCACCCGTCTTTACTTCCAAATATTCCTGTAGCTATTTACGTGCAGGTGTTGGCTTGTGAGGGCGAGACGGACGGGTGTGGCACGGCCTGGCGGGTCGGCAGCTGGCATCCCTGGCCTCGAAGCTGCCCTCGTTTGAGACTATCATTTTGTCTTAATTGCAGCAGGCCTTCAAATAGGCTGGCAATAAAGAGCATCCCAGCCAGGGTGGGGCACGGGACACCTGCCTGATTTTCCACTCCTCCGTGCAAAAAACAGCTCAAGGGGTGGGTTGGAGGAATAGAAAAAAAGCAGGGCAGCCCAGCATCCTGTGTCACCTTTCGTAAGTCACAACACGCTTCAGCGACCTCCATTCAGGGAAAACATCTCTCTGCTGAACTACCTCAATTTTTTTTTGCCAATTTCTCAACACTGCCAGGTACCTTCTCCAGCTTGGGTGCCACCATTCAGATGTGAAGATGACAATTCCCAGCTTTTTTTTTTTTTTTTTTTTTTTTTAGCTCTGGGTTAAAATTTCTCCTGCATGAAAAGAAACGTTTCCAAGTTGACGCTCTCAATTGAGAGCCAGTTTGGTCTAGTGGTGAAGGCACCAGGCTAAAAAGCGGGAGACTGTGAGTTCTAGTCCCATTTTAGGCATGAAAACCAGCTGGGCAATTTGGGCCCAATCACCAGGAGACTGTGAGTTCTAGTCCCACCTTAAGCATGAAAACCAGGTCTTGGGCCAAACACGAGGAGATGGCGAGTTCTAGTCCCATCTGACTGGGTGACTTTGGGCCAATCACCAGGAGACAGGGAGTTCTAGTCCCATTTTAGGCTAGAAAGCCAGCTGGGTGATTTTGACCCAATCACCAGGAGACTGTGAGTTCCAGTCCCATCTTAAGCATGAAAACCAGGTCTTGGGCCAAACACGAGGAGATGGCGAGTTCTAGTCCCATCTTAGACATGAAAGCTGACTGGGTGACTTTGGGCCAATCACCAGGAGACAGGGAGTTCTAGTCCCATTTTAGGCTGGAAAGCCAGCTGGTTGATTTTGGACCAATCACCAGGAGATGGTGAGTTCTAGCCTTACCTTAATTATGAAAACTGACTGGGTGACTTTGGACCAATCACCAGGAGATGGTGAGTTCTAGTCCTGCCTTAGTTATGAAAGCCAACTCAGTGACTTTGGGCCAGTCTCTCTCTCTCTCTCTGTCAGCCCAGTCCACTTCACAGGGTTGTTGTTATGGGGGGGGGGGAGGAAGGAGGAGGAAGGTGTGTTGAATATGTTCACCCCTTTGCATTATCTGTGAAAAAAAAAAGTTTGGGATACAAATAATAAACTGTCTGTCTTGCAAAAGAAAAACAACAACAACAACAACTCAGTTGTCATCTGGACAAATGGGGAAAAAAAGAATGATCAGAGTTTGCTTCCTTTGGCACAGCTATCTAGATTGAAGGGCACAGCTGGCAGAGTGTTGCTAGACGAGATTGAGGATGCTTAACCCCAGGGGTGAAATGCTCCCGGTTCGGACCAGATCGCCTGATCCGGTAGCGATGGTGGAGGGTGGTTCGGAGAACCGGTAGCAAAAATCTCTGCCCCCCCCCCACCATGCCCAGCTGAGCTGCGCGATCATCAGAGGTTTTTTTTTTTTAACTTTTAAAAACATTTTTTCTACAACCTCTTTGGCCGAAAAAATGCTTTTAAAAGTAAAAAAAAAAAAAAAAAAAGCCTCTGATGATTGCACGGCTCAGCTGGAATCGTCAGAGGCTTTTAAAAGCATTTTTTTTCTGCAACCTCTTTGGCCGAAGAGGTTGTAGAAAAAATGTTTTAAAAAGAAAAAAAAAGGCCTCTGACAATCAGGCAACTCAGCTGGGATCGTCAGAGGCTTTTAAAAGCATTTTTTTTACAACCTCTTCGGCTGAACCATCGGTTCGCCACACGTTCACACGCTCTCTTCGCGTGTATTCCTTCCACGCGTGTGCCCGGCCTCGAAAACATGGTTAAATAGGATGGCATTACGCCGAGGCTGGTGGGCAGGCCCACCTATAGTCGCGCTATCAGTTTGCCTGAACTGGTACGAACCGGCTGAATACCTCCTCTGAGTAGCAGTGATACTACAATCTTGAATCCTGGCAGCAGAGGTGGGTTTAAGCAGGTTCTGACCAGTTCTGGCGAACCGGTAGCGGAAATTTTGAGTAGTTCAGAGAACCGGTAGTAAAAATCAGACCTCAGTGCCTTCCGCCGTGCCCTTAAAACCCACTTTTTCCAGAAAGCCGGGCTGGTTTAGGAAGAAATTTTTTAAATTTTTAAATGTTTAATTGGTTTGTGGTTTTTTAAATTTTTGGGCCAAATTTATATATATATTTTAATTGTTTTTAATATTTGTATTTCATGTTTTTAATTCTGGCTGTGTATCGCCCTGAGTCCTCAGGGAGAAGGGCGGTATATAAATTGAAAAATAAATAAATAAAATAAAATAAAAAAATTCTGACTGGCCCCGCCCCCATCTATTCTCTGCCTCCTGAGTCCCAGCTGATCGGGAGGAAATGGGGATTTTGCAGTAACCTTCCCCTGGAGTGGGGTGGGAATGGAGATTTTACAGTATCCTTCCCCTGCCACGCCCACCAAGCCATGTCACTCCTACCAAGCCACACCCACCGAATCGGTAATAAAAAAAATTAGAACCTACCCCTGCTTTACGGCCTGCCTGGGGTTTCGAGCGATGTGTAAACTGTAATTACATCCCCACGACAGATGGGATGGGATTTAAGTAGGGATTTTGGAAAGAGGCTGCCAGCTATTACAAAACAGGCTGTTAATAGGAGCAAACAGCAACAGGGTGAAGTCACTGCAATCCGCACCACACCTACAAGCAAACACACACAAACACAGATGCACAGGTTGTCCCGTGCACGTCTCTCCCACACAAATCGCTTTTCTTCCCGAAGGAACAGAGCAAACAGCAGCGTGGGAAAAGTTTCTGGGAGTTTGAATTGCAGAATGAGAGAGGGTTAGGCTTCCTTCTCTTCCTCCCCTCTCCTGGTTATTGTTGTTGTTGTTGTTGTTGTTGTTGTTGTTGTTGTTGTTGTTCTTCTTCTTCTTCTTCTTCTTCTTCTTCTTCTTCTTCTTCTTCTTCTTCTTCTTCTTCTTCTTCTTCTTCTTCCTCCTCCTCCTCCTCCTCCTCCTCCTCCTCCTCCTCTCCTTCTCCTTCTCCCCCTCCCCTTCTTCTTCTTCTTCTTCTTCTTCTTCTTCTTCTTCTTCTTCTTCTTCTTCTTCTTCTTCTTCTTCTTCTTCTTCTTCTTCTTCTTCTTCTTCTTCTTCTTCTTCCTCCTCCTCCTCCTCCTTCCTCCTCCTCCTCTCCTCCTTCTCCTTCTCCCTCTCCCCCTCCCCTTCTTCTTCTCCTTCTCCTTCTTCTTCTTCTTCTTCTTCTTCTTCTTCTTCTTCTTCTTCTTCTTCTTCTTCTTCTTCTTCTTCTTCTTCTTCTTCTTCTTCTTCTTCTTCTTCTTCTTCTTCTTCTTCTTCCTCTCCTTCTCCTTCTCCCCCTCCTCCCTTTTCTTCTTCCTCTACCTCTACCTCTTCCTCTTGTTCTTCTTCTTTCTTCTCCTCCTCCTCTTCTTCTCCTTCTCCCCCCTCCTCCTCCTTCTTCTATTTCTTCTTCCTCCTCTTCTTCTTCCTCTTCTTCTTCCTCTTCTTCTCCTCCTCATCCTCCTCTCCCACCATCTGCCCAGTTACATTTCCACCCAGGCCTTCTCCACTCCCTTGGACTTCCAACCAAGGCGTTCTTCTGCAGATCCAACTCCCCAGTGTCTCAGATCTAGGGAGGGCCCTCTTCTAGGCCAACCCAGGAGGCTACAACACGGAAGGCACAAAATTGAAACGGTTGGGATTACCTCATCCCTGGTGCTGAGCAGAGCAGACCGTTTGCAAAACTACCTTGCCGGACATCTTTGCTAAGAGGTCATTTCGAAAAGAGGTCAGCAGGTTGCCTGCAGCAGAAGACGCCCACAAATACCAGCAGGCAACATGTAATGAAAGATGAAAAGATTTTGGTTTCGTAAGACATGAACGAATTAACCACACACCCCATGGAGAAACTATTGGTGATTGCGTTCAAACCACAACCTACCTCCAACAATGCAAAGGAATCCGTAGGACGCCAGCTTTCTCGTAGATCCAAGTAGATCGATTCACCCTACATGATAGGCTCAAGATCCAGATGGATCTTTTTTTTTTTAATTGAAAAGTTTTAAAAAGTTTACATATTTATCCCCCTCCCCCTTCCCTCCACCCTCCCCAACCCGCCCCCTTTTAAAAGCATTTTTTCGGCGGAAGAAGTTGTAGAAAAAATGCTTTTAAAAGTGAAAAAAAAAAAAAAGCCTCTGATGATCGTGCGACTCAGCTGGGCATGGTGAGTGGGGGGAGGGGGGGCAGGGATTTTTGCTACTGGTTCTCCAAACCACTCACCACTATCGCTACCGGATCGGGAGATCCGGTTCGAACTGGGAACATTTCACCCCTGCTCTGTGGGGGTTCCAGGCTCCCCCTACTTTCCAAGCAGACACCTACAAAAAACAGGTAGGACATGCATAACCCCCCCCCCCCAAGAAAACCCACCCTTCAGGGTCAAAATAGGAGCCTTGGTAGTACAATGGTCTAAAGCACCCTGTTATTAAGACCAGCTGCCTGCAATTACTGCAGGTTCGAATCTCGCCAGGCTCAAGGTTGACTCAGCCTTCCATCCTTTCTAAGGTAGATAAATTGAGGACCCAGTTTGTGGGGGCAATAAGCTGACTTTGTATAAAATATACAAGAGTATGAAGGCTATTGTTTAACGCATTGTAAGCCGCCCTGAGTCTCCGGAGAAGGGTGGCATATAAATCAAATTTAAAAAAAAAAAAAGTGAAGTAAAAAGTGAATAATTTACAAGAAGAAAAACTAGCTGACCACAAATACTTTCCAAAGCTGTAAAACCATCTGACAGATTGGGGTTTGTTTTAACTCTGCGAAAGGAGGAACAAAGTTCAGAGAGATTCTTGAGGGGTGAGTGTGACAGTCTTTGTGACAAGGGGAAACAAGGAGAGGTGGGAATGACGGCTCTTTAAATGTCAGTTCCTCTTGTCTGTCTAAATTCCGGTATTTCAGAGGTTGCCACAAAGAGGAAGGGGGTCAACTTATTCTCCAAAGCATCTGAAGGCAGAACAAGAAATCATGAATGGAAACTAATCAAGGAGAGAAGCAACCTGGAATTAAGGAGAAACTTCCTAACAGTGAGGACAATTAATCAGTGGAACAGCTTGCCACCAGAAGTTGTGGATGCTCCAACACTGGAGGTCTTTAAGAAGAGACTGGACAGCCACTTGTCTGAAATGGTATAAGGTCTCCTGCTTGAGCAGAGGGCTGGACTAGAAGACCTCCAGGGTCCCTTCCAGCTCTATTCTGATTATTAAACAAGAATATTCTGATTATTAAGCAAACAATACAGATGGCCTTGGCTCAGACCCTGCGGTTAAATTCCACAGGAATTGCAAAAAAAATAAAAATAAAATAAAAATCCATGTAGAGATTTCAACCTTCTTCACGGATTTGTTGAAGAATTTCCAAGAATTTCTCCCCAAGTCCCATTTCAGCCCAAGTGAGAGTAGAAGTCAAAATTCTTGATTTATACTTTGCCAAGCTTTCATTCCAGGCTAAAGGGAGCTTTTGACTATGTACTTTATCCTTCACAGTTAAAACACAAAGATCAAAAAGAACCATCCGGTAGCACGAAAGAATCCACTTTTTATTCCATTGTGCGGATTGGGATAGGTGCTAACTGGAGCACAGGCTAGATAATGTCAGCATTACGGAATACAGAGTTGGAAGGGACCTTGGAGGTCTTCTAGTCCAACCCCCTGCTCAGGCAGGAAACCTTATACCAGCGATGGCTAACCTTTTTGCCATCGAGTGCCAAAAGCGGGGGGAGCACACGGAGTCACGCGTGTGCGCCCACACCCATAATTCAAAGCGCCTCCCCCCACATGCGTGCACGACCCCCCTGCACTCCCCCCGCTTTTCACATGTGATGGCACAGTGGGCCCAGTAGACCCGGTTTTTGTCCTCCCCAGGCTCCAGAGGCTTTCTAGGAGCCTGGGGAGGGTGAAAACAGCCTCCCCCCCCCACCTCGGAGGCCCTCCGGAGGCCAGAAACAGCCCGTTTCCCAACTTCCAGTGGGCCCAGAAGGCCCAAAAATCAGCTGGCTGGCGTGCTGAAGCTGACCTAAGGCAAAGCTTGCCTGCCCACAGATACAGCTCCGGGTGCCACCTATGCCATGCGTGCCGTAGGTTTGCCATCACGGCTTAAAACCATTTCAGGCAAATGGTTGTACAATCTGTTCTTAAAAGCCTCTGGTGATGGAGCAACACAGGTTGAAACTAAACCCTGGCAAGACCGAGTGGCTCTGGTATAGGTAGGTAAGCGGGTCCAGCTGGATGATCACTGAAGGGCCCTCTTTAAGAAAGGAAATGTGCTTGTTTGAGGGAAGCCAATTATCTCCAGTTGAAAGGAGAGAATTCCTTTGAAGTAGAAACATTCACAAGAAGGGCCCCTCAGTTGTCAGAGATAAGAGACATTTGGTGATATAGAGTATGAAGGTTAAAGAGATCAAGTATGACCACATGTAATATTAACAAGAGATAATTTGAATCTATGCTTCAGTAATTGGCAAAAAGAATTATGACTGTTGGCAAAGAATAAAATGAAACAGTAATTGGGAAGTGTCAATTAAATATGACAAATGTATATGATCACATAAACTGCTGAGTTAACAGAATCCTTTGTCTAGAAGGGTATAAAAACCATTGTAGCTAATTTCTGTCTTTGTTCAACGCTTCATGTACAGAGCTTTGAACCTATTGCGCAATATACAATGTCTCTGGCTAACCCTGAAAAGTTGTGCTGGTCTTATTAAATCCACAACACTGGGTTTGGGGTTTGTTGGCTCAGGGAGAATTGGCACCTCTGGTCTTGGATGGGGTGGCACTACCCCAGACAGACCCTGTGCCAGGGGTGAAATGCTCCTGGTTCGGACTGGTACGGCCAAACTGGTAATGATGGCGGCCCGTGGTTCGGAGAACCGGTAGCGATGGCGGTGCGAGACTCCGCCCACCTGCCCGGTTGTCGTTACTTCCTGGTTTTAACCAGGAAGTAATCTGTTTTTTTACCCTCTGCGCATACGCAGAAGGATTTGCACATGTGCATGTCCACCCCCCTTGTGTCACAGGCCAACGAAGCAGGCGACGAACTTCTCATCGCCAGGTTGGGCTGACTTATGGTTGTTATGTCTGGCACTGCAGAAGAAAACATTCTACATTCTTCAACTCCCACTCACTCTCTCTCTCTCTCTCTCACACACACACACACACACGTGTTATGCATGGCGCCTTAGAAACGAAGCAAAATAAAGCATGGCTTCATTTAGGTAGTTTCGAGAGTTGATGCATTCTTTCTATGCTTTAGCCTCCAGTCCCCTAATCGTACGCCATGTTGGCTTGCTGGTTTATTCCAATACAAGTAAATATGAGCCAGCCATGTGCAGCGGCAGCCAAAAAAGCCAATGCAGAGAAGAGCAACCAGGATGATGAGGGGACCGGAGACTAAAACATATGATGAACGGTTGCAGGAACTGGGCATGGCTAGTCTAGTGAAGAGAAGGACCAGGGGAGACAGGATAGCAGTCTTCCAATACTTGAGGGGCTGCCACAGAGAGGAGGAAGGGGGTCAAGCTATTTTCCAAAGCACCCGAAGGCCAGACAAGGAATAATGGATGGAAACTGAACAAGGAGACATTCAACTTGGAAATAAGGAGGAATTTCCTGACAGTGAGAACCATCAACCCATGGAACAGAAGTTGGCTTCAGAAGTTGTGGGAGCTTCATCACTTGAGACTTTCAAGAAGAGACTGGACTGCCATCTCTCAGAAATGGTGTCGGGTCTCCTGCTTGAGCGAGGGGTTCAGACTAGATGACCTACAAGGTCCCTCCCAACTCTGTTATTCTGTAATCTGTAAAAAGTAGTTACAACTGTTCGTTTAATGACTGCTTGAAGTTACAACAGCCGTAAAAAAAAAGTGACTTAGGGTTTTTATTTTCACATTTAAGAACCCTTGCAATACCCCCAAGGTCACGTGATTCAGATGCTCGACCACTGACTCACATTTAGGATGATTGCCAACCTCCCAGGGTCACGCGATTCCCCTTTGGTGACCTTCGGACAAGCCAAGTCACTGGGGGAACATTTAACAACCAAGTTATTCACTTAATGACTGCTTTGATTTACTTCACGAAGGTTGTGGCAAGAAAGGTTTTATTTATTTTATTTTATTTCATTTCATTTCATCTCATCTCATCTCATTTTATTTTATGATGCTTATAAGGCTTTGCAAAATTGCCGGGATCTCTACCCATTTCATGACGTGGCTTTAATGCAAGTGTGTTTTGCTTCTTTTTGTGCGCCCCTTTGCAGTGTCTTCACTCATGTGCTTCAAATGCGACAAAGTGGACAGTAACAACAAATGCTATGCCATACAGAACTGTGCGGAGACCGACCGCTACTGCGTAACAAAATATTTTGGTGGAGGTCGTGGTAAGTGAGTGTACCCCATTGGGAGCTTTTCATTCTGTAATTGAAACAAATGCTTCTTTTACAATGGAATGGAATCAGAAGTGGTATTCAGCAGGTTCGGATCAGTTCTGGAGAACCGGTAGCGGAAATTTTGAGTAGTTCAGAGAACCGGCAAATACCATCTCTGGTTGGCCCCGCCCCCATCACTTCGCTGCCTCCCGGGAGTCCCAGCTGATTGGAGTCTCCGCTGATCAGCTGGGTCTTCTTTTGTTGTCCTGCACAGGAGATCGGAGCTGGAAAGCAGGTTAGCGGGGTGGGAAGGAAATGGGGATTTTACAGTATATCCTTCCCCTGGAGTGGGATGGAAATGGGGATTTTACAATATCCTTCTCCCCTGCCATGCCCACCAAGGCATGCCACACCCACAGAACCGGTAGTAAAAAGAATTTGAATTCCACCATGGAATGGAACGGTATGAAGGCTATTGCTTAACGCATTGTAAGCCGCCCTGAGTCTCCGGAGAAGGGCGGCATATAAATCAAATTAAAAAAAAAAAAAAAAGTGGTTCCGCTCCAGACGCCTAATGGACCCTGAAGGGTTTCAGAAGGAGCTTGGGGAGATACCTGACTCCCTTGTCCACAGTCCGGCCAAGACCCTGGAATAAGGCGGCATCCGGGGAATTGGACCGGATTGTACCTTTGCGGCCTCTCAATGGGTCAGGAAAGCTGCCTGGTTTACTGAGGAGCTCTGGGAGATGAAGCGTCAGAAGAGACGTCTAGAGCGACGCTGGAGGACCAGTAAATCCGCATCCGACCGAACACTTTTGAGAGCCTTTATTAGGACTTATTTAGTGGCGATACGGGCGGCAAAATGTTCACATTTTTCCACACTTACTGCGTCCGCTGATTCTCACCCAGCCGCCCTATTTAGGGTGACTCGCTCCCTCTTTAAGGTAGGGGGAACGGAGGAGCCCTTGCAGGGTAGAGCTGAGGAATTTGTGCAGTTTCTGTCGGATAAAGTTGTTCAGATTCGGATGGACCTGGACTCTGATTGGGCAATACCGACCGAGATGACGGGGGCGGGTCTTAGTCCTATCGTGTGGGAGGAGTTTGAGCCAGTGACTCTTGAGGAAGTGGACAAGGCTGTAGGGGCGATGAGTTCCTCCACTTGTTTGTTGGACCCGTGCCCCTCCTGGCTGGTTTCAGCCAGCAGGGAGATGACACGAGGCTGGCTCCAGGCTTTAGTTAATGCGTCCTTGAGAGAGGGGGCCTTCCTGCAACCATTAAAGGAAGCGGTTGTAAGGCCCCTCCTCAAGAAGCCTTCCCTGGACCCAGCAGAATTAAAGAACTTTCGTCCAGTCTCCAACCTACCTTTGTGGGAAAGGTTGTAGAGAAAGTGGTGGCACTTCAGCTCCCGCGGTCATTGGATGAAACGGATTATCTGGACCCTTTTCAGTCCGGCTTCAGGCCTGGTTACAGCATGGAAACTGCCTTGGTCACGCTGATGGATGATTTCTGGCAAGCCCTATAAGCAAATTTAAAAACTGATTTAAAAAGATGTCCGTAAAAGGTTGCCAAAATTTAAAAAAATAAAAATAAAATGAATCTTATTTTAATTTTGATCAAATAAACCAACTTTGCACTCCTTCCTTTTAGTTCTAACAAAAGGTCTTATTTTAAGCTTGAACAAATAAACCAACTTTGTATCCCTTCCTTTTCTAATTCTAGTTAGAATAGTTCTCATTTGAAAAAAAATAATAATAATTGAGTTCGTCTTCCAAAGAGTTGGTAGCCAGAACACTCAGATATATGATTGCAAACAGCTTCTCTTGAAAAAAAGAATTAAATGATGGAAACAAAACAATTGTGTTAATTTTCTTCCTCTCCTGCAGGTGAAAGTCACACACAACTGATCAGCAAAGAATGTTCTGCCTATTGTCCTGAGGTAGGGGTTGATATCGGTGTGATGGCTTTCTCAATTAATTGCTGTGAGCATTCCTTGTGCAACACAAGTGGTGCTGTCAGTGTGAAGACGAGTTCCTTGTTGCTGCTGGTGGGCACCTTGGCCAGTGTCTTCTACATCATTGGAGCCCATCTGTGATGAGAGACTACATGAGCTCTTGGCAGCTCCCCCAGGGAGGACTCGAAACTATCCTGGAAAAATTGTAGGTTAAAAAGAATTTCCCTCTTGCTACTTGGCTCTGTCTTCAATTCTTTCAACTAATAATCCAGCCTAGTCCTTGGTACACCTCGGTTGCGTCCAATCTACATGGACCTTTACTTGGGTCAAGAGCCTGATTCTCCTTCCCTCCCCAGTCATGATTTTGCAGATGTTTTGTGATTTCTTTGCATTTGCTCCTTGCAAATGTCAACCCACATGAGTTGACCAAAGTTATGGGCAGTGGATAGCAAGATGCATTATTATAAAGTTGAGAAATAGCCCTATGGTTGGTGGTTTACCCCTCCTGGGAGGAGAACCTCAAGATTTCCTTCTTGCTTGAAACAATCTTGCTTGCAAGGAAATTCACTTGGGGGAGGGGTGATGATCCCAGCTTTCTTACTTTCCACTTGGACCTTGATAAGGTCAACTGTTGATAAACTTGGCTGTCCCAAATACCAAGGGAGTATATCTCATGTGTAGTCCATTGTGTAGAAGTGAATGCCTGGTTTCACGCAACCGAGGGTTTGTAGGATAAATTGCCTGGATTCACGCAATGTGCTGAGCCCTTAAAACATGATGTACAGTTGACAAGGATTAGGTTTACACACAACGTTCAGCCAGGTTGGGTTGGGTTTGGTCTTCCGCTGGTTGGGTTCATGGTTGAATAAGGGTGATCTGTCCCCGTCCACACACACACACAAACACAGCCAGCCGAGGGTTAAGAAAGTACTTGGCACGCACACAGGTCGTTATCTCAAACTTGGCAGCAATATAATCACTGTCTGCCAAGAGCTTTTACTGCAACAGATAACATAAAATTACATACGCATTGCAAATAGTCCAGCAAAACAATATCCCTTTCGACAGCTTCAGACGTTGTTCAAGTGACTAGCCAAAGTTTGTTTTTGTTCGTCATGGAGTTTTACCAGCCACCACCCTCTCTTATATAGTCTCTGGGGTGTGGTCCAGTGACTCAGTTCTAATCCCTAGCACGCCTCCTTAACTGCTGCAACCGTTTATCACGCCTTCGTTGGCGTGCATCCAGGAATGACGGCTCTCCTTCGCTCTCATCCGAGACACCTGGCTCCTGGCTAATCTCCTCTCCCTCGGCCGGCACCTGAGACAGTGCCAGAGGGGAGGGGCCTGGAGAGGGAGGCCTGGCTGACTCCTCTTCCTCATGTTCGGAGCTTTCTTCCTCCGATGAGATAGGCTCAGAGGGCGGGGCCACAACAAAGGGTTTGTTTTACTTAGAGAAAGTGAAAGGAGCTTTTCTCAGTGATACTGCCCAGAATCATACAATAGTAAGACGGGCAGCATATAAAATTAATAAATATATTGATACATACATACATACATACATACATACATATATATATGTATTTTTCTTCAACCAGGTATTTTCCTACGTAAACCAAGTTTCTCAAATTGCAGCCGTAGCTGCAAAATGTATGCTTGCTGTCTGAAGAAGCCTAGGAGATTATTCTAAATTATTCTAAAAATACGAGTTCCAGGTATATTAGTAAAAATACACACACACACGTTTTCGTAGATTTTCACGGGTACAGGTATGCAAGTCTTGGCGTATTCAGGTCTTTTCCCGTGTAAGATTGAGAGTATCTTGGCGACGTTTCGACGAGGTCCCACTCGTCATCTTCAGGCTGGTGTCTTCGGCTTCGTGTCTGTGCAAGCAAAGCGTGATCGGAGATGCCGCCTCTCGATAAATACTGTTGGGGAAGTGGGGGGTGCTGGCTCTGTTGCTGTAGGCGGGTTGGTTGGCTGTGTTGCTGCATCTTGATTAGTTGCAGCTTCTTTTTCTAAAATACCCAGATTTTTCCCTATCCAGAAGAGGAAAAGTAATCCAAATTGGGAAAATAAGAATGCCATTCAATCGATTGATTGCATTCTCTCTCTTTCTTTATACCCTTTGTAAAGTGTGTATTTTTCATAATGCTTTCCAAACTGAATAATGTTAATAATAAAAAAGATATTAAACCTTTCTTGTGATTTCTCTCTCTCTCTCTCTTTCTGTGGCACAGGGGTGGGTTCTACTTACCTTTACTACCAGTTAACAATGGGACCGCGTGCGTGCTCTTGCTTTGTGTGCGCGCACTTCTGTGCACTTCCTGATGACATCCAGGTCAGTGGGCGGAGCCTCCTGCCGGTTTTACTACCGGTTTTTGTGAACCGGTCCAAACCGGGGGCAATCCACCACTGGTGTGGCAAGTGGCATGTTGGTTGAACTTTAAATAGATAGAATAAATAGAATTCTTTATTGGCCAAGTGAGACTGGACATACAAGGAATTTGTCTTTGGTGCATATGGTCTCAGTGTACTATATATATATATATATTTATTTTCTTTCCTTTTCGTAGGCTTTATGTGTATTTCTCTTTAGCATAAAAATCTTGGTTTACGTAGGAAGAACCTGGCTAAAGAGAAATACATATACATATACATATACATATACATATACATATACATATACATATACATATACATACATACATACATACATACATATTTGTTTTCTGAGGTTTTCACGGGTGTTTGTATGTAGGTCTTTGTATTTGGGTTTTCTCCCGCGTAAAATTGGAGGTGTCTTGGCAACGTTTCGACGAAGTCTCATTCGTCATCTTCAGGCTGGTGTTTTCGGCTTCGTGCTTCTAGGAGCAAATGTTCTTGGCAAACGTTGCCAAGACACCTCCAATTTTATGCGGGAGAAAACCCGAATAACCAAAGACCTACATACACACACACACACACACACACACACACACACACACACAAATATATATATATAGCCCAAGTTCGAATCCAGTTAAGGGTATGGCTAGCTGATGAGAGCTAAATAGCTTGAAATAGATCTATACTAGTCTCCCTTTATTTCTTTATCAGCAAAATATAAATATAAATTTATATATATATATAAATTATATATATATTTATATTTTGCTGATAAATTTATATATAAATATAAATTTATATATATATATATAAATTATATATATATTTATATTTTGCTGATATAGAAATAAAGGGAGACTAGTATAGATCTATTTCAAGCTATTTAGCTCTCATCAGCTAGCCATACCCTTAACTGGATTCGAACTTGGGCTTCCTGCATGTTAGGCAGTTGTATTAACCTCTGAGCCACAAGTTCTCCCTTCATCATCTTGAGCCAGGGGAGAGATTAAGTGTTTTTATATCAAGGCACCTGATCTACTCCAACATGTAGGAGGGAGCATACTGCATCCCTTTTGCCTTTCAGCTCCAATCCAGGAGCCCTCAAGCAGTCGCATTGACGACAAACCATTTTATACCAAATTTATATTTCACTGATAAAGAAATAAAGGGAGACTAGTATAGATCTATTTCAAGCTATTTAGCTCTCATCAGCTAGCCATTATTTCTTTGCTTTCTACAAAGAGCCCAAGAGCCTTTGCTGCTCTTTTAAGCCTTATGGGAGGGGCCAATCATCTGGCCTTACTCCCGAGTCGTCCCTTTTGCTTTAGCTGCTCTTGCCTTCTGGCAGCTCTGTGCATGCGTGCACTAGGAACAGGCTCCTCCTGTTCCTCTGCCTCTCTGTTGTCCAACTCTGGAGGCTCCGGAGTCCAGGCATCACTCCCAGATTGCCCTGGCCCCATCTCTGCCTCCGACGCAGAGCCCTTGTCTGGGCCTTCCCCAGATTCCAGGACTGGCCTATGGTCCTCCCCAGCCTCCTCACTGTTGTGGCCCTTACGCGGCCTGTGCAGCTAGTAGCTGATTCAGACAGTGAGGAGGCTGGTGTGGTGCTGCGCCAGCAGCCTGTGCAGCTGGCACTTGAGTCGGACAATGAGGAGGCTGGAGAAGATGTGGTGCCAGAGGCAGGGATTCAGCCAGGACCTTCAGAACCTCCAGAAGCACCCATAAGTGAAGAGGAGGAAGAGGAGGAGCCTCTCCTCGATGCACGGGCACACAGAGCTGCCAAAAGGCAGGAGTGGCTCCTCAGAAGGAGGTCTCCTCGAGAGTAAGGCTTGGGGCTAATTGGCCATTCCCTTAGCCTATTTAAGGAGGAACGCTGACTGAAGCAATTTGCAGGGAACAACTTAGTTCATATACCTTCCTGTCTTGTCTTATCTTATCAGCTTCCTGCGAATTGCTTCTGGGCATTCTGCCAACCATAGTAAGCTTTCAGTTATTATTCTTTGAATTGTTGGCAGCTGTTAATGCAATGAATTAACAGCCATTGTTGTAAAAGACTGGTTTATTCAGTAAACTAAGGTTTGAACGGACTTTGTGTGTGTTGCGTTCTTTGGGGTCCGTAGCTAGGGCAGAACACTCACTGTCCGACTCCGCTGCTAGCTCTGTGGGCTGCTGGCGGACCACAACACTTATGGCCACAACTGAGCCCAAAATTTCTGTTGTTAAGTGAGATATTTGTTAAGTCAGACATGATTTTTCCATCCGTTGCTTCTTGCCCTGCCTTTAGGTGCTTTGGGGCAGGGGTTCCCCAATCCGCGGGACACGGCCTGGTACCGGGTTGTGGCCCGTTTGGACCTGGGCTGCACAAGTAGCAGATGAAGGCACATAACTCGATTTGCTTAAGAAGCAGGGACTCACGCTGGCACAGAAAGCTCCGTTTGTGTAAGCAGGGCCGTGTGCCCCCCACAGGGTTCTGTCAACCCTGAAGCTGACCTGACCGCAGCCATCTTGGTGGTTGCTGCACTGGAGCTGAGGGACAGGGAGGGGGGAATCGAGATAGCTGGGGTTTTGTAGCCAAAACAAAATACTTTCTCTTGGGAACCAAGGACATTTCCACAGGTAGTCGGAGAGAGGAGGAGCGAAGTTACCAGGCAACCAAACGGCACCTTGATTGGACCATGTGACCGACTGTTTGGGGAAGGGGAAAAACTTTTTACTTTTAATTAGGTGAAAACCATGGGAACCTTCAGAGTCGGTTTTCACCAGAACTGTTCCAATATCTTTTCGTCTTTTTGTCTTTTATTAGATTTATATACCGCCCTACTCCCGAAGGACTCAGGGAGGTGAACAGGCACAAAATAAAATACATAAATACAAAAGTTAAAAGATATAATTAAAACCAGATTAAATAATTTAGCCCAAGACAATTAAAAAAATCCCAATAATTTAAAACAAATTAAAATTTCGATGTAAAAGAATTCTAAAACAAGGGAGAAAATTAGGCCAGGCCGGCTTGCTGGAATTGAAGAATTTTAAGAGCTAATATGATATATCCAATAAAGCTATTCTTGGAGGAATCTACTTGCCTCAGAGGTTTACCGTATTTTTTGGAGTATAAAACACACCTCCCCCCCCCCTAAAAGAGGCTGAAAATTTGGGTGCATCTTATACTCCAAATGTAGCTTTTTTGAATCTTTTTTTCAGCCCTAACAAGGCGCTAACGAGGCACTAGGGAGTAAAGCGATCTCCATGCTTTGCTCCGACTCTCAGCTGTTCTTTAGAAGCTTTTTTTCAGCCCTAACTAGGCGCTAGCCGAGTGAAGCGATCTCCCTGTGCTTTGCCTGCTTTTCTCATTGCTGCTTCCTCTCAGCTGTGCCTTAGAAGCTGTTTTTTTTTTTTATCCCCAAGCAGGGGATAAAAAACCAGCAAACTAACGTGCTGAAGTTGACCAGACTAAGGACGCTAGCCAGCTGAATAACTGTTAGGCGGATTTTTCCCCCCTATTTTCCTCCCCAAAAACTAAGCTGTGTCTTATACTCCGAAAAATACGGTACTTGTTTTGGGTGCGTTATTTGGAACCCTGACACACTGCTTATATAAATAGAGCTGCGTACACAAGGAAGTGTGCCCACTGCTAGTGCAGAACCAACCCCTCCCCTTCCTTCCCCCCAGCCCCCCCCCCACGCAGCTGGTCGGCAAAGCTGGAAAGGGTGGAGACCCCTGCTTTGCAGAATACGTCGAACCCATCTCTGTGGCAGCCCCTCAAATTTTGGAACCCAAATACTGGAATATTTGGAATCAGTGTTTTTCAGAGGTGGCCACTCTGAATTCTGAATAGGTTGCTTGGCTGTTCCGATATAAGAGGGATTAAAATAGCAGTCGGTGAAGGGAATCTGTTCCTAGGGAATAAAGAACAGATGGTCGGATACGTTCCCATGGAAATGAAAATTGAGGGGAAGATGTTTTAGGGCTGTGTTTCTCAGCCTTGGCACTTGAGGATGGGTGTACTTCAAGTCCCAGAATTCCCCAGCCTTTTCCCACACTCACTTAGCCACACAATTCGGAATGTCCTTAGTTTCTCTCTCTAATAACCTCTATAACTGCCTGGTTTGGTTCTGCAACCCAACAAGACAGACAGAGACTTCAGAGGATCATTAGAACTGCAGAAAAATCAATGGCTACCAACCTGCCTTCCATTGAGGGCCTGTATACTGCACGAGTCAAAAAGAGGGCAGAGAAAATATTTACAGACCCCTCGTATCCTGAACATAAACTGTTTCAACTCCTACCCTCAAAACGACGCTATAGAGCACTGCACACCAGAACAACTAGACACAAGGACCGTTTTTCCCTGAACGCCATCACTCTGCTAAACAATTCATTCCCACAACACTGTCAAACTATTCACTAAGTCTGCACTACTATTAATCTTCTCATCGTTCCCATCACCCATCGCCTCCCACTTATGACTGTGTATGACGGTAACCTTATTGCTGGTATCCTTACGATTTATATTGACTGTTTCCTA
The DNA here is from genome assembly GCA_037215915.1 of Pantherophis vulpinus. Lineage (NCBI taxonomy): Eukaryota > Metazoa > Chordata > Lepidosauria > Squamata > Colubridae > Pantherophis > Pantherophis vulpinus. The sequence goes on along the minus strand of JAXLNS010000003.1, from coordinate 224,015,122 downwards.
ATATGATTTGATTGCTTATTTGTTCCCTATGACTATCGTTGTGTTGTACCTTATGTACATGACGAATGTATCTTTTCTTTTATGTACACTGAGAGTGTATGCACCAAGACAAATTCCTTATGTGTCCAATCACACTTGGCCAATAAAGAACTCTTTCTTTCTTTCTTTCTTTCTTTCTTTCTTTCTTTCTTTCTTTCTTTCTTTCTTTCTTTCTTTCTTTCTTTCTTTCTTTCTTTCTTTCTTTCTTTCTTTCTTTCTTTCTTTCTTTCCTTCCTTCCTTCCTTCCTTCCTTCCTTCCTTCCTTCCTTCCTTCCTTCCTTCCTTCCTTCCTTTCTTTCTTTCTTTCTATCATCTATCTACAGTATCTATCTATCTATCTATCTATCTATCTATCTATCTATCTATCTATCTATCTATCTATCTATCTCATCTCTCTCTCATCTATCTATCCTATCTATCTCTGTGTTTGTCTGTCTTTCTGTCATCTCTCTCTCTCTCTCTCTCTATCCTATCTAGCTATCCATCTAACCATGTTTCAACACAGTTTGACATGGACTGGTATCACATAATATTCTAATCCTGGTTAAACAAATGACCATCCCTAAGTTCGTACTGCCTGCTATTGTCCTCACAAGTAAATATGTATTACAGGTTAAAAGCATAACTTAGTTCAACTGCCAAATTATGATCTTTGCATAAACACAAATCCAGGGGTGAAATCCAGCAGGTTCTGGAGAACCAGTAGCGGAAATTCTGAATAGTTTGGAGAACCGGCAAATGCCACCTCTGGCTGGCCCCAGAGGGGGGTGGGAATGGAGATTTTGCAGTATCCTTCCTCTGGAGTAGGGAGGGAATGGAGATTTTGCAGTATCCTTCTCCTGCCACACCCACCAAGCCACGCCCACCAAGCCACATCACGCCCATCAAGCCATGCCCACAGAACTGGTAGTAAAATAAATTGGATTTCCCCACTGCACAGAACTCTGGTCTATTCCACTACGATTGAACAAAACGTGGCTTATAAAAATCAGTAATGAAATCCCTCAGCAGATGGCAGCCTTAAACCAACTTTTCTTTTTCTTCTTCTTCCACCGTTCCATCCTGTCCCATTCGCGGAGGCTGCCTGCACAAGTCCCTGCAGTTCACTTGGCGAGGTGTTTCAAAAGTGGTTTGCCATTACCTCGTGCCTAGATTGAGAAACCAAGATCACCCAGCTGGCTTTGCGCCTAGAACTCACTGTCTCCTAGCCAACTGGTCAACTCCTAGGAGTCAACCTATTCTATAAAGCATCTGAGGGCAGGACAAGAAATAATGGGTGGAAGATCATTAAAGAGAGATCCAACCTAGAATTAAGGAGAAATTCCCTAACATCAGAACAATCAATCAGTTTTGGTGGCCTCCAAAAGTTGTGGATGCTTTATCATTGGAGAGTTTCAAAAATAGACTGGACAGCCATTTGTCCTCAATGGTATAGGACAGCGATGGCTAACCTTTTTGCTGTCACATGCCAAAAGTGGGGGGAGCGCGGGGGGGGGGGGTGTCACGCACGCATGTGCCCACACCCATAATTCAATGCGCCCCCCCTGCTCATCCGCATGTGACTCCCCTGTGCTCCGCCTGCTTTTGGTACACAATGGCACAGTGGGCCTGGTAGATCCGTTTTTCGCCCTCCCCAGGCTCCAGAAGCTTTCTTGGGGGGTGAGACCGGAAGTCAGGAAATGTGCCATTTCTGGCCTCCGGAGGGCTTCCAGGAGTGGGGTGGGGAAAGCCTCTGGAGCCTATAATGCTTCTGGAGCCTGGGGAGAGTGAAAAACGGGCCTTCCGGTCCCACCAGAAGTCAGCAAATGGGCTGTTTCTAGCCTCCGGAGTGCCTCCAGGGGGTGGGGAAGGCCGTTTTTGCCCTCCCCAGGCTCCTAGAAAGCATCTGGAGCCTGGGGAGCGCAAAAAACAGTCCTCTCCCCCCCCCCAGAGGCCCTCCCGCTGGAGCTGAGCTAGGGCAACGCTCGCGTGCCCACTGATATGGTTCCGTGTGCCACCTGTGGCACGCGTGCCATAGGCTCACCATCACGGGTATAGGACTTCCTCCTTGAGCAGAAGGCTGAAGAAGACCTCCAAGGTCCCTTCCGTTATTCTGTTACTCTGTTAATTGATCAGCGGAATGGCTTGCCTTCAGAAGTTGAGGTGCTCCAAAAATGTATATAAAATGTATTATAGATGGCATTTACCACCTGCTAGGTTAGCTATTCAAAATATTTCTAGCAAATGTTGGAAATGTAATCAAAAGACAGGCACATTTTATCATATGTGGTGGACTTGTGCTAAAAAAAAAGGGTGGGGTCAAAAATACACAGATGGCTAGAAAAGATAATAGGGAGACATGTGAAAAATCAAGCAGAAAGAAGACACAGAATATTATCAAACTTGGAAGTTATTTCACCAGTAGTTGGAAAAAAAAACAAGTGGAGAGTAAGAACAGAATCTGCATTAAGCAAATTAAATACCTAGAAAACACGAGGTTTATTAAGCAATAAGAAATGTAATTAATAGAAAATTAATAAAATTTATTTTAAAAAAAGAAGTTGGGGCGCTCCATCACTGGGGTGAGGGGAGTTTTTCAGAAGAGATTGGACAACTATTTAGAACATAGAATAACAGAGTTGGTGGCACCTTGGAGGTCTTCTAGTCCAACCTCCTGTTCAAGCAGGAGATCCTATACCATTCCAGACAAATGGTTGTCCACTCTCTTCTTAAAAACCTCCAGTGATGGAGCACCCACAACTTCTGAAGGCCAGCCGTTCCCCTGGTTGACTGTTCTCACTGTAGGAAGTTAGCACCCACCCCTTTCCTGGAAGAATGAAATATTTTAGGAAATATGAAAAAGGCAGAATATTATATTTCCTTGGATGAGAAATGGAGAAGCATGTTTTGAAGCAGCTCCCACCTTCCTGCCCCCCACCCTTTGTCAATGGGCCATTAAGGCCTGGGCCAGTCTATTCTACATAACAAAGATCTGCCTCCTTCAGGCAGAGCCATAGTAGGAATTGCCAAAGATCCAACAAAAATAGGATTAGCTCTCTACACAATAGCAGCAGAAACTCACCACATGTGACCTGGGAAGCACATGTGACCATCAGCCAGCAAGGCTAGCTAAGACCCCCACCCCCTGGGAGTCTGACAACCAATCAGGATACTCTTTCGGGGCCCCACGAAATGCAAAGCCAGAAAGAGCATAAAAACCCGTGGACTCGCTGTATTCGGCCCTTTTCTGTTCAGGAACTCAAGTCATGTGATCCTGTCCACCATTAAACCATCTTTCCAAGCAGTCTCCATGTCTCCAGTGTCTTTTTCCCCACTTGGAGCAGAACCTAGAAGGAGATTTCTTCCAACATCACCATTAGCAATTTCTCCTTAGTTCTAGGTTGCTTTTCTCCTTGATTAGTTTCCAACCATGATTTCTTGTCTTGCCTTCTTGAGCTTTGGACAATAAGTTGACCCTCTCTTGTTTGTGACAGCCCCTCAAATACTGGAAGACTGCTATCGTATCTCCCCTAGTCCTTCTTTTCAGTAGACTAGACATACTCAGTTCTACATTTCTACATACCTACATGTGTTCGAAGTGGCATAGGTTCTCCTGCTTGAGGTTGGACTACCAGACCTCCAAGGTCCCTTCCAACTCTGTTATTTTATGTTCTAATTCCTGGTCTCTCAAGTTTCCAGCTTGATGCCTTCACCACTTCATCAAACTGTCTCTAAAACTAATGTGAGTTTAGTTTAGTTTAGTTTATTTGATTTGTATACCGCCCTACTCCCGAAGGACTCAGGGCGGTGAACAGCCAAACAATAAAATACATAGATACAAAAAAATTAAAAATCAGATAAAATCAAATTAAATCATTTTGGCCCACACAGATTAAAACACCCCGATAATTTAAAAACAGATTAAAATTTACATATTTTAAAAAGGGAAGAAATTAGGCCAAGCCCGCCTGATGGAATAAAAAGATCTTCACAGCGCGGTGGAAGGTGTGCAGATCCGGGATCCTCCGTATCTCCGGGGGGAGCTCATTCCAGACGGTAGGTGCCCCCACAGAGAAGGCTCTCCCCCTGGGGGCCGCCAGTCGACACTGTTTGGCTGACGGCACCCGGAGGAGCCCCTCTCTATGGGAGAGTACTGGCCGGTGGGAGGCTATTGGTGGTAGCAGGCGGTCCCGTAGATAACCAGGTCCTAAGCCATGGAGCACTTTAAAGGTGGTAACCAAAACCTTGAAGCACACCCGGAAGACCACCGGGAGCCAGTGCAGCTCGCGCAGGAGAGGTGTCACACGGGAGCGCCATGTTGCTCCCATAACCACCCGCGCGGCCGCACTCTGCGCCAGTTGGAGCCTCCGGGTGCTCCTCAAGGGGAGCCCCATGTAGAGAGCATTGCAATAGTCCAAATGCTAACATTCAGATTCAGAACTACATAACACTTCAATGGGAAACCTCTAGGAAACTCCAGGACTGAAAGATGGACCGGGCACATCCCAGAAATGGCAGGCATGTTGTCAGACAACCCTTTTTGAGGTCACTGCCAAGAAAATGCCATGGGCAACGACTCGTGAAATCTCCAGAAGATTGTTGAGATGGGGACAAGGAGGCTTTAAATATTGTGATGAACGATTCTGTGTGGGTGGCGGTTAAAGAGAAATCAAGATGACCTCGTTCCTAGGCAGAGGCGGGATTGGCTTAAAAAATGGCAAGGCCTTCTACTCCACCGTGCTGGCTGTCGATCTCAGAGAAGAATCTGAAAGCAAATGCAATTTGGTAAGGTCAACCAGAGACAATTCACAATAAGCAGCCCAACTGAAGCACAGAATTTAGAACATAAAATAACAAGAGTTGGAAGGGACTTTGGAGTTGAAGTCCAAACTTCTTAGAATTCCGGGAGTTGAAATCCACACGTTTTAGAATTCTGGGAGTTGAAGTCCAAACATCTTAGAATTCCGGGAGTTGAAGTTGGAGTTCACAATAAGAAGCCCAACTGAAGCACAGAATTTACAACATAAAATAACAGAGTTGGAAGGGACTTTTGGAGGTCTTCTGGTCCAATCCCCTGCTGAAGCAGGAGATCCTATACCATTTCAGACAAGTGGTTGTCCAATCTCTTCTTAAAAATCTCCAGTGTTGGAGCAACACACCTTCTGGAGGTAAGTTGTTCTACTGGTGAATTGTCCTCACCGTTTAGGAAATTTATCTTTAGTTGTAGGTTGCCATCCTAGACTAGGCCAAGTCCAAAAATGGCAGGGAATATCTAGCAGGCTGGCACTTTTGACGAATCAGCCATCAATAGACACATAGGCATGGACAACATCTACAGACTATGCAAAAGAGTCAATCAACCAACCCAAAAGAGAACAAAAAGATTCCAGCACCTCTCCACCAGCATCCAGATCAGCAGAGATTAACTCCAAGGTGAACTTCAGACCAGCAATTAGGTAAAACAAGACCTCAATCAAGAAACTGCCAAAGAGCCACCAGCAAACATTCAACCAAAGAATGTCTAAGACCAAACCCACCCCCACTGACAGGGCAAGACACCAGAATATAATGAGGATGAGAGAGGGTTAGGTTTCCTTCTCTTCCTTTCCTCTTCTGGTTGTTGTTGTTGTTGCTGCTGCTGTTGTTGTTGCTCCTCCTCCTCTTCTTCTTCTTCTCCTCCGCTCCTCCTCTTCTTCCCCTTCTCCTCCTCCTTCCTCCTCCCCCTCCTCCTCCTGTTCCCTTCTCCTCCTCCTCCTCTCCTCCTCCTCCTCCCCTTCCCCTCTTCTTCTCCTTCCTCCTCCCCCTCCCCTCCTCTTCCCCTTCTCCTCCTCCTCTTCTTCTCCTCCTCCTTCACTTTCCCTCTTCTCCTTCCTCCTCCCCTCCTCTTCCCCTTCTCCTCCTCCCCCTCCTCTTCCCCTTCCCCTCCTCCTCTTCTTCTTCTCCTTCCTCCTCCCCCTCCCCTTCCCCTTCCCCTCCTCCTCTTCTTCCTCCTCCTCTTCTTCTCCTCCTCCTCCTCCTCTTCCTCTTCCCCTCCTCCTCCTTCTTCTTCTTCTTCCTCCTCCTCCTCCTCCTTCTTCTTCTCCTTCTCCTTCCCCTTCCCCTCCTCCTCCCCTTCTCCTCCTCTTCCCCTTCCCCTCCTCCTCTTCTTCCTCCTCCTCTTCTTCTCCTCCTCCTCCTCCTCTTCCTCTTCCCCTCCTCCTCCTCCTCCTCCTCCTCCTCCTCCTCCTCCTCCTCCTCCTCCTCCTCCTCCTCCTCCTCCTCCTCCTCCTCCTCCTCCTCCTCCTCCTCCTCCTCTTCTTCTTCTTCTTCTTCTTCTTCTTCTTCTTCTTCTTCTTCTTCTTCTTCTTCTTCTTCTTCTTCTTCTTCTCCTCTTCTCCTCCTCCTCCTCCTCCTCCTCCTCCTCCTCCTCCTCCTCCTCCTCCTCCTCCTCCTCCTCCTCCTCCTCCTCCTCCTCCTCCTCCTCCTCCTCTTCCTCCTCCTCCTCCTCCTTGAAAACCCCAGTCTCTTCAGGCACTGATGATGTTACCTAGTTAGGGTCATGAAACGCCTGCAGGAAAACAAGCAAGCTCAGAGAGCCCCAAGGATCCCTCCTTTCAACCCTGAGCTACAACGTATTCTCCTTTATTGGTAGTGTAGGATATGAGAAAATTCAAAAATAAAATCGTATGTAGGTATATAGGGTAGAAATGCATATAAGTGAAGATTCAATTTTGCTCAGGCAGGGAGTTGGACTGGATGACCTGCAGGGTCCCTTCCAGCTCTGCTACTCTATTAAATTTGTTAGACATTATTCTGCTTTAAGATAGTTGGAGAACACACTGAAAGCGTACCAATAGGTAACAATGTTGTGTTGGAATAGATCTTCTCTTGTTTGAGGCCCGTTAGAAAGAGGCCCACTCTTGAATGCCAAGGCAATAGAGATAAGGAACAGCCATGCTTGCAAAATATTGTAGGGGTAGTTATGGGGAGGTATTGATGTAATTAGAGAAACATGTAATTAGAGAAAGAGATGATGATCTCTCTAAAAGGCGCTTCGGATTAGCCGTGATCGGTCCCTGGACCTGATCGTGGGGCGTGGGGGGTGTCGGGATAGGGAACTATCAAATGTAATGCTTTTGAAACTTCCGGTGTGACTTCCTGGCTCAAACTCCTTGTTGACATCTGCTGGGATATACCCCCCTATTTTGCAAAATTGTTTTTATTTTTATTTTATTTTTTTAATAAAGCCTCTTTGTCTTCATCGACCCATGCTTGTTGGTTGAATTCATTTCCAACACTACCCACCCAGCCGCTCATTAGGGTCGAGAACCGGTTGTTAAATTATTTTAATCCCACCACTGAATATAACCAGTGGTCGGTTGCTTCCGGTTCGGCCCGATTCGGCCGAGCCGGTAGCGGTGACGATGTGACGTCACCAAATCGATTCTCTTTGTTTGGGAGCTGGGCCCTCCCGCCTGCCCCCGCGTTATTCCTACCTTTATTTCTTCTTTTTTTAGCCCAGCTGATAGGCGTGGCAGAGTGGATTGCTGCACCTCAGCTGGGCAGAAACCTAATGCGCTTGCTCAGAGCGCAAGTTCGGCGTGCATGCGAGCATGCGCACGGCAATCGTGCGCAAAGCGCGTGCACGAAGAGAACCGGTGGTAACGCCAGTTGGAACCCACCACTGAATATAACCGTGCATAACCGAGATCTGCTGGGATATACACCCCCCCATTTTGCAAAATTGTTTTTATTTTTTTAATAGTCTCTTTGTTTTCATCGACCCATGCTTGTTGGTTGAATTCACTTCCAACAGTAGAGATCATTCCCTTTATGTCAGTGATGGCTAATCTTTCTGCCGCTGCGTGCCAAAAGCGGGGGGAGCGGGGGAGGGGGTCATGGGTGCGGGTGCCCACATCCATAATTCAATGCACCCCACCCTCTCGCGCATGCGCACGTGACCCCCCCCACACACTTCCCCCTGCTTTTGGCACGCGATGGCACGGTGGGCCCAGTAGGCCCGTTTTTCCCCCTCCCCCGGCTCCAGAGGCTTTCTAGGAGCCTGGGGAGGGCAAAAACAGCCTTCCCCATTCCCCGCCCCGGAGGCCGGAAACAGCCAGTTTCCCGACTTTCGGTGGAAGCGAAAGGCCTGAAAATCAGTTGGCTGGTGCGCGCATTCGCGCTGGAGCTGAGCTAGGGCAACACTCGCGTGCCCACCAATATGGATCCGCGTGCCACCTGTGGCACCCGTGCCATAAGTTCGCCATCCTGGCTTTATGTCTTAAACCTGAAAATAAATTGGTAATCCCAACATTGTACAGCTAGTCCCCCGACTTACGCCTGCAGCTGTTAAATTAGTCACACAATTGTTAAGTGAATCTGGCTTCCAAAATGACTTTGCTTGTCAGGTTGCAAAAGGTGACCCCGGGATTGGACTCTGCAACCGTCATAAAATGAGTCAGTTGCCAAGCGTTTGAATTTTGATTACATGACCTCAAGGATCCTTCAAGTGCTCATACGTGTGAAAAAGAAAGAAGACCTTAGAGGTCTTCTAGTCCAGAGATCCCCAACCTTTTGGACCTCAGGGACCACCAACTTCATGTCACTCAGGTTGCGGGGCACCTCGCTGGCTTCTACTCGCCCCTCCCCTCCCAGCCACTCCTTGCCTGTCCGCCCGGGCTCCTTAGGGCCCCAAGAGGAAGCAGTTGTTGGAGATAAGCAGCCACCATGAGAAAGAGTTTATTTTTAAAAATTTTTTATTAATCATATTTCTATGCCGCCCACTCTCCGAGGACTCTGGACGGCTTACAACAATCGACAGTATACTAAATAGCCTATTGCCCCCTAACAATCTGGGTCCTCATTTTACCCACCTCGGAAGGATGGAAGGCTGAGTCAACCTTGAGCCGGTGAGATTTGATCTGCTGAACTAGCAGTCAGCTGAAGTAGCTGCAGTACAGCACTCTAACCACTGTGCCACCTCGGCTCAACAGTTGGCAAAACAGCTCAGTTCAAAATGGATCTGACCAAGAAGGAGGCTCAGCAGAAGCACCTCACTGAGGACTAGGAGCATAGGCTTTCTAAGCAGAGGGAAGATCTGCGGGAGTGCAAGGCCAGGTGCCAGCGCCCGGAGGCTCAGCAGGCTGAGATGGTCAGCCAGTTCCAGGCCATGATGCAGTCCCACTGGAACGAGGCCCTCTGGCTCTTTGCCACCAGCAGCACTTCCCTCCAGCCTTCGCCCAAAGCCCCACACCAGGAGGCCGAAGCAGACCCCAAGTCGGATTTTCTGTCCCCCTCCGACCCTCACAAAAAGACCCTGAAGGGGGAGATTCTCTGCAGCAACACAAACATTCATTGCATGTATCCGGCCCAGGGGCCGTAATTTGAGAACCCCTGATTTAGTGCAATATAAAAAATGCAAATAATTTTTCTGCGGACCACCAAAATTTTCTCACGGACCACCAGTGGTCCACGGGCCACAGGTTGGTGATCGCTGTTCTAGTCCAGCCCTCTGCTCATGGAGGAGGCCGTATACCATTTCAGATCATAAACGATAAGAAGTTACTTTTTTTCAGTGCCGTTGTTAACTGTGAATGGTTACTAAATGTTGTTAAATTGAGGACTTCCTGGATTTTGCAATGCCCTGAATAGTCATTTGAACAATGTGTTTGTGACTCATTGGATGACTTGTGCTACTTTACCTGAGCTTTGGCTTGAGGGGAAATAAGCAACTGATTGTGTATCCAAACGAACAGTCCTTATTACACTTCTTTCAACATTGGGAGTTAAGAGCTGCCTTGCTACACCTAGAAACCTCGCTGCCCCATTTTTGACTAGTCTAGCTTGTTGTGTGAATCCAGCTCGGCTGTTTTGTGATCCTTGGGTTCCGTGACTTGAGTCAATTTGACTTATCAGATTTGCAGATGATACTAAGGTGGCAGGAATTGCCAACACCCTAGATGATAGGCTCAGGATCCAGCTGGATCTCGACATAATATATTTAGACTTCAGCAAGGCATTCGACAAAGTAGACCACAACCTACTTCTTGGCAAGCTAGAAAAAAGTGAGATAGCTAGCATCAACTACCAGATGACTTTGTAACTGGCTGACAAACCATACTCAATGAGAAGTCCTTAATGATACTACATCTACATGGAGGGAAGTAAGCAGTGAGGTACCACCAGGTTCCGTCTTAGGTGTGGGAATGCGGTGGCATAGTATATGTGTAGACCAGTTTAACTGGTTGGACACTGTATGGAGCTTGGCACCGAAATAATCTGAGTAGAAAAAGTGGGTTCATATGGATACTCTCTGAAGGGCCCTATTCGTTCTCTCTTTGTTCATAACATAGGCTGTGCCTGCATTAGCAGAGACATCTCCTTGTAGAACATTCCTGAGGCTTGAGGTAATCTAATACCTCAAGATGGGCCTCCCAGCTAGCAGCAAATATGATAAGTTTTGTTTTTACATTAGGTATCGCTTTCCTAGAATTCACATGATTTACTGTAATATGGTAGGATGTGAAAGTTATGTCCAGATATGGAGAAAATCCTTTGTATCACAGATGTAATATGAGAATGTATAGCTGTAATCATGCCTTCTGATACGCCCTATACCCTTGTATAATAAAAGAGGGTGACGGAGTCAGCTCTCTGCGCTCTCTCATCCCGAGAAACACCTGTCCTTGTGTTATCTCTAATCTGGACTACTCATGAGAAGCCCGCCAGGATGAATGCAACATTAGGCCCAGTACTCTTCAATATCATTATAAACGACTTAGATGAAGGAATAGAAGGGGAACTTACCAAATTTGTAGATACTAAGCTGGCAAGAATAGCCAACATCCTAAAAGATAGGTTCAAGATCCAGATGGATCTTGACAGACTTGAACATTGGGCCCTATCTAACAAAATGGAATTCAATGTAGAGAAAAATAGAGTCTTACACTGAGGTAAGAAAAACCAAAAGCACACATATAGACTGGGTGAAACCAGGCTTAATAGCTGTAACTGTGACAGAGATCTTGGAGTCTTAGTGGACAACCAGGTAAATATGAGCCAACAGTGTGCAGTGGCAGCCAAAAAAGCCAACACAATCCTAAATTGCATTAACAAGAGAGATACAATCAAGATCAAGGGAGGTACTAATACCACTCTACAAAGCCTTAGTAAGACCACACCTAGAATGTTGCATCCAGTTTTGGTCACCACACTATAAAAAAGATGTTGAGACTCTAGAAAGAGTGCAGAGAAGAGCAATCAGGATGATTAGGGGACTGGAGGCTCAAACATACGACGAATGGTTGCAGGAATTGGGCATGGCTGGTCTAGTCAAGAGAAGGACCAGGGGAGACAGGATAGCAGTCTTCCAATATTTGAGGGGCTGCCCCAGAGAGGAGGGGGTCAAGCTATTTTCCAAGGCACCTGAAGGCCAATTGCAGATACAAATCTGGTTCTGAAACTGCGCAATAAAACTGTCTCTGGCTGACCCAGGAATGTTGTTTGGTCCCATCATTCCATAACCGGACCTTGGAGGTCTTCTAGCCCAACCCCCTTGCCTAGGCAGGAAAAAAACCCTAACCCACTTCAGACAAGTGGTAGTCCAACCTCTTCTTCAAAACTTCCAGTGGTTTCAGTACGGTCAGCTTCAAGCTAGATGGAGGGAAGATCGAAAATTTGGTGTTATGCAAAATGAGGAAAATCTGGTGAAACAGATTAGAGATCAAAGCCAGATGCATATTAAAAGGTTGTATAATGCATTATTGGAAATAGATTCAGAAAAGGAATTGGTTAAGGATTGTATGATAAAATGGGCACAAAACTTTCAGGAACCAGTGATGATGGAAACGTGGGAAAAGATTTGGGTCAGAAATGTTAAATTTACGCAAGCACAAAATTTGAGAGAGAATTTTTATAAAATGTTTTATAGATGGCACTTAGATCCTAAGAAATTATCATGTATGTACTCGAATTTGCAAGCTAAATGTTGGAGATGTGAATGTAATGATGCAACCTATTATCATATATGGTGGACCTGTAAGAAAATCAAGGCATTTTGGATAAAAATCTGGTGGGTGATGCAGAATATTCTGAAAAGGTTGAAATTTACTCCTCAATTGTTCCTATTGGGTATAACGATGGACTGTACAGTATCAGAGACTAAATTGATTTTGAACTTAATATCAGCAGCTAGGCTGTTGGTAGCACAATATTGGAAGGAGGACTCTTTGCCTACTATTGAAGAATGGATACTGAAAGTAACAAACCTAGCAGAAATGGCGAAAATCTCAGGGTACTTGAAGGACTATACACAAGAAAGATAGGTATCGGAATGGAGAAGATGGATTGATTAGATTCAAAATAAGTATCAGACAAGAAAATATCAAATAGCTTATGAATGAACGTTAAGTATTAGAAGTATTATGTTATCTATAGTGGAGTTAAGGTTTCGGGGGGGGGGGGAGTTAGTAGTCTGAGGCTAAATAGGTTAATCTAGTTTAGGATTGTTAAATGAAATACCTTGTATTTTGCTCTGGGAAGTCTGGGAGGGATGAGGGGAGGGAAAGGGTGGGGGGAATATGGGGGGGGAAAAAAAAAAGAAAATTCTTGTTTTTTTGTAAAACTTTTCAATTAAAAAAAAAAAAAAAACTTCCAGTGCTTGGCAGCATCCTCAACTTCTGGAGGCAAGGCGTTCCATATACCCTTCTCTAACCTGTAGGAAGCCACGTAAGGCGGGGGGGGGGGGGTGGGGGGTGGGGGGAAAGGCGGCGCTCCCCGAGCCCAGCCCCACGCGAGAAACGAAAGCGCGGCGCATCCAGGCGGGACCGGAGGAGGGCAAGAATCCAGCTGCGCAACGCCCAGCCCCGGTTGGATTCGTCCTAGCGCCGCACGTGGGCCGCCTGCCCGCAGCCCCTTCCCCAGCCCAGCCGTCCGCTTCTCCCCTCCCACCCAGATATCGGCAGCCCAGCCACCGAGCCGCATCTTTTGTCGCTCTGTGTCTCTCTCGCTCGCTCGCTGTCTCTCCGGACCGCAGCAACATTAAGAAGCAGCCGCGAAAGCATCGGAGACTCCAGCCGGGATGAAGGCGCCTTTGGCCATCCTCTTGGCCGCCTGCCTCTGCGTGGACGGCGGTGAGGCTTCTGCCCGGCTCCCCCTTGAGCTCACCAGCCCCTTCCCCTGCTTCCCTTCGGCTTCTCTCCCCTCTCCCCCACCCGCCCCAAGCCTTCCTTTCCCCCCACCCAAAGCCCCCCCCCCCATCGCTCCCCTTCGCCTCTTGCGCGCCCGGGCGGGATCTGGAGCGCTCGCGCTCGCCTCGGGGCTGCGGAGCCCGGCGGCGGCGGCGGCGGTGGCGGTTGGATCCAGGAGTTTCCCCAAAGGAATGGCGGGGTGGAGGGGGAGAGGGAAGGCGGGGTGGGTGGCTCGCGTTTTTCCTCGCTTCTTCCCGTGTTTGTTTGTTTATTTTTTTGTCCTCCTTGCTCGCTTCTTTCCTTCCTGTCTCCCTCCCTTGTTTATTTTTTTCCTTCCTTCTTTCCTCCCTCCCACCTCCCTCGTTTACTTTTATTGTTCGTTCGTTCGTTCCTACCTACCTACCTATTTTTTTTCCTCCCCTCCTTCGTTTCTTTCCTTCCTTCCTTCCTTCCTTCCTTCTACCTACCTACCTACCTATTTATTTTCCTCCCCCTCCTTCGTTTCCTTCCTTCCTTCCTTCCTTCCTTCCTTCCTTCCTTCCTTCCTTCCTTCCTTCCTTCCTTCTACCTATCTACCTACCTATTTATTTTTCCTCCCCCTCCTTCGTTTCCTTCCTTCCTTCCTTCCTTCCTTCCTTCCTTCCTTCTTTCTACCTACCTACCTACTTATTTATTTTTCCTTCCCCTCCTTCGTTTCCTTCCTTCCTTCTACCTACCTACCTACCTACCTACCTAACATACCTACCTCTTTATTTATTTTCCTCCCCCTCATTTACCTTTCCTTCCTTCCTTCCTTCCTTCCTTCCTTCCTTCCTTCCTTCCTTCCTTCCTTCCTTCCTTCCTTCCTTCCTTTCCTACCTACCTACCTCATTTATTTTCCTCCCTCCCATTTCTTTCTCTCCTTTCTTTCCCCTTCCCCCATTCCTTTTTCTCCCCCCCCCTCCTCCCCCTCTCTCTTTCCCTTTCCCTTAGCGAAGCTTCACAGCCTTCTAAACTCTGCTTAATGTATTGAGCTTCAGGGGGAGGGGGAGTCGCTGCCCCTCCTGGGATACCAGCAAGAGAAATGCTTTCTGCACATGGTCAGGGGCAGACCCTCTTCTGGATCAGAGTCCGCCGGCACCAGGTTCCCATGGCGGGTAGTCCTGGATAGGGGCCCGTTTTTTGTTGCCTTCCTTATTACTCAGCGCCAGTCTGCAGAAGGCCACCTGTCTGGGAAGGGGGGGGGGAATCCAGGTGGGATTGCTGTTATGGAAGGCAAGGGAGCAGATTCCCATGTCAGGTTCCCCAATCTGGAGAGCTTTCCCGATGAGGTGGAGAGGGTGTATGTCTCTGTGTGGAGAGGGATTTGCCCCCAAGTTGGTTTTTCGTTATTGCAAATTCTCTTCTGTTTACCTTTATAAATAATGTGCCTTAAGTTGATTTCTTATTGTTTGTGGACCACTTCAGTAGACAGGAAAAGAACCGAATAAAATGGTTAGAAGGGACCAAGGAGGCTTTATAGTCCAACCCCCTGCTTTTGCAGGAGACTTTTGTCTAGACTAGGAGTCTCCATCCTTGGCAACTTTAAGCCAAGGATGGAGACCCCTGGTCTAGATCATTCCGGACAAATGGTTGTCCACTCTCTTCTTGAAAACCTCCAGTGATGGAGCACCCACAACTTCTGGTGGCAAGCTGTTCCCCTGGTTGACTGTTCTCACTGTAGGAAGTTAGCACCCACCCCTTTCCTGGAAGAGTGAAATATTTTAGGAAATATGAAAAAGGCAGAATATTATATTTCCTTGGATGAGAAATGGAGAAGCATGTTTTTAAGCAGCTCCCATCTTCCTGCCCCCACCCTTTGTCAATGGGCCATTAAGGCTTGGGCCAGTCTATTCTACATAACAAAGATCTGCCTCCTTCAGGCAGAGCCATAGTAGGAATTGCCAAAGATCCAACAAAGATAGGAGGCTCCAACTGGTCCAGAACGCAGCAGCGCGGGTAGTGATGGGATCAGCATGGCGCTCCCATGTAACACCGCTCCTGCGCGAGCTGCACTGGCTCCCGGTGGTCTTCCGGGTGCGCTTCAAGGTGTTGGTCATCACCTTTAAAGTGCTCCATGGCATCAGGCCTAGCTATCTTCGAGACCGCCTGCTGCTACTGACGACCTCCCATCAACCCGTGCGCTCCCACAGAGAGGGCCTCCTTGGGGTGCCATCAGCCAAACAATGTAGGCTGGTGACCCCCCGGGGGAGAGCCTTCTCTGTGGGGGCACCTACCCTATGGAACCAGCTGCCCCCTGAGATAAGGAGAATCCAAGACCTTGGTGCCTTCCGCCGTGCCCTTAAAACCCACTTTTTCCAGCAAGCCGGGCTGGCTTAAGAAGAAATTTTAAATGTTTTAATTGGTTTGTATTTTTAATTTTTGGGCCAAATTTATATATATATTAATTGTTTTTTAATATTTGTATTTCATGTTTTTTAATTCTGGCTGTACACCGTCCTGAGTCCTCAGGGAGAAGGGCGGTATATAAATTGGAAATAAAATAAAATAAATAAATAAATAAATACTCAGGTTCTCTGTTCAGGAGCTCAAGACATAACAAAAGGAGATAAGAGGCTTGGAGACGCCTCAAGGGCAGTAAAGGAAGCAGCTCTTCTTATCTAGGGATAGGCATGACATTTGGGATGCAATAAACAGTAAACAACAGGATTGTATCTGTTTAGGGTCAGTTTGCCCTTTTACAATTTTGTACCTACGTCAAATACCTTTTGCCAGCTTAGCACCTTGGCACGGAAGAGGCACTTCTGTCTTGACCAAAGATTTAGAATTATAATATTTGAATTTTGTCCCAATATCGGATCTTAGCCTAGCTCAGTATGGATGTTGGGAGTAACCAAGGAGAGAAGCAACCTAGAATTAAAGAGGAACTTCCTAACAGTGAGGACAATTAACCAGTGGAACAGCTTGCCACCAGAAGTTGTGGGTGCTCCATCACTGGAGGTTTTCAAGAAGAGAGTGGACAACCATTTGTCCGGAATGATCTAGAACAGGGGTCTCCATCCTTGGCTTAAAGTTGCCAAGGATGGAGACTCCTAGTCTAGACAAAAGTCTCCTGTACATAACAAAGATAAACAAGAAAACTTCTGCTTCCATTGTAGACATACTTAAATGCTGCTGTCTTATTGAATGCCACCATATCAAAGATCTTCCCAGAAATACAGCGATTCCTGAGGTTGATTTTCTTGTATTGACATCTGTTGCGAAACTAGCATCTGCATAAGCGGTTACATGCAATTCTTCTGATGGTTGAAGATACAATGCATGATGCATGGTATATTTCAGATATCTAAGAATACGTTTTGCTCCTTGCCAGTGTCTTTCTGTAGGTTCCGTGTTGAATCTAGCTAATTGGTTCACGCTATAAGAAATATCGGGTCTAGACCAATTGCTAATGTATGATAAACTGCCAATCAACGATTGGTATATCCCTTTATCAAACAACGGACTTTTCACATCAGTGAAAAAACACTTTTCACACAGTGTTGCAATAATCTTGAACCATAGGTGTCTTTGATGGTTTACACAAGTCCATTCTGAACTGTTTTAATAGATTATTAATTTGATCAGTTTGGGATAATTTAAATCCTCCCCTAGTTTTTTCGATCCTTACACCTAGGTATTGTTGTATCTCCTCTAGATCTTTAATCCTGACATGAGCTTTTAATTCATCAACAATCCTGTTGGCCTCTTGTTCATTCTTTGTAATCAGAGCTATATCGTCCGTAAAAAGAAGTAATAATGATACTATACCATCTCTTTCCATTTTAAATAAACATGGATCTGCTAATCCTGCTTTAAATCCGATATTCTTCAATGTTTTTGCAATGCACTGGTTCCATTCATAACCTGACTGTTTTAACCCATACAGACTTGTCTTTAATAACCAACAGTTTCTTTAAATAAATTTCATGCTGTAATGGTGCATGCAGATATGCGGTCTCTACATCTAAATGGGTAACTATATATTTATTTCCAGCTGCCCATACCAACGCTGCTCTTAATGTAATGGCTTTTAAGCTTGGAGCGAATACTTCGTCGTAGACATTAGGAGACTGATTAAATCCTTGAGCTACTAGCCTAGCTTTATATATTGGTATCCCATCTATCCCAGTCTTTAATTTATATACCCACTTACTACCGAGCATAATTTTCCCTTTTGGAATCATTACAGACTCATACGCTTTCAAATTCTGCAAAGATTGTAGCAAGTGAACACATTCATCATGTGGTTTGACATTTGAGTACACAACACAACTAGATAAATACATATAAACCATCTTGCATTGGCATTTTTTGGCTGCCGCCGCACACTGCTGGCACATATTCAAGCGATTGTCCTCTGGGACTCCCAAGATCCTTCTCACAATTACTGACATTAAGCCAAGTTTCACCTAGTCTGTATCGACACAGTTGATTTTTTTCTTACCCGAGTGTAAAAAACCTTACTTTTATCTACATTGAATTTCGTTTTGTTGGATAGGACCCATTGTTCAAGTCAGGCAAGATTTGTATCTTGAATTTGACTTCCAGGGTGTTGGCTATTTCTGCCAGCTTAGTGTTGTTTATAAATTTCATGATTTCCTCTTCTCTTCCCTCATCTAGATCTTTTATGAAGGGATTGAAAAATATTCAGTCCAAAAAGGAACTTTGGGGTTCTCCATTGCTTACTTCCCTCCATGTAGATGTAGTTCCGTTGAGGACTACATGTTGAGTATGATTTATCAGCCAGTTACAAACTCCTCTGGGGTAGTACTATGTATCCCACATTTTTCTAGCTTGCCAAGAAGTAGGTTGTGGTCTACTTTATCAAAGGCTCCTCTCTTCTTAGGAACAGCTTCATTAATTTAATGCACCATAAGAAGCCATTGTCGGTCTTCTGATTTATTATTTGTATTTTCCCTTTCATTAAGACAACAGCTGGTTTCATTTGTGAGACCATTGCGGCATCTTTTCCCATAGCTCTCTTGACATTTTTAAATCCACTTTCAGATCCACAATGTCTTTTTTTTTTTTTTGCATCTCACTTTTATCATATAATTCAGCATTTAAAAAAACAAAAAAAATAAACCTCAAATCCACAAGCCTTCTCGTTTGGGTTTTCTCCCTCCCCTCCATCCTGGTGCCCTTCAGATGTTTGCACTGGGGAATTTGCAAGTTGGAAAGCCCCACATCTGGAGAACATTACATTGGAGGTGGAACAGAAAGCATCACAGTGGGTGAACAAGTCAAAAGTGCAAACCTTTAGTGATGCTGGTCAGGATGGCAAGACCAGATCCATATCTTAAGGTTAAAATTAAATGATTTATTGCTAAATCTTCTCAACGAACAGTTGCCGCCTGGAATGCCATTGACCCTTATATCTGGAGATTCTCAACCCTCTAGATTGTGGTTGTCCCAAAAGTGCTTTTCCAAATGGTAACTGGGCTTAGTTTTTTTCCTTGAAAATGTTTCACTTACATATAAATCCTTCCGTTCCTCACTAGTCAGTTAAAACTAAGGAAGCTTCTTGAATGAGAAGTGATACATTTTCAAAAAAAAACCCAAGAATGTCTAGTGGCCTTTTGAAAAAAAAAAAAAAAACACTTTTGGGACAACCATGGTTGAGGATCTCCATAGACAAGAAGGTTGGACTTCGTTTGTTTGTGGCTACGTAGGGATTCTAGGCTGCTTCCTTTTTTAACTCTGCCTCCCAAGTTCTGCCACACTTTTTCCTACAGCATTAGCACAAAGGAGTTGGGAAATCCATTATTAAAAGAGGGTTATTATCTATTATCTATCTGAGTCCTTCGGGAGAAGGGCGGTATAGAAATAAAATTATTCTTATTATTCTTATTACCTATTCATCAAACTACAGAGTGGGTGGGGTTGAGGGAGGGGGCACCTGACTATGAATTTACAACATCATGTTGTGGATTTTTGGTAGCCAAACGAGAACTTCGTTCTGCTGAGCTTCGAAAGAAAAAAATGGAAAATTGCCCAGGATGTATTATTGGTACAGTTGACATTTCACTGCCCATATTTTTTAAAGAATAAATTTAGTTTAATTATGTATTAATACTGTCGGAAGAAAAAACTGGTCCGGTTCCAAGCTGGGAGAAAGAGGCTGGAAATAAAATGGAGGCTGTCTGGTTGGAAAGAAAAATGGCGGCTGACTGGTTGGAAAGTCTCTGTTTGGATGCCAGAAACTTCAGTGACAGCAGCATGTTTCTGGGGTGGCTGACAAAATGGGGCTTGGATAGGTAGGCCTAGACTTAGAATAACCTTACTGTCACTTTGGGTGGGCTTTTTATACATTCTTTGGGGTTTTGTGATTGAGATGCTCCAGGGGGGTTGTGCAATATGGTGATCCTTGTACCTTTTGCTATTCTAATAGTGGTGGGTAAATCCTATTATGTCCTAAAGGTCATGTCCTGTCCTTAGAATTTGGGTGGGGGAATGTAAATTCTTAATCCCATCAGCTCCAGCCTTCTGTGGGAGCTGTGTTTTTTTGTTGAAGGTCTTTTGTTCGTGAATAGATTGGCTTGGATTTCTTAATGGGCACAAAATATCCATTTCTAAAGACTTCAGGCATCTGCTGGTGGCTGTTTCCTATAGCAGGAAGACTGGAGGGGGCTTTCTGCCTTTAAGAGCATGTTTCTCCATTTCTCCTTTGGGAAAATATAACATTCTTTTAATATTCCCCAAAATATTTAATTCTCTGGGTAGGGGGCTTCCCACAATACTATAAGATTAAAAAAAAAAACAGAAGAAAATAGTAAGAAAAATAGGGGAGGGAAAAGTGTGGGGAAAAAGAAAGAAAAGGCATTGATTCCCAACTCCCTTTGATGCAATAGAATAACATAGTAACATCAAACCTCAACTTTTTACTTTGACATAATAGTATAAACTTAATTCTGCTGAGCTTAGAAAGAAAAATTGAAAATTGCCCGGGATTGATTATCGGTACAGTTATCATTTCGCTGCCCATAAAATTAATAAAACTTATTAAGCTGAATTAGTATTCTTTTTTTTTCATACATTTCATACATTAAATATCTAGATGAAATCTTTTGTAGATATTTAATTAAGTGTATGAAAAACCTCTAGGAAACACACAAAATTACTAAAAAGTGTGGGGGGGGGAAGGAGAAGGGGAGGGATAAAGAAAAGTAAAAGGAAATTTAAAAAATAGTTTCCAACTTTCCTCAGTAGGCTCACAATGACCAGGCAGTAATCTTTTGATCTAAAATTAAACAATTGCCGGCATTTCTATCCTCGCAAACATCCTGAACCGTCAAATCCTAAAATAAATGTAGTGTTTCTTTCGGTTTCCAACACAAAGCCCAAAGGTGATTTCCACATAGAAAGAAAGATACACAAAGACTTTTCTTTAATTAGGGTAGTTAATTAAATTAATTAATTAATCATCAGGGCCAGTTTAATTCACTTCAATTAATCCATTGTGGGAATCTAGAGATCTTTCCATCTCTGTGCATATAAAGAAAGTCTTGCTGCATTTATCAGATATAGAAACAAAATCCCCCTTTTTTTTTTGCCAAAAGAAAACTTGAAACTTAAAAGAAACTTAATCTGAAAAGAAAAACCTTCAGTTTTAATTGTACATTTGTTTTAAGAATCCTCTGAATTCAAGTGCATAGTTCAGGCGTCTGCAACCTTAAACACTCAAAGAGCCATTTGGACCCGTTTCCCACAGAAAAGAAAACACCGGGAGTCACAAAAACCCTTCCCGTGCCTGATTATTTCTTGAGCAGCTACAAAACTAGCATATGTAATTCAATTAAATGTTTTATTTTCTTCTGAAACTTTTCTTAGATTTATCCATGGTTGGCCTACTTGGGGTTGAAAAGCTCAATAAATTGCGTACCAGCAGGTGTCGCACGAGTTCCTGCTCGAGCAGGGGGTTGGACTAGATGACCTCCAAGTTCTCTTCCAGCTCCGTTATTCTGTATTCAACCTCGGGTCCTTGTACTCCTGAAGTGTGTGTTTGTGTGTGTGTGTTGGTCAGTTTCCAACCTTGGTCCTCTGAGACATTTTGACAAAGGAGTGCTTCTCAAGGACTCGACTGTGGGGTGTTTTCTTAGCAGGGGAGACGCCTTGTGCTTCCTTTAATCCCGATTTCCTGTTTTTTTTTTTTTTCCCCTTTGTGTTGCGTGGATGTGAGTGAGCTGGAATCTGGCCTGAATGAGGAGGAATTTTTACTGTCAGATTTAATTTATTACTCGGGATGCCAAAAAAATAAAAAATAAAAAATAAAATATGACACTGGCTGTTAAAAGTGCCAAATTTTCCGGCACCAGTTTAACAAAGGAAGACACTTCCTGATTCTGTTGATGGTGTGGAGAGACCTATATTTCATAGAATCGTACAATCCTGAGGCTGGAAGGGACCTTGGAGGTCTTCTAGTCCAACCCCCTACTCAAGGCAGGAAACCTTAGACCAGGAGTCTGCAACCTTAAGCACTCAAAGAGCCGTTTGGACCCATTTCCCACAGAAAAGAAAACACCGGGAGCCACAAAACCTGGGTGGGCGTGGCCAACTCGATGTCACTCACTTCCATCAGTCACATGACCCCCCCCAGCCACGCCTACTCAGCCGGTCATTAGGGCAGAGAACCGGTTGTTAAAAAACACTGGGAACCTCAAAACCCCTTTGACATATCTCTCTCTCCCCCTCCCTCCCTCCCCCCTCTCCCCCTCTCTCTGTATCTCTCTCTGTGTCTCTCTCTCTCCTCCTCTCTGTATCTCTCTATGTCTCTCTCTCTCTGTATCTCTCTGTCTCTCTCTGTATCTCTGTCTCTCTCTCTCTGTATCTCTCTCTGTGTCTCTCTCTCTCTGTATCTCTCTATGTCTCTCTCTCTCCCCCTCTCTGTATCTATGTCTCCCTCTCTCTCCCCCTCTCTGTATCTCTCTGTCTCTCTCTCCCCCTCTCTCTGTATCTCTCTATGTCTCTCTCTCTCTTCCCCCTCTCTCTGTATCTCTCTATGTCTCTCTCTCTTTCCCCCTCTCTCTGTATCTCTCTATGTCTCTCTCTCTCCCCCTCTCTGTATCTCTCTATGTCTCCCTCTCTCTCCCCCTCTCTGTATCTCTCTGTCTCTCTCTCCCCCTCTCTCTGTATCTCTCTATGTCTCTCTCTCTCTTTCCCCCTCTCTGTATCTCTCTATGTCTCTCTCTCTCTGTATCTCTCTCTCTCTCTCTCTCCCCCTCTCTCTGTATCTCTCTCTGTGTCTCTCTCTCTCTCTGTATCTCTCTATGTCTCCCTCTCTCTCCCCCTCTCTGTATCTCTCTATGTCTCCCCCTCTCTCTGTATCTCTCTATGTCTCTCTCTCTCTTCCCCCTCTCTCTGTATCTCTCTATGTCTCTCTCTCTCTTTCCCCCTCTCTCTGTATCTCTCTATGTCTCTCTCTCCCCCTCTCTGTATCTCTCTATGTCTCCCTCTCTCTCCCCCTCTCTGTATCTCTCTGTCTCTCTCTCCCCCTCTCTCTGTATCTCTCTATGTCTCTCTCTCTCTGTATCTCTCTGTCTCTCTCTCTCCCCCTCTCTGTATCTCTCTCTGTCTCTCTCTCTCCCCCTCTCTGTATCTCTCTATGTCTCTCTCTCCCTTCTCTGTATCTCTCTATGTCTCTCTCTCTCCCCCTCTCTGTATCTCTCTCTGTCTCTCTCTATGTCTCTCTCTCTCCCCCTCTCTGTATCTCTCTATGTCTCTCTCTCCCCTCTCTGTATCTCTCTATGTCTCTCTCTCCCCTCTCTGTATCTCTCTCTCTGTATCTCTCTATGTCTCTCTCTCCCTCCCCCTCTCTCTGTATCTCTCTATGTCTCTCTCTCTCTGTATCTCTGTATGTCTCTCTCTCCCTCCCCCTCTCTGTATCTTTCTATGTCTCTCTCTCCCCCTCTCTCTGTATCTCTCTCTCTCTCTGTATCTCTCCATGTCTCTCTCTCCCCCCCTCTCTGTATCTCTCTATGTCTCTCTCTCTCCCCTCTCTGTATCTCTCTATGTCTCTCTCTCTCTGTATCTCTCTATGTCTCTCTCTCTCTCCCCCTCTCTCTGTATCTCTCTCTGTCTCTCTCTGTATCTCTCTCTGTCTCTCTCTCCCTCCCCCTCTCTGTATCTTTCTATGTCTCTCTCTCCCCCTCTCTCTGTATCTCTCTATGTCTCTCTGTATCTCTCTATGTCTCTCTCTCTCTGTATCTCTCTATGTCTCTCTCTCTCCCCCTCTCTCTGTATCTCTCTCTGTCTCTCTCTCTCTCTGTATCTCTCTATGTCTCTCTCTCTCCCCCTCTCTGTATCTCTCTATGTCTCTCTCTCCCTCCCCCTCTCTGTATCTCTCTATGTCTCTCTCTCTCCCCTCTCTGTATCTCTCTATGTCTCTCTCTCTCTGTATCTCTCTATGTCTCTCTCTCTCTCCCCCTCTCTCTGTATCTCTCTCTGTCTCTCTCTGTCTCTCTCTCTGTCTCTCTCTCCCTCCCCCTCTCTGTATCTTTCTATGTCTCTCTCTCCCCCTCTCTCTGTATCTCTCTATGTCTCTCTGTATCTCTCTATGTCTCTCTCTCTCTGTATCTCTCTATGTCTCTCTCTCCCCCCTCTCTCTGTATCTCTCTCTGTCTCTCTCTCTCTGTATCTCTCTATGTCTCTCTCTCCCTCCCCCTCTCTGTATCTTTCTATGTCTCTCTCTCCCCCTCTCTCTGTATCTCTCTCTCTCTCTGTATCTCTCTATGTCTCTCTCTCTCTCCCCCTCTCTGTATCTCTCTGTCTCTCTCTCCCCCTCTCTCTGTATCTCTCTATGTCTCTCTCTCTCTTCCCCCTCTCTCTGTATCTCTCTATGTCTCTCTCTCTTTCCCCCTCTCTCTGTATCTCTCTATGTCTCTCTCTCTCCCCCTCTCTGTATCTCTCTATGTCTCCCTCTCTCTCCCCCTCTCTGTATCTCTCTGTCTCTCTCTCCCCCTCTCTCTGTATCTCTCTATGTCTCTCTCTCTCTCTGTATCTCTCTATGTCTCTCTCTCTCTCTGTATCTCTCTATGTCTCTCTCTCCCTCCCCCTCTCTGTATCTTTCTATGTCTCTCTCTCCCCCTCTCTCTGTATCTCTCTCTCTCTGTGTATCTCTCTATGTATCTCTCTCTCCCCCTCTCTCTGTATCTCTCTCTGTCTCTCTCTCTGTCTCTGTCTCTCTCTCTCCCCCTCTCTGTATCTCTCTATGTCTCTCCCTCCCCTCTCTGTATCTCTCTATGTCTCTCTCTCCCCTCTCTGTATCTCTCTCTCTGTATCTCTCTATGTCTCTCTCTCCCTCCCCCTCTCTCTGTATCTCTCTATGTCTCTCTCTCTCTGTATCTCTGTATGTCTCTCTCTCCCTCCCCCTCTCTGTATCTTTCTATGTCTCTCTCTCCCCCTCTCTCTGTATCTCTCTCTCTCTCTGTATCTCTCCATGTCTCTCTCTCCCCCCCTCTCTGTATCTCTCTATGTCTCTCTCTCTCCCCTCTCTGTATCTCTCTATGTCTCTCTCTCTCTGTATCTCTCTATGTCTCTCTCTCTCTCCCCCTCTCTCTGTATCTCTCTCTGTCTCTCTCTGTCTCTCTCTCTGTCTCTCTCTCCCTCCCCCTCTCTGTATCTTTCTATGTCTCTCTCTCCCCCTCTCTCTGTATCTCTCTATGTCTCTCTGTATCTCTCTATGTCTCTCTCTCTCTGTATCTCTCTATGTCTCTCTCTCTCCCCCTCTCTCTGTGTCTCTCTCTGTCTCTCTCTCTCTCTGTATCTCTCTATGTCTCTCTCTCCCTCCCCCTCTCTGTATCTTTCTATGTCTCTCTCTCCCCTTCTCTCTGTATATCTCTCTCTCTCTCTGTATCTCTCTATGTCTCTCTCTCTCTCCCCCTCTCTGTATCTCTCTATGTCTCTCTCTCCCCCTCTCTCTGTATCTCTCTATGTCTCTCTCTCTCTCTGTATCTGTCTATGTCTCCCTCTCTCTCCCCCTCTCCCTGTATCTCTCTGTCTCTGCCCTAGCTTCTTCTCCATCCCCCACGGTTGCCCTTACCTTCTCAGGCCAGGCGAGGAGTGACTGGGAGGGGAGGGTGAGGGGCAGGGACAGCCAGTGGCAGGATCACCCCACAGGGAGCCACAGCAGAGGGCCCAAAGAGCCGCATGTGGCTCCGGAGCTGCAGGTTGTTGACCCCTGCCTTAGACCATTTTAGAGAAATGGCTGTCCAATCTTTTCTGGAAAACCTCCAGCGATGGCGTGCCCATAACTCCTATTGGCAGAGTGTTTATTGTGTGAATTTAAGATTTTCTCTTCTGAAAAGCCAGTAGGTACTGTAGAAATTCCAACCTTGAGAGCCGATAGTATTCACCATTTCTGGTCAGTTGTGCAATCCTGTAGCCTCCAGAAGAAATTTGGGGAATGGGTGGGGGTGGGGGTGGAGGGGAAGAAAGCCCTAGGGAAAATTGGATTATGCCAGGGGAAATTTGCTTCTGCTGGATCAATTCCAGGTGGAGAGTTTTTTTTAAAAAGTACCAATAAAAAAAAGAATTATTTGTAGCTTGAGGGTTGAACGGTGGGGTCCTTGGTGCTCTCTGAACTTGGTAGATTTCTTGCAGACGCTTCATTACCAAACTAGAGAACATCATCAGTACTAGAAGGGAGTGGGGTTGAGGAGGAGGACTACGGAGTCCTTGGTGTTCTCTGAGTTTGGTTGTTTGCTTTGCAGGCATTTCATTACCTAACTAGGTAGCATCATCAGTGCTAGAAGTGAGGGAGTGAGGTTTGTGTAGAAGAGGAGGAGGAGGAAGAAGAAGAAGAGGAGGAAGGAGATTATGTGGAGTTCTTGATGCTTTCTGAGCTTGGTTGTTTGCATAGCAGACATTTCATTACCTAACTAGGTAGCATCATCAGTGCTAGAAGTGAGGGAGTGAGGTTTGTGTAGAAAAGGAGGAGGAGGAGGAGGAAGGAGATTATGCGGGGTTCTTGATGCTCTCTGGTCTTGGTTGTTTGCATAGCAGACATTTCATTACCTAGCTAGGTAGCATCATCAGTGCTAGAAGTGAGGGAGTAAGGTTTGTGTAGAAGAGGAGGAGGGGGAGGAGGAAGAAGAAGAGATTATGTGGAGTTCTTGATGCTCTCTGGGCTTGGTTGTTTGCATAGCAGACATTTCATTACCTAGCTAGGTAGCATCATCAGTGCTTGTAAGGAGCATGCTTTGCTTTCAATTTGAACTAGGGCCCCTTTATGACTTGGAAACTCCCGGAATTCCTGAGCCGGCCTAGCTAGCTCAGGGATTCTGGGAATCGAAGTCCACAAGTCATAAAAGGGCCATCGTTCCCCACCCGTGCTTTAGTGTCTTGCCCTTGCCAGTGTTGCAAGATCGTGGACTGTTTACTGTTAGCTTGTTTGGCAGTTCCTTGTTGGAAGGAATTTTATTTTATTTTTTCCCACCGACGGCTGAATGGAGCCTTGTTCTGAGATTTTTTGAGGCAATTAGACAGCTTTTTCTACCAAAAAGGGGAAATCTTGCCAATTCTGCTGAGCCGTTTTTCGGAAAATCTCATCTCACAGTTCATTGACATAAGAAGCAAGGTTTAAGGGACAGCACGGAGCCAAGGGCATTATTCCAGCAATGTAGCTGGTCCGATAAGAGTGATAAAAGAAGTTCAACAGTGCAGCCAGGAACAGGCTGCCTCACTGGCCTGCTTCAATACTAAAAACTACTTAGTGTTAATCTTGGTTAGTGATTTGTGTCGGGTGAAATGGGGGAGAGAATAAAGGCGAGAAGGCTGCAGGCTGAAGAACAGTTTTTATCCGTGGGATAAAAACTGTCAGACTCCCGAATGAGAAATAACATCATAACTACGTAGTATGATGGACTGCAGAGCCAGCGCAATGTGTAACATGTTCACACTGGTGCAATAGGACTGGTTGTTTTGTTAGTATGATTTATTGGGTTTAGGGATTTTCTGTCTTCACTGTGAGTCGTATCGTGTTGGGTGGGGGTGCACTGACGGAGCTCAACCAATCTCATTGTACATATGTTGTGCGCTGACAATAGAGATTTGACTTTGAATTTGAGAAGCAAACGGAGAACGAAGGAGGAATTTCCTGACAGCAAGAACGATTAATCAGTAGAATGGCTTTGCCCCCAGAAGTTGTGGGTGTCTCCATCACTATAGGATGCATGTTTGTTTTTATTATTTTTTTTTAATATACCATATTTTTCGGAGTATAAGACTGCACCTTTCCCCCCCCCCAAAAAGGGAGTGAAAATTTGGGTGCATCTTATACACTGAATGTAGCCCCGCCCACCCACTGGCCCCCACCCTCTGGCCTCTGCCCCCCCAGCAATTTACCTCCTTGCAGCAAGCAGCAAGAAGAAACAGCCCATTTCAGCTTCAGCACAGCCTAATTAGCACAAGTTGATTGTCCCTTGGATCGGCCTCCCGACTCTCAGCTGTTTCTGGCTGCAGGGATTGCCAATGCCTATTGCTGCGCGGGCCTCTGCTGCTTGCTGCAAGGAGGTAAATTGCTGGGAGCAGATTTTTTTTTTCTTGTGCTAATCAAGCTATGCTGAAAACGAAAATGAAAGTAAAGCAGGCTGTTTGCTGCAACGAAGCAAAATTGCTGGGAGGCAGATTTCTTTTTCTTCTTTTTCTCACCAAAAAAGGTAGGTGCGTTTTATAATCCGCAGCGTCTTATACTCCGAAAAATACGGTAAACATTCCATCTTCTCTTAATTCCCTCTATGCAATCATCACCAAGATTTACAACATCATTCATTATATTGACATTAATGCTCTGATCTTACAATTGTAGCATTGAACATAGTAAACCTATTCATTTTTCCCTCTTAACTTACCTTCTAATAAGAACATAATAATAATATTAATCATAATAATCCTAATAGCCATAATAATAACAACCATCGTATCGTTTACATCTCTATCTCAACATATTTTCTACTCCTCCTTTTATTTCCAGCTTCCATTTTTATTCTCTTAACCATTGATAAAATAATTCCCATATCATATCATATTCAGTTTGTTCTTTCTCCTTAATTGCAAGCGTTAATCTGTTCATTTTTGCACATTTCTCATCTTTTCCTAATGGAGGATTTTAAGAAGATGGTGGACAACCATTTGTCTGAAATGGTACAGGGTCTTCTTGCTGGAGGCAGGGGGTTAGACTAGGAGACCTCCAAGGTCCCTTCCCAGTCTGTTGTTCTGCTGTGGGTCACGAGACTGCAGAATCTGACCATGATGAGTCTGCACATGATTTTGAGAACCGAAAGTCTTGAGATTTTCGCAGCTGTGCAACTGTGTGAATAGGTTTTATTTCCCACCCCTTCTTTATTTAGCAACAAAGAGCGGAAAACATGCAAATGAGCTCATAACGAGCTCTAAATGTCTGAACTTTTTTTTAATAGGGTGGAGAAGTCAAAATCTCCCACTCAGTTCCTCAAAAAAAAAAATCTGCATTGTCACCACAACTCTAACCCTAACCTGCCCAGAATGACCTTATAGAAGAGATGGGCCACACGAATATTTAATAAATAAATAAATAAATATACAGCAAGCTCCCCAATTCCCAGGACTCCCCTCCCGATATGCTGCCTGAGGAATTCTGGAAGTTGAAATCCAGAGGTTTGTTTGTTTGTTTTGCTCGTTTGTTTTATTAGATTTATATACCGCCCTACTCCCGAAGGATTCAGAGCGGTGAACAGGCACAAAATAAAATACATAGATACAAAAGTTAAAAGACATAATTAAAACCAGATTAAATAATTTAGCCCGGGACAATTAAAAATCCCAATAATTTAAAACAGATTAAAATTTCGATTTAAAAGAATTTTAAAACGGGAGAAAATTAGGCCAGGCCGGCTTTTTTTTTTTTTTTTTTAATTTGATTTATATGCCACCCTTCTCCGGAGACTCAGGGCGGCTTACAATGCGTTAAGCAAAAGCCTTCATCCTTTTGTATATTTATACAAAGTCAGCTTATTGCCCCCACAAACTGGGTCCTCATTTCACCTACCTTAGAAAGGATGGAAGGATGAGTCAACCTTGAGCCTTGGCGAGATTCGAACCAGCAGTAATTGCAGGCAGCTGTGTTAATAACAGGGTGCTTAGACCACTGTACTATCAAGGCTTGCTGGAATAGGAGGGTCTTAAGAGCATGGCGGAAAGTGCGCAGATCTGGGATCCTCCGTATCTCTGGGGGGAGCTCGTTCCAGATAGGGGGTGCCCCCACAGAGAAGGCCCTCCCCCTGGGGGCCGCCAGTCGACATTGTTTGGCTGACGGCACCCGGAGGAGTCCCTCTCTATGAGAGCGTACTGGCCGGTGGGAGGCTATTGGTGGTAGTAGGCGGTCCCGTAAATAACCAGGCCCTAAGCCATGGAGCGCTCTAAAGGTAGTAACCAAAACCTTGAAGCGCACCCGGAAGACCACCGGGAGCCAGTGCAGCTCGCGCAGGAGAGGTGTCACACGGGAGCGCCATGTCGCTCCCATTACCACCTGCGCGGCCGCACTCTGCGCCAGTTGGAGCCTCCGAGTGCACCTCAAGGGGAGCCCCATGGTCTTAAAAGTTGCCCAACCTTTTTATTTCACCAGGCGGGCCTGGCCTAATTTTCTCCCTCTTTTATAAAAGATTTTTAATTTTTTAACATTTTTTAGTATTTTATATATTCAAATTTTAAAATTGGTTTTAAATTGATTGGGGTTTTAATTTGTCTGGGCCAAAACTATTTAATTTGATTTTAATTCCACTTTTAAATTTTGTATGTATGTATTTTATTGTTTGGCTGTGCACCGCCCTGAGTCCTTCGGGAATAGGGCGGTATAGAAATCAAATCAAATAAATAAATAAATAAATAAAAGTTTGAAAACAACAACAACACTGATTTAATTGAAGCATGCCGCAGGAGATTTCTGTTCTGACCTAGGCTTCCTGAGTCATTAAAACCCATGAGTAGTCCCTAAAACCTCTTTTATTGCAACAGCTGTGAATTCTGTTCATTCGCAGCTGAGTCCCAATTAGTTGCAAAAAGTCCTTTCGGGATAATCATCCACCTTTATCTCCCTTGACACGCTGCCAAAGACCTACTTGGCAAAGCCACACGGAATCCAGAATCAAACAGAGCTTCAGGCTTTAAACTGCACAGAATGAACAAAGTTGCTTCCTGCAAAAGCCCACATGCCTTTGCTCCTCTTTTAAGCCTTATGGGAGGGGCCAATCATCTCCCAGCCCTACTCCCAAGTCATCCCTTTTGTTTTAGCTATTCTTGCCTTCTGGCAGCTCTGCGCATGCGCGCACCTCCAAAACTGAAGAACTGATCTATAAGCTGCCTTGATCTCCATGCGCAATGGATCAGAAATGGTCAATGCTGTAGACTCTCAAGGTTGGTGGGTTGAAGAAACATTTGTTGGGTTGAGTGTGGTATCCTGCCTTTAGAGGAGTCTTTGGGCTTCTTGGGTCTTCTCAGTTTCTTGGTTGCTCAGTTTTTGGAGGAGCTCCAGTGCTGGTTGGAGATGGACCACCATGAGGACAGATCTTGGCTGTAGAGCAGGGGTCTCCAACCCTGACAACTTTATGAGAATAAATTTCTCATAATTCATGAGAATTCTGGGAGTTGAAGTCCACAAGTCATAAGGTTACCAAGGGTTAGAGACCCCTGCTGTAGAGTATATTTCCCAATCTTGGCAAATTAAAGGTGGGTGGGCTTCAACTCCCAGAATTCCTCATCCAGCTGGATGAGGAATTCTGAGAGTTGTCCACCCATCTTCAGCTGGCCTTGGTTGGGAGATCCTGCTCTACAGCCAAGATGGTGGCCCATCTCCAACCAGCATTGAGGCTCCTCCAAAAAGAGAACAACCAAGAAACTTAGAAGAGCCAAGAAGTCTAGACAATGGTCAACAAACATTGCCCTAGAGTAAGTGGGTGAACACAAACAGTCCATCCAGAATCGAGAACTTCCCCAAATGAGGATATGAAAGCAGGACAGAAACAGGGAACTTAGTGAGGGGGAAGAAACACGACCATCTGGTTAGGAGGCCACATCTGGAAGGGTGAGAGGGAGGGCAGGGGGAACACCCGGCGAAGTATTTCAGCCCATCTGCCAAGTCTTGAGTAACTCAGCTCGGAAAGAGCTTTGAAGAGGGTCCATGGTTTGCCCACTCCTCCCCAGCCAGAAGATGGGGCAGAAACCCACAGATCGACCTTCAGTTCCTCAGCTGAGAAGGCCATTCCGCTTGGAAGAATTGTATTTGTCAGAACCAACTTTTTATTTTCCAAGTTGTAATTTGTGGCTCGTTTCCTTTTTTTAAAAAAAAATATACTAATAAAAAGCTTGCTAGCTTTTCCTAACCACCAAACCAGATTCTCAAACTCTCCATGTGGCAATTCTGTAAGAGTTCACTCCACAACATGGTTAAATCCAGGCGTCTAAGATTGCCTCCGTGGACTCATGGATGAAACAGGCGGAGGGCGGGGGGATTTTGCAACCTTGATGGCTGAAGTCACGAGAGAAAGGAAGGGAGGAAGGGTGGGGAGGATCAGTGCCAGGAACACTTATCTCAGGAGGAAAGAATGTGGACTTTGACGGTCAACCCAAGAAGGTGTCTTCAAGAGATTAAAACCCAATCTCCCAGTTCACAGCGAGCTGTGAGTTGCTTTGTAGAAGTAGCCGAGCCACATCTCCCAATCCAGGAAAGGAGTAGAGAAGGGTGCTGGGAGTTATAGTTCAGGGTTATTTGCAAGGCCGCCTGTTGGCCAATCTTGAGAAGAAGGTGTCATCTCAAGAAGAAGCAGTTGACTAGGGCGGGCGTAGGAGTTAAGGATGAGTACAGGTAGAGATAGCCTCTACTTACGACCGCAATGGAGCCCCAAATATCTCTTGTTAAGTGAGACATTTGTCAAGTGAGCTTTAGCCCATTTTACGACCTTTCTTGCCACCGTTGTTAAGCGAATCACTGCCATTGGTAAGTGAGTCACCCGGTTGTTAAGTGAATCTGGCTTCCCCCATTGACTTCGCTTGTCGGAAGGTCCCAAAAAGGGATCACACGACCTCAACATGACACAACGACGGTCATAAGTATGAACCAGTTGCCAAGCGTCTGAATTTTGATCACATGACCGGGGGTGGGGTTGGGGATGCTGCAAAGGTCATAAGTGCGAAAAATGGTCATAGCTCACTTTTTGTCAGCGCCGTTGTAACTTTGAACAGCCACTGAAGGAATTGTTGATTTGCGACCACAAATTGAGCCTGGCATTGGGGTCGTTCAGCAGGTCATCACGTGACTAATTGCATGACTTTTGGCGGCGGTCGCAAAGCAAATGCTGCAGTCGTTAAGTGAGTCCAGTGACTTCCGGGGGCCTTTTTACGCCGGAAACCAGAAGCAAATGCCACTTTCCAACCAAAAAAAGAGTCATAAATGTGTTACGGGATTAAAAGCGGGTGGATTGGCGAATACCTAAAATGTGATCACATGACAAACCACCACCCCCTCCGAGGGAGGGGCATCTCTCAGAACTTTGCATCTGGCTCCTAAGTACCATCTGGGGGCTCCGTCGTAACTTTGAATGGTCGCTAAGCGCTCGGTTATAACTCGAGGACTACCTGCGCAGGCTATCTCTACATACTGAAGGACATAGCCTAACTGTGCATGCTGGGAAATCTTTTAAAACAGCTTTCTGGAGGAGGGATCTGCCTCGGGTTCAAGGAGAAGCATGTAGAAGCTGGAAGCTAGAAGCTAGAAGATTTGATCGTGTCCAAAGGACTTAGAATTAAAATAATGTGTGTTTTCTTTTTCTTTCTTTCCCAACCAGCTTTCCCTTCAGATTTTTAGCTTTCCATTTCCCAGTTTTGTTGAATCATTGGCAAGGGCAACCTTTAAAAAACAAAAAGGAAAGCTAAGGACACGAGGAAGGCCAATGCTTATCAGAAGGCAAGGAGAATAACAGAGTAATAGAGTTGGAAGGGACCTTGGAGGTCTTCTAGTCCAACCCCCTGCTCAGGCAGGAAACCTATATCATTTCAGACAAATGATTGTCCAACATCTTCTTAAAAACTTCCAGTGTTGGAACATTCACAACTTCTGGAGGCAAGACGTTCCACTGATTAATTGTTCTAACTATCAGGAAGTTTCTCCTTAGTTCCAAGTTTCTTCTCTCCTTGATTAGTTTCCATCCATCGCTTCTTGTCCTGCCCTCAGGTGCTTTGGAGAAGAACTTGACTCCCTCTTTTTTGGGGCAGCCCCTGAGATATTGAAACACTGCTATCATGTCTCCCCTGGTCCTTCTTTTCATTATCATACCCAGTTCCTGCAACTGTTCATCGTATGTTTTAGCCTCCAGTCCCCTAATCATCTTTGTTGCTCTTCTCTGCACTCTTTCTAGAGTCTCAACATCTTTTTTACATCGTGGCAACCAAAACTGAATGCAATATTCCAAGTGTGGCCTTCCCAAGGCATTATAAAGTGGTCTTAACACTTCACATATCTTGATTCTATCCCTCTGTTTATGCAGCCTAGATCTGTGTTGGCTTTTTTGGCAGCTGCTGCACACGGCTGGCTCATATCGAAATGGTTGTCCACTAGGACTCCAAGATCCCTCTCACAGTTACTACTATTGAGCAAGGTACCACCTATACGGTACCTGTGCATCTTTACTTGGAGTAAAGATGTTCTTTTATAAAGTACCAATTTATAATCCCTTGGTAAGACCACACCTAGAATATTGCATACAGGCAGTCCTCGAGTTACGACCACAACGGAGCCCCAGATTAATGCTGCTAAGTGAAAAATGGGTTAAGTGACTTCGCCCCAGTTTACGACTTTTCTTGCGGTTGTTGAGCGAAGCACTGCATTTGTTAAGTTAGCCACACGGTTGTTAAGTGAGTCTGGATGTTGCTTGTCGCAAGAGGGGACCACGTGATCCCAGGACACTGCAGCCGTCATAAATACGAATCAGTTGCTGAGCAATCTGAATTTTGATCAGGCGACCATGGGGGATGCGGCAGTGATCAGTAAGTGTGAAAAACAGTCATAAGTTAAGTTGTTTCAGAACTGTTATAATTTTGAACGGTCACTAAATGAACCTGTAAATCGAGGACTACCTACCTGTACAGTTTTGGTCACCACAATGTAAAAAAGATGTGGAGACTCTGGAAAGAGTGCAGAGAAGAGCAAGAAAGATGATTAGGGGACTGGAGGCTAAAAGATATGAAGAACGGTTGCAGCAATTGGGAATGTCTAGTTTAATGAAAAAAAAGGACTAGGGGAGACATGATAGGAGTCTTCCAATATCTCAGGGGCTGCCCCAAAGAAGCGGGAGTCAAGCTATTCTCCAAAGCCCCTGAGGGCAGGACAAGAAGCAGCAGGTGGAAATTAATCAAGGAGAGAAGCAACCTAGAACTAAGGAGAAATTTCCTGACAGTCAGAACAATTAACCAGTGGAACTGAGACAGAATGAAAAAGTAGGTTATAAAAGATTGCTTTTTAGATAATAAAAGGTGTGAAGGAGATGGAAAATGTCAAACTGCAAAGTTCACAGTTATTCAATGAGCTGCTGGAAACTTAGGTACTTCCTGCAAGATAGCTGTGACCTCATTCAGTATGAAGGGGGGAGCAAGATATTTAGCTTTTTTTAACAGAGCAACAGGGGAGGGCTACGGGGGGGGGCTATAACTAATATAACCAATCAATGACTGATATGCTATATTTCCGTGTTTGGCTACTTTTGATAAGTATCTAAGTGTTCGTTGTTCCGTAAGAAGGGGGTTCAGATGTTGCTACGGCTTTATTGCTCTGAACCTTTTGCGCAAATAAATACAAGTCCTTTTTGATTCCGAGGTCTGAGTCTCATTATTCCTGCAACAGAAGAGCTTGCCATCAGAAGTTGCATGTGCTCCAACCCTGGAAGTTTTTAAAAAACAGATTGGACAGCCATTTGTCTGAAAGGGTACCGGATCTCCTGCTCGAGGTTGGACTAGAAGACCTCCAAGGTCCCTTCCAACTCCTTGCCAAGGTCCCTTATTCTCCTTGTAAGGACTGGCCTTCCTCGTGTCCTTAGCTTTCCTTTTTGTTTTTTTAAATGTTGCCCTTGTCAATGATTCAACAAAACTGGGAAATGGAAAGCTAAAAAATCTGAAGGGAAAGCTGGCTGGGAAAGAAAGAAAGAGAAACCCACATTTTTGAAATATATTTATGTATTTTAAGGCTTTCCTTGCGAAAGCTGTTGAAGCAAACCAGCCTAGGAAATCGAAAGCTAAAAGCCTGACAGGAAAGCTGGGTGGGAAAGAAAGAGAAACAAGAGATTTTTGTTTTAATTTGTGTATTTTAAGGCTGTTCTTAACAAGGAGTTGAAGCCAGCCAGCCTAGGAAATCGAAAGCTAAGAACCCGACAGGAAATCTGAATTGGAAAGAAAGAGAAACATGCAATTGTTTAATTTTTTTGTTTTGTTTTACGCATGTCCTTGCAAGTTATTTTAATAACCAGGCTAGGAAATCGAAAGCTAAAAGCTGAAAAAAGAGAGCAGGCATGAGCAACAGGCAATTTTACAGACTGTCTTTATGCTGTGTCTTTTTTTTTTTTTTTTTTTTTTTTGAGAGAGAGAGAGAGAGAAAGAGAGAGAGAAGGGCACTGAATGGCTTTCTTTGCAAACAAAGGATGCCCTTGGGAACAAACCCAAATATAACAAAAAGAGAGTGGGTGGGGGTAGGAAGCAAAAAAGGAAAGTTGTTTCATGGTTTTATGGAAACTTCCCTGGGCAAAGTTTGCATGCGGGTCTTCTCAGGCTTAACTCCTTTAGTATTTTACCTATTTTTTAAAATTACATTTCATTGACTTGACTTTACAGCTATTTGTCCAGAATGGCATATAGCAGTGATGGCTAACCTTTTTGCCGTCACGTGCTAATAGCGGGGGACGTGCGGGGGGGGGGGTGTCACGTGTGCACGTGCCCACACCTATAATTCAGTGCGCCCTGCCCCCACACACATGCGCACGTGTGCTTCTCCCACTTTTGGCACGTGATGGTACAGTGGGCCCGGTAGGCCCGTTTTTCGCCCTCCCCAGGCTCCAGAGGCTTTTTATTGTTACAGTAATAATTTTGGATTCTTTATTGCAATTTTCTCTTATGGAGGCCTGCAGTATCAGCTGTTAGCCAGCAGGTGGCAATAGCGCCGCCAGTGTGAGCTGATGGCCAGCAGGTGGCGAACTCTAGCTTTACAGGGATGCTGTGTGAATCTCTTCTATTTTTCTACCTTCAGGTGAGATCCATACTGTGAAAGTTTTAATGTAAAGAGTTTAAGGATTAATATACCTATTTTGTGGGAAAGCCCCCACCTCTATAAACTCTCCCCATACCACCCCAAAAAAGGCAACGTCAGAATATTAGTTACGGGCATTACTTGCAATGCACTGCTTCTATTGGGTATTTTAAGGGTTAGGAGTTGGAAGGGACCTTGGAGATCTTCTAGTCCAACCCTTTGCTCAAGCAGAAGACCCTATACCATTCCAGACAAATGGTTATCCAGTCTCTTCTTAAAAACCTCCATGATGGAGCACCCACAACTTCTGAAGGCAAGCTGTTCCATTGGTCGGTTGCTTTCACCGTTAGAAAATTTCTCCTTAGTTCTAGGTTGCTTCTCTCCTTGATGAGTTTCCACCCGTTGCTTCTTGTCCTGCCCTCAGGTGCTCTGGAGAATAGCTTGACTCCCTCTTCTTTGCGGCCACCCCTTAGATATTGGAAGACTGCTATCATGTCTCCCCTCGTCCTTCTCTTCACTAGACTAGCCATGCCCAGTTCCTGCAACCGTTCTTCGTATGTGTTAGGATATGGTGTATGCCTAACAGGTTGTCCAGGCAATATATGGACAATATATGTGTTCTATGACTTTCACATGAATATGTATTCTATGACTTTAAGAAGTACTGCTGAGTCATTGTAATGCTGAGTCATTGTATCCTGATTGGATAAGCTCTGTTGTAACTGTATTTAAGAAGGGAGCTGAAATGTAGTCATTGATGATATGCTACCATCGTGTGTGGAGATGCTATCATCGTGGTTGGATATGCTACCATCGTGATCTGTTATCAGCGTGTATGTGCTGCTATTATTACCTACTGCTGTTTTGTATGGTAAGAAGACTTTTGTATCACTGGACTGATTTGAATGGCAAAGACTTGGATTGTTTAAAGACTATGAAATTGTTTTTCACTATAAAGTAAAAACTTTGATAAACCAGTTTGTATGTATTTTATTCATTGCTCTCAGCATCGTTTCCCTGTGCTCTACGCTCTGCTGGTTGGTTAACACAACAATATCCTTAACAGTATATTTTAGTCTCCAGTCCCCTCATCATCCTGGTTGCTCTTCTCTGCACTTTTTCTAGAGTCTCAACATCTTTTTTGTAGTGTGGTGACCAGAACTGGATGCAGTACTCTAGGTGTGGTCTTACTAAGGCTTTGTAAAGCAGTACTGAACCTTCATGTGATTTTGATTCTACCTCGCTATTAAATCAGGGGTTGCAAGACCAGATGGATGAATGTTGGAATGATGCACCGAGCAAAGGAATGAAGCTGTATTGAAGATTTGTTTTTAACAAATTATCTCGTTTTAATTATTTTTTAAAATAAATAACTCATTTATAATTTTTTTTTTTTAATTTGATTTATATGCCACCCTTCTCCGGAGACTCAGGGCGGCTTACAGTACGTTAAGCAATAGCCTTCATACTTTTGTATATTTATACAAAGTCAGCTTATTGCCCCCACAAACTGGGTCCTCATTTCACCTACCTTAGAAAGGATGGAAGGCTGAGTCAACCTTGAGCCTTGGAGAGATTCGAACCAGCAGTAAATTGCAGGCAGCTGTGTTAATAACAGGGTGCTTTAAACCACTGTAGTACCAAGGCTCTGACTAACCCAAAGTCCCCTGGTTAGTTTTCATAGTCTGAAATGAAAGTTGTTGGGTCCTAGAGCCAGTTGGGTCCTAGAGGAGCCTGGTGGCGCAGCAGACTAATAGCCTGTTATTAACATTCAGCTGCCTGCAATTACTGCAGGTTCGAATCTCGCCAGGCTCAAGGTTGACTCAGCCTTCCATCCTTTCTAAGGTAGGTAAATTGAGGACCCAGTTTGTGGGGGCAATAACCTGACTTTGTATAAATATACAAAAGGATGAAGGCTATTGCTTAACGCATTGTAAGCCGCCCTGAGTCTCCGGAGAAGGGCGGCATATAAATCAAATTAAAAATAAAAATAAAAAATAAAAAAGAGGAGACAGTGAGTTCTAGTCCAGCCTTAAGCATGAAAACCAGTTGGGTGACTTAGGAGGTGGTGAGTTCTAGTCCTGCCTTAAGCATGAAAGCTAGTTGCGTCCTGGACCAATCACCAGGAGACAAGTGAGTTTTAGTCCCTCCTTAAACATGAAAACCAGCTGGGTGACTTTGAGCCAATCACCAGGAGGTAATGAGTTCTAGTCCTGCCCTTTTCTTTTTTTTTTTTTTTAATTAGATTTATATGCCGCCCTTCTCCGGAGACTCAGGGCGGCTTACAATGCGCTAAGCAATAGCCTTCATCCTTTTGTATATTTATACAAAGTCAGCTTATTGCCCCCACAAACTGGGTCCTCAATTTACCTACCTTAGAAAGGATGGAAGGCTGAGTCAACCTTGAGCCTGGCGAGATTCGAACCTGCAGTAATTGTAGGCAGCTGGTCTTAATAACAGGGTGCTTTAGACCACTGTACTACCAAGGCTCCTACCAAGCCTTAAGCATGAAAGCTAGTTGGGTCCTGGACCAATCACCAGGAGACAAGTGAGTTTTAGTCCCGCCTTAAACATGAAAACCAGCTGGGTGACTTTGAGCCAATCACCAGGAGGTAGTGAGTTCTAGTCCCGCCTTAAGCATGAAAGCTGATTGGGTGACTTTGGGTCAATCACCAGGTGACTGTGAGTTCTTATCCTATCTTAGGCATGAAAGGAAGGTGGATGACTTTGGGCCAGTCCTTCTCTTTTAGCCCAGCCCACCTCACAGGATTGTTGTTGGGAAAATCGCCACCTTGAGTTATTTCTAAATATAATGAAGGTGGGAGAAAGTAAAAATAAATGGAACAGTTTCACTGCACATCTCACCTTTCTGAAATCTTTTTTTTCCCCCTCCAGTTTTCTCACTGGTCTGTTGGTCGTGCGACGGAGTCGAATCGAACTGGGCCTGCTGGAGGTGGCAAATCTGTTCCAATCAGGACAACTACTGCGCCACCACGTACACCGGCGCTGGGATTGGTACGTTACTTTGGCGGGGTTGAAATGGCAGGAGTACCATATCACTTCCTCCAAGGGTTTGCCTGCTAAATCAGGGATCCCAAACCTTTGGGCCACGGCCTACTAGCGGGCTTTGGCCAGTTCGCAACTGGACCAGAGGTGGGTTTCAGCAGGTTCTGGAGAACCGGTTGGCGAAATTTTGAGTAGTTCGGAGAACCGGTAAATACCACCTCTGATTGGCCCCGCCCCCAGCTATTCTCTGCCTCCCGAGTCCCAGCTGATCGGGAGGAAATGGGGATCTTGCAGTATCCTTCCCCTGGAGTGGGGAGGGAATGGAGATTTTACAGTATCCTTCCCCTGCCACGCCCACCAAGCCATGCCACGCCCACCAAGCCACACCCACAGAACTGGTAGTAAAAATGTTTTGAAACCCATCACTGAACTGGGCCATGTGAGTGGGGGAGGGGCTGGTGCGTGTCTGTTTGCGTGCGCGCAGTCCAGCTTACACAAGCGGCGGGCACCAGGGCTCGCAGCTCTACTCACGCACGCCCATCGCTCACGCAAAGGAAGCTGTGTGTGATGACCCGGGACAAAGCACGAAGGTCACGCAGCCAGCTGAGAGTTCAAACTCCCCTTTAATGCTCCAGATTTCCCCCACACACCCAAATGCTCCCACGTTCTTGGCAAGTTCCAGAGCAAAGCACACACATAAATACACACACACACACACACACACACACACACACACACACACACACACACACGGCAGCCTCTGGCTGTGCCCAGTCCAGCAAAGCAAAGGAACAGGGAAAGGAGTCCACGAACCAAGGAACAAACGACGAGTCCACAAAGTCGGAAACAAGTCACCGAGTCCACAAAGTCAGGAAGAAGCAAGCAGTCCTGCCAACTGTCTATACTGGCACACCAAACTCTACCAATTCAGCATTTGTTCCCGACAAACTCCCCTCCCCACAGTGTCTCCATAAATCTCAGTCCTCAGGTGTGCCTTGTGAAGAAGGGCGGGGCACTCTCCTCCCGAGTTGTCGGGTCAGCCTGCGCTGTTCCCGACTTCTCTCCACTCTCCGTGCTCGGGGATCAGGAGGGGGCAGTCCTTGCTCATCGCCTGAGCTCCGTCGCTCCTCGTGTCCACTGCTTGCCCTCTCTCGATCATCCTGCCCCCATTCCTCCCTGCTAACAAGCTGTCCCAATCCTGAGGGACCCTGGGACTGCCTTGGCCTGCTCCTCCCCACATTCCTCCAATGAAGCTGCCCTCTCGATCTCCAACTCCAGCTCGTCGTCCTCCTCAGATTCAGGCTCCAACGGCAGCATGACACTGTGTATGCAGGTGTGCCCACCCCTCACACAAAACCATCCCCTCTTACCCTCCTTCTACCCCCCCCCCCCGGTGCCGAGCCACCAACCCAGAAAGTTTGGGAAACCCTGTGCTAGATCATACCCGGAACTGAGGGATGTTGTATTTTCTTCCCAACTCTTTATTTATTTAATTTTTTTGCTCTTGTCACTGTAAATATATGTGTCCCATTGTCACGTGGTCTCCTTTTTGCGACCTTCTGACAAGCCAAGTCAAAGGGGAAGCCAGATTCCCTTAACCACTGTGTTAACCAACTTAAGAACCGCAGTGATTCGCTTAACGACGGTGGCAAGGAAGGTCGTAGAACGGGGCAAAAACCTATTTAACGGCTGTCTCGCTTAAAACAACGGGCTCAGTTGTGGTTTTATGTTGAAGGCTACCTATTTACTTCCAACCACGAAGGCTTTCTGTTAACAAGAGCCTTGGTAGTACAGTGGTCTAAGGCACCCTGTTATTAAGCTGGTTATTAAGACGAGCTGCCTGCAATTACTGCAGGTTCGAATCTCGCCAAGGCTCAAGGTTGACTCAGCCTTCCATCCTTTCTAAGGTAGGTAAAATGAGGACCCAGATTGTGGGGGGCAATAAGCTGACTTTGTATAAATATACAAAAGTATATTTTGTATAAAGAGCCTGTAGTACAGTGGTCTAAAGCACCCTGTTATTAAGACCAGCTGCCTGCAATTACTGCAAGTTCAAATCTCCCCAGGCTCAAGGTTGACTCAGCCTTCCATCCTTTCTAAGGTAGGTAAAATGAGGACCCAGTTTGTGGGGGGCAATAAGCTGACTTTGTATAAATATACAAAAGGATGAAGGCTATTGCTTAACGCACTGTAAGCCGCCCTGAGTCTCCGGAGAAGGGCGGCATATAAATCAAATTAAAAAAACAAAACAAAAAACAATCTGTTGTTGTATGTGACTCGCAATAAATCCACAAATATCTTCTGTTCTTCCATAAACACTCGAAAGTTTGACCTTCTTTCTTATTTTTTTGCCCCCCCTTTCCGGACAGGTGAATATTCCACGCAGTCGATCAGCAAGGGCTGCGTGCCGGTTTGCCCCCAAGGCGGGATCAATATTGGCATTGCGGCTGTGTCGGTCAGCTGCTGTTCCTGGTTTTTGTGCAACACCAACGGGGCCAACAGCATTCAAATCAACCACCTGGTGTTGGCCTTGGCTACGCTCGCCAGTTTTTTCTATCTCTTTGGATCCAGGCTGTGAGGGATTACGCCTCCCTCCGGCTGCATCGAGCGGCCCAACGAGGCCCAGAAATCATGTCTCGAGAATGCAAGTTCGACCGCTCTGTTTTTTCAATCTGAGGTTTTACTAGGTTTACGGAAATACTTCTTTGTTTGTTTGTGTTTTCTAGCATCGCTTGGGGTTGTCGGGAGGTGGAGGCACAGCTATATATATATATATATATAAAAAAGGGAATCTTTGGGCCATAAATTCTCCATTGGGCTTTTTTTAAGACGTGTGGACTCCTGGGAGTTGAAGTCCACACATCTTAACACCAATGAGATCTAGAAACACTGCTCCTAAGGTTGCTGTGGCAAAGTTTGGAATCGTTACAGAGGCCTTAAAATGTTTTTGCTCGGGTGAGAATATACGCAGCTTTGGATGAAGGTCTGTTATGCAAATGCATTTTTGTCTGTTACATTCACTCTGTTAACATTTGAACTCATTAAAATGTATTACATTTTACATTAAGCACGATTGTGAGACGGTGCCATGGGCTTTTTGAATGGAATAAACATTTTGATTCATAACAACTCCCTTTCTCGTTTCTCCTTCCTTTCCTCGCACATGTCCCGCTACGTGTTTTATTTAGGGTGCTGATTATTCGATCTTTTATTGACGTGCCCTGTTCTCGGGGGAGCCCCGACAAAAATCAACAGACACACAGTTACGTAGGAACCTGGTAGTCTTCTAGTCCAACCCTCTACTCAAGCCAGGAGATCTTACTCCCCATGCTGGTTAAATGTTTATCCACTCTATTTGTGAAAACCTCCAGTGATGGATGTCTGTAGAGATTCTCCGTCATCCAGGTCACGGTTGTCCCAAAGGTGCTTTTTATTTATTTTTATTTATTTATTTACTTTTCAAAATTTATATGCCGCCCTTCTCCCGTAGGACTCACAAGATAAAAACAATACAACAATGCAATACTAAAATTAGTCAATTTAAAAATCCCCAAATGATTAAAAAGTCTCGCAATAGATCAGATCAATTTGCTGAAAAAAGCGATGTCTTCAGCTCGGTGCGGAAATTGCGGAGGTCGGGGGCCGTCCGAAGCCCGGTGGGTAACCCATTCCAGAGGGTCGGTGCGGCCACAGAGAAAGCCCTCATCCTGGGGGTCGCCAGCCGACATTGTGTGGCCGACAGCACCCGGAGGAGGGCAGCCCTATGTGAGCGCACTGGTCGGTGGGAGGCCGGTAGGAGGTGGTCCTACATGAACCCATGCCATGGGGGGCCCATGCCATGAAGGTCTTTATAGGTGAGTACCAGCAGTGGATCCGAAGAGCCACTGGCAGC
This sequence comes from Pantherophis vulpinus, assembly GCA_037215915.1. Taxonomy (NCBI): domain Eukaryota; kingdom Metazoa; phylum Chordata; class Lepidosauria; order Squamata; family Colubridae; genus Pantherophis; species Pantherophis vulpinus. The sequence goes on along the minus strand of JAXLNS010000003.1, from coordinate 223,971,765 downwards.
CAGTGCAGCTCGTGCAGGAGAGGTGTTATACGGGAGTAACGGGAGGCTCCCGTAACTACCCACGCGGCCACATTCTGGACTAGCTGGAGCCTCCGGGTGAACCCCAAGGGCAGCCCCATGTAGAGGGCATTGCAGTAATCCAGCCGAGATATAATGAGAGCATGAGTGACTGTACGGAGGGCATCTCTGTCTAGGAAAGGGCGTAACTGGCGCACCAGGCGGACCTGTGCAAAAGCCCCCCCTTGTCACGGCCGTCAGATGATCCACCAAGGACAGCCGTGAATCAAGGAGGACGCCAAGATTACAACCCTTTCAGAGGGAGTAAGCAACTCCCACCCCCATCGAAAGTGAAACTTTTACAAGAGGCAACTGGACTTTCTGGTTTTTTTTTTCTTTAAAGACCTGTTGCTTCCCATCCAAGAAGCTTCTTCAGCTCTGACTGGATGGTGGGGAATGGAAGGATTGATACTCCTTGCAGACAGCTGGTCATTTGCATCCTTTTAGAGAGTCATTGAGGCTACTTGGAGGTTTATCTGTGTCCTCGGGGTCACCTGAGTAGTGCAAATGGGTGTAGAGACTTCTTGGAGCTGTTGAAAGGACTGTTGTAGACTGGAGATAGATGATGTTGTATCCCTCCCCTTCATTTGAGAGAGAGCTGTTCAATTTGGACATAGATGGCCTCTTTGACCCCTCTATCACACCAGCGGTCCTCTCTAACGTGGACTCTGCTATCTTCTGCTAGCAGAGCTACCTTTGTCTTTTAAATGCAGCTTTGTCAGAGTATGCAGCAATCCAACCAGCACGCAAGTAAATAATTCAGCAGGATTCATCTATAAAAGAAACTTCTTTATATACAATAATATAAATCGTGATGCATGTATACAATACCCATGCAGCAGAAGCCAGAACCAGAAATTGCAGAAGCACAGAACAACAGAAACTATAATGCAAGGACAAACCAACATATAATACACATACATGTGTGTGTGTGTGTGTGTGTGTGTGTGTGTGTGTGTGTGTATCTTTTTCTTTTTCGTAGGCTTTTATATGCATATTCTTTCTAGCCAGGTTTTACAGCCCTGGTTCTGTGAAATCTCATTCACAAGTTTCTGGGCCTTTTTTTCTGCTGACAGACTGCAACTCTGTGTTGCTCTCTGGGAGACTCAGATAGCTATTTCTGCCTTTTAAGGCGTCATCAGTGAGCCACACCCACTTCTCAGATATCCTCCCTGTAAAGGTACAATGTGTCAACTGCAACACAGAGTTGCAGTCTGTCAGCAGAAAAAAGGCCCAGAAACTTGTGAATGAGATTTCACAGAACCAGGGCTGTAGAACAACTTAGTTTACGTAGGTAAAACCTGGCTAGAAAGAATACGCATACACACACACACACACACACACACACACACACACACACACATATACAGATCAGTCAAGCTAAGCCATGCCCAGGCTCTGAGCCATCTCAACAGACCCTGTTTCTTAGCCACCAAACAGTTCCCATTGACTGACGTTGTTATGGCTATCCCAGCTCATAATTTCTTATACACTGACAAACTTCCATTCCCCACCATCCGATCAGAGCTGAAGAAGCTTCTTGGATGAGAAGCGAAATGTCTTCCAAGAAAAATAAAACCTGAAAATCCAGTTGTCTCTTGGGAAAGCACCTTTGGGATTCCAGTGACAGAGCATCTATGGCTTCTGGAGTCATGCCATTGCACTGATCAGATGTTCTCACGGTCAGGAAAATTATTCTTTTTAGGTTGGATCTCTTTAACAAGCTTCCATCTGTTACTTCTTGTCCTGCCCTCAGGTGTTACGACACAGGTCACCTAGAGGTGACAGGCATCTGTAATGTCCTTTATTGCTGTGTTAAATTCCACAACAAACGGCTCTACAATGGCCGGTAAGGTCGACCCCAAAACTTCTCTGAAGGCAGCCACTCGCAGACCCACGAACAAAATCCAGTAAGCAACAAAATCACTTTGCAAAAGCGGAGAGGAGGTCCAAAGACAAGGTGTAAGCTCATGTTGTGACCCAGGCCCAAGTAGTTAGTATTAAATACAAACAGATCAAAAACAAACAGACTTTATTAGAATTATGAGAATTATGAGAATTAACTCATTCTCAGCGTATTCCAAATTAAATTAAGTCAAAACACCGTTCTTCAGTTTATCTCTGACCTTGGGATAATTAGGCAAACTGCCAAAGGCTTTTCTTGGCAACAGTTCAGGAACAGAAGACGCTGACAAGAAAGAAATACATCCAAACACAAAGCAAATCTCTCAATGGTTGCTTTCGGGCAAAGAGGCCAAGAGCCATTGCTGGTCTTTTAAGCCTTATGGGAGGGGCCAATCATCTCTTGGCCTTACTCCTGAGTCGTCCTCTTTGCTTTAGCTGATCTTGCCTTCTGGCAGCTCTTCTCATGCATGCACTAGGAACGGGCTCCTCCTGTTCCTCTGCCTCTCTACTGTCAGCCTCTGGAGGCTCCGAAGTCCGCGCATCACTCCCCGATGGCCCTGGCCCCAACTCTGCCTCCGACGCCTCATCTGGGCCTTCCCCAGCCTCCAGGACTGGCCCATGTTCTTCCTCAGCCTCATCGCTGCCAGCTTCTCAGGCTGCTGGCGGACCACAACAGCTCACTGGACAAGGTCCACAGTCTAGATAAGTCCACGAGGTGAGGCAGAGGCAGAAACACAAGTCAAAACTGAGTTTTTCCAAATCCTCTGTGTGTGTTTGTGTGTGTGAGAGAGTGCATGCCAAAGCAAACAATTGTTCCCAACAAAGACAAACTTCCCCCAGCCTCTGCTTAAGTCAACCCAAGCCAGGTGTTCCTTATGAGGAGCGGGTGGCCTCCTCACCAGCAACCTCGCAGGCCTCCTTTCAGCTTGCCTCCGCTCTATTCTTGGTGCCCTCGGATCGAGTGGGGGAGGCAGCTGTTCCTCCTCAGAGGGGATTTGCTGCCTATCAGCACCACTGCCTGTCTGATCCTCCTCTGTGTCTCTCAGGGCAGGCAGCTCTCCATCTGGTCGACCACCTGAGGTGCCTGGGACAGCATCATCCTCAGTCCCTGGCCTCTCCAGCGTTCCAGGGAAGACATCCCATCCTGGTTCCAACTCCTCCTCCTCCGAATCGCGATCCGATGGGGCTATGATATCCTTTGGAGGACAAGCCAATCCCTTCTTCTCTTGATAGCCCCTCAAGGATTGGAAGAGAGTTAAAATGTCCCCCTTAATCCTTCTCTTCTATAGGCTATCTAATATCTATTTCCCTCCATTGTTTATCATACGATTTACCCTCCAGATCCTTTATTATCTGCACACCTTCTAAGGCCGTGATGGCGAACCTATGGCACGCGTGACGGAAGTGGCATGCAGAGCCATCTCTCCGGACATGCCAGCCGTCACCCGTTGCTCTTCGGGGTTCCGGCGTGAAGACCAGATGACTGGCGCGCATTGTGCACGCCGGAAAGCAGAAGTTCAGCTTCCCAGCACGCGTCATATCGTCACCGCTACCGGCTCGGGAGAACCGGGCCGAACCGGGAGGAACCCACCACTGGTGGAGGGACAATATACGGTACGGTGGAGGAGAGAGAGGCTTTGCTCACCATCCATCCTGTCCTCGTGACCGCTTGTCTGGACTACTGCAATACGCTCTACGTGGGGCTGACCTTGAAGAGCGTTCAGAACCTTCCAACTTGTGCAGAGTACGGTTGCGTGGGTAGTAAAGGCTGCTGTATTTTTAGTTTGTAGTCCTCGACTTGCAACGGTCCATTTAGTGACCGTTCAAAGTGACAGCGGCACTGGGAAAAAAGGGGACGCGTGACCATTTTTCACACTTAACGGCCATTGCAGCCTCCCCAGGGTCACGTGATCAAAATCCGGACACTTAGCACCTGGTTCATAGTTATGACGGTCCCAGTGTCCCGGGGTCATGGGATTCCTTTTTGCGACCTTCTGCCAAGCGAAGTCCATGGGGAAACCAGATTCACTTAGCAACCCTGCTACTAATTATTTTGTTTTTTAATTTGATTTATATGCCGCCCTTCTCCGGAGACTCAGGGCGGCTTACAATGCGTTAAGCAATAATAGCCTTCATCCTTTTGTATATTTATACAAAGTCAGCTTATTGCCCCCACAAACTGGGTCCTCAATTTACCTACCTTAGAAAGGATGGAAGGCTGAGTCAACCTTGAGTCTGGCGAGATTCGAACATGCAGTAATTGCAGGCAGCTGATGTTAATAACAGTGCTTTAGTCTGCTGCGCCACCAGGCTCCCTATTTAATGACTGCAGTGATTCACTTAACAGCGGTGGCAAGGAAGATTGTCAAAGGAGGCAAAACTCACTGAACAAATGTTTCCCTTAGCAACCATTTAAATATGAGCCAGCTGTGTGCAGCAGCTGCCAAAAAAGCCAACACAGTTCTGGGCTGCATAAACAGAGGGATAGAATCAAGATCACGTGAAGTGTTAATACCGCTTTATAATGCCTTGGTAAGGCCACACTTGGAATATTGCATCCAGTTTTGGTCGCCACGATGTAAAAAAGATGTGGAGACTCTAGAAAGAGTGCAGAGAAGAGCAAGGAAGAGGATTAGGGGACTGGAGGCTAAAACATATGAAGAACAGTTGCAGGAACTGGGTATGTCTAGTTTAATGAAAAGGAGGACTAGGGGAGACATGAGAGCAGTCTTCCGATATCTCAGGGGCTGCCACAAAGAAGAGGGAGTCAAGCTATTCTCCAAATCACCTGAGGGTAGAACAAGAAGCAACAGGTGTGATGGAAATACATAATCAATATAATCATTCTATGCAAAACAAAATGGAGTTTGTATTGTTTCTAAAATGTGTATTGTTTCTGCAATGCTTTATACAAGAAATAGAATTATAAGCTGTTTTGAAAAGTAAAAGCTTTTACAGATAAATAAGCTAGAAGTGTCAAAACCGCAAAATGCCAGCTGTAACCGCAAGTAGAAGAGCAAAAGTTAACTAGGCTAAGAGCTGGAAAGAAACCGGAAAAGGAGAAGGGAGGAGGGAGATAGGACGAGTGCTTAAGCAGGATGCTATGCTGAAGAACAAAGATATACTTTTAGGAGCTTTGAAGAAGAAATGTTTTAAGCAGGAAAAAGGGAGTGGGGAGGAAGTGGAGTTTTGTATGAGTGATAAATTGATCAATGCTGCAACTGATGTTCACTTCTCGTGTTCCCTTGTTTGCAAATATGTCATTAAACTCTTTGCTGATTTCAAGTAAAGTCTCCGGTAGTTCCCTATCCTATTAGAACTGTTTATCACAGGTGGAAGCTAATGAAGGAGAGAAGCAACTTAGAACTAAGGAGAAATTTCCTGACAGTTAAAACAAATAACCAGTGGAACAACTTGCCTGCAGAAGTTGTGAATGCTCCAACACTGGAAATTTTTAAGATGATGTTGGATAACCATTTGTCTGAAGTGGTATATAGGGTTTCCTGCCTGGGCAGGGGGCTGGACTAGGTCCCTTCCAACTCTTGTTATTCTATTCTAAGTTAACATCAACAGCTCATTTGTGATCATAAGATGACCTGTGTTTATTTATTTATTTGCATCCTGCCTTATTTATTATTTTTTAAAATAACTCAAGGCCGTAAACACATCCAACACACATCTTCCATCCTCCTGTTATTCTCACAACAGCAACCCTTGCGAGGTGAGCTGGACTGAGAGGGAGTGACTGGCCCAAAGATACCCAGCTGGCTTTCATGGCTATGTTTATTTATTTATTTATTGGTTCGATTTATATGCCACCCTTTCCCGGAGACTCAGGGTGGCTTACAATGCGTTAAGCAATAGCCTTCATACTTTTGTATATACCTGCTTAGTAGGGCTTTCGGCCCCCCCCAAGCGGTGTTTTTTTTATATACAAAGTCAGCTTATTGGCCCCACAATCCGGGTCCTCATTTTACCTACCTCGGAAGGATGGAAGGCTGAGTCAACCTTGAGCCTGGTGAGATTTGAACTCGCAGTAATTGCAGGCAGCTGGTTGGGGACCAGATCTGACCGTCACCTGGTTGATTGACTCAAAGCCATCCAGCTGGCTTTCATGCCTAAGGCAGGACTAGAACTCACCGTCTCCTGGTGATTGACCAAAGGTCACCCAACTTTCGTGCCTAAAACAGGATTAGAACACACTATCTCCAGGTTTCTAACCTGGTGCCTTAACCACGGGGTCAAACTGCCTCTTATGAGCTTTTCATGAGCTGTATTGTATATGGTATATAAGCTGTCTAGGTGGCTCAGTGGCTAAGACACTGAGCCTGTCGATCAGAAAGGTCGGCAGATCGGCGGTTCAAATCCCTAGTATAGGTCTCCTGAGTGAGCAGGGGGTTGGACTAGATGACCTCCAAGGTCCCTTCCAACCCTGTTACTGTTACCAGCCTGGACTGATGGGGTTTGATTATTTTAATGAGTTTAAAACATACGTTTAATTTGTATTTTAATATGTTTTTATCTGGTTTGATTTTAATTGTTGTGAGCCGCCCTGAGTCCTACGGAGATAGGGCAGCATACAAATCAAATTAAATAAATAAATAAATAAAATTGATTGCCGGTATCTTTCCAGATGCAATTCAAGGTGTGGTTAGAGTGGTGAAATCTAAAATTTGTTACTAATGGTTCTGTGGGCTTGGCTTGGTGGGAGGGTAATGTGACTGGGTGGGTGTGGCCAACTTTTTTTTTTCCTTTTAAAACCATTTTTTTTACAACCTCTTCAGTGAAGAGGTTGTAAAAAAAATGCTTTCAAAAGGCTCTGACGATCCCAGCTGAGTTGCCTGATCGACAGAGGCTTTTTTTTTCTTTTAAAAGCTTTTTTTTTTCTTTTAAAAGCTTTTTTTTTTTTTTTTGCTTTTAAAAGTAAAAAAAAAAAGCCTCTGTCGATCAGGCAACTCAGCTTGGATCGTCAGAGGCATTTAAAAGAAAAAAAAGCCTCTGCCTACCAGGCAGAGCCTTCTCTGTGGGGGCACCTACTATCTGGAACGAGCTCCCCCCGGATATACGGAGGATCCCGGATCTGCGCACTTTCCGCCGTGCTTTGAAGACACTCCTAATCCAGCAGGCTGGCCTGGCCTAATTTTTTCCCCTTCTTTTAAATTTTTAAACTCAAATTTTAATTCGTTTTAAATTATTGGGAGTTTTAAATTGTCTCGGGCAAAAATTATTTAATTGGGTTTTAATCATGTCTTAACTTTTGTATTTATGTGTTTTATTTCGTGCCTGTTCACCGCCCTGAGTCCTTCGGGAGTAGGGCGGTATACAAATTTAATAAAATGAAAAAAACAAAAACAAAAAACAATTCAGCTTGGATCGTCAGAGGCATTTAAAAGAAAAAAAGCCTTTGACGATCCCAGCTGAGCTGCGCGATCATCAGAGGCTTTTTTTTTTTTAAACTTTTAGAAGCATTTTTTCAGCCGAAGAGGTTGTAGAAAAAATGCTTTTAAAAATTAAAAGAAAAAGCCTCTGATGATTGTGCGGCTCAGCTGGGCATTGGGGGGGGGGGGCAGGGATTTTTGCTACTGGTTTTCCAAACCACTCGCCTCCATCGCTACCAGATCAGGCGATCCAGTCCCAACCAGGAGCATTTCACCCCTGTGTGATTATCACCTTAAAAGACATTCATGGCTTTGGGCCAGGTTACCCGAAGGGGTAGTTTTCTCCCTGTCATTTCTCCCTCTGTATAGTTTGATCTTCCAGGTGAGACCTAACATGGATCCTCTCAGCCAAGCAATGTTGTATTGGCAGGGACTAGGAAGCACACCTTCTCTGCTGTAGCCCTTGCCTTCTGGAATATTCTCCCTTCAGAGTTCAGGAGGACCACAACTCTGAATGTTCGCAAGGCTTGGTCGGGTGTCTAGGCCAGAGGTCCAGAGCGTGCTAGTTGGGGGAATTCTGGGACTTGAAATCCATGGGTCTTCGAGTTGCCAAGATGGAGATCCAGTGGGTTGGATGCAGTCCATAGTTACTTGATCGGGAAGATCACCAATCAGAAGACTCTGGATACTTCTGATTCCAACGGAACATTAACCGTACAACAATGGCTTGTTCCATGGCAGTTTGCAGGCTGTACACCTGTCGAAAAGCCTTGGCGTGACTCTGAAAATATTTTAGGGGTTATTTGAGGAAAGCAAAGGGGCAGTCGAAAAGAAGGTAAGAGATGGTAGATCTGGAGACAGGTCTGAGTGGTCGCTGGACATGGATTCAGCCACATCACAGTGCTGAGACACATGTTTACTGCACGGTTATATTCAGTGGTGGGTTCCAACCGGCGTTACCACCGATTCTCTTCATGCACGTGCTCTGCGCACATCCCCGTGCACATGCTCGCATGTGCATCGAACTTGCGCTCCGCGCAAGCGCATTAGGTTTCTGCCCAGCTGAGGTGCGGCAATCCACTCTGCCACGCCTATCAGCTGGGCTAAAAAAAGAAGAAATAAAGGTAGGAATAACGCGGGGACGGGTGGGAGGGCCCAGCTCCCAAACAAAGAGAACCGGTTCCGTGACGTCACATCGTCACCGCTACCGGCTCGGCCGAACCGGGCTGAACCGGGAGCAACCCATCACTGGTTATATTCAGTGGTGGGATTAAAATAATTTAACAACTGGTTCTCAGCCCTAATGAGCGGCTGGGTGGGTATTGTTGGAAATAAATTCAACCAACAAGCATGGGTCGATGAAAACAAAGAGACTTTATTAAAAAAATAAAATAAAAATAAAAACAATTTTGCAAAATAGGGGGGTATATCCCAGCAGATGTCAACAAGGAGTTTGAGTCAGGAAGTCACACCGGAAGTTTCAAAAGCATTACATTTGATAGTTCCCTATCCCGACACCCCCCACGCCCCACGATCAGGTCCAGGGACCGATCACGGCTAATCCGAAGCGCCTTTTAGAGAGAACATCATCTCTTTCTCTAACACCTCCCTATAACTACCCATAAAATATTTTGCAAGCATAGCTCTTTCTTATCTCTATTGCCTTGGCATTAAAGAGTGGGCCTCTTTCTAACGGGCCTCAAACAAAAGAAGATCTATTCTAACACAACATTGTTACATATTGGTATGTTCTTCTCTCCAACTATCTTAAAGCAGAATAATGTCTAACAAAGTCTTTAAAGCTTCCAGTGATGGAGGACCCACAACTTCTGAAGGCAACTTCTATTCCATCGGTTGATTGTTCTCACTGTCAGAAAATTTCTCCTTATTTCCAGATTGAATCTCTCCTTGGTCAGTTTCCATCCATTATTCCTTATCTGGCCTTCGGGTGCCTTGGAAAATAGTTTGACCCCCTCCTCTCTGTGGTAGCCCCTCAAATATTGGAAGACGGCTATCCTGTCTCCCCTGGTCCTTCTCTTCACTAGACTAGCCGTGCCCAGTTCCTGCAACCGTTGATCGTACGTTTTAGCTTCCAGTCCCCTCATCATCCTAGTTGCTCTTCTCTGCACTCTTTCTAGAGTCTCAACATCTTTTTTTTGAGTCTCCTAGAACTATTTCTGAGGATAAAAGGGGAAAAGGTGGGGTCTTTGTCCTCCTGTCACCTCTTATAGATTGTCAGGCCTGTTGAACAGCTGCAAGACCTAGTAGAAAAGTAGGGAGCTCTATTAACCTAATAGCAGAAGGCAACAGAACAATTAGGGTAATGGTGAAAATACCAAGGTAGACATTAGATGGTGCTGTTCTCCTGCTGTTGGATAAGCTGTTCTCCTGCAACTTCTGAAGTCCATCTTCAGGTCCAGCGAGGTGCAAGTTGGAAAAGGGGATTGTTGTGACCCCGACTCCCGGGCCTGTCCTAACAGAGGAAGAGGACTCAGAAGGTGATGGGGAGGAACTGACAAGGCCTCCCTCTCCAGGACCCTCCTCTCTGGCAATGCCTCAGGTTTCATCCGAAGGCCAAGAGGAACAGCCTGGGATATGCCAGGAGGAAAGCGTATTGGAACAACAACAGATAGAGAGCCAGGATGATGAATCCTGGCTTGATCCCAGGCAGCATCGGAGGGAGAAGCGTGCGCCGCAACGAAAGAGGTGTGGGAGGGCCAGAGATTGAGCTGAGTCACGGAGCCACGCCCCACCCGGAATAAAAGTGGGTGTGCTGATTGCTCTTCAGGCTTTGTGACGGACAAAGTGAAACCCTGAAAGTCACATCGTGATCTCTGAAATTCGGCTTGGATATATTTTGGACTGAACATTGACTAAACTCTTGTCTCGTGGATAATTTGTTGCTCCTGGAACGGACTGAAGATAAGTCCTCTTCTGCTTTACGGGAGTGAAAACGGTCTTGGCAGGCATTCGGCAGTTTGCGGCCAAAACCTTGGTCTGCCAGGAATTCTAATTTGTTTACCTAATAAAATATTGGCAGGCGTGCTTGGTATTACGTTTGCCTGTGTGAGGAAGGGGGACAGAACAGGGATATAATCAAGGTGGGTTTTGCCCTCACTTGAAAATTAATCCGCTTGTAGTTTCTCCAGGCATGGAGATACTGCAGGAGGAGAACCTTGAGGTTGGTCTATGGTGAGACCACTTTTTTCCAACTCACCCATTTGTCTTTGGAGATTCTCAGTCATCCAGGTCATGGTTGCCCCAAAAGTCTTTTTTTTTTTTTTTCAAGAGGCAATCAGACTGTCTTTGTTTTTCCTTCAAGACATTTCACTTCTCATCCAAGAAGCTTCTTCAGTTCTGACTGAATGGTGGAGGATGGAAGGATTTATATTCCTTGCAGTCATCTGGTCATTAGTATTCTTTCTGAGAGTCATTGAAGCCGCTTGGAGGTTTGTCTGTGCCCTCAGCATCACCTGAACAGTGCAAATAGGCGTGAAACACCTTTCAGCAGTTCCAAGAAGTTTTCACACCCATTTGTATTTTGATTCAGGGGATCTGGAGGGTTAGAGATAAACCCCCAAGTGGCCTCAACGACTCTCGGAGAGCTAACGACTGACCTTCAGATGACTGCAAAAACTATAAATCCTTCCACTCCTTACCAATCAGTTGGAACTGAGAAAGCTTCTTGGATGTGAAGTGAAATGTTCTCAAGAAAAAAAAAAAACACCAAGAAAGTCCAGTTACGTTTTTGGAAAAGCATCTTTTGGGTTATGCACACAAGAGTTTTTGTTCAATTCTTCCCCCATATTAAAATTCATCCAACGACTGAAGAGCTTTCCTGCAAAGCAGAGGTTTTGACATGGTCTCCTAATCTCAAATAGACATCTCCATGTTTACCTCCTTGGCTTAACCATCAATCAATCAGTCAGTCAATCAGAATAGAGCTGGAAGGAACCTTGGAGGTCATCTAGTCCAGCCCCCTGGTCAAGAAGGAAACCCTATCCCAATTCAGACAAGTGGCTGTCCAGTCTCTTCTTAAAGACTCCAGTGATGGAGCATCCACAACTTCTGAAGGCAAACCGTTCCACTGATTAATTAACAGAATAACAGAGTTGGAAGGGACCTTGGAGGTCTGGTAGTCCATCCCCCACGTCAAGCAGGAGACCCTATACCAGTGATGGCTAACCTTTTTGCCAAAAGTGGGAGGAGCATGGGGGGCTCATGCGCGTGTCCTCACACCCATAATTCAATGCACCCCACCCCCCGTGCATGTGCGTGCGACCCCCCCTCCATGTTCCCCCTGCTTTTGGCACGCAATGGCACGGTGGCCTGTTTTTCACCCTCCCCAGGCTCCAGAAACTTTCTAGGAGCATGGGGAGGGCGAATACAGGCTCCCCCCCACACCTGGAGGCCCTCCAGAGGGCGGAAATGGCCTGTTTCCTGACTTCCGGTGGGACCGGAAGGTCCGTTTTTTCACCCTCCCCAGGCTCCAGAGCCTTTCTAGGCGCCTGGGGAGGGCGAAAACAGCCTTCCCCACCCCCCGGAGGTCCTCCGGAGGCCGGAAACATCCCTTTTCCTGACTTCTGGTAGGCACGGAAGGCCCCAAAATCAGCTGGCCGGCGCACGCATGCACACTGGAGCTGAGCTAGGGCAATGCTCACATTCTCACAGATATAGCTTCGCGTGCCACCTGTGGCACACGTACCATAGGTTCACCATCGTGGCCCCATGCCATTTCAGACAAGTGGCTGCCCACTCTCTTCTTAAACACCTCCTTTGATGGAGCACCCACAACTTCTAGTGGCCAGCTGTTCCACTGGTTAATTGTCCTCCCTGTTAGGAAGTTTCTCCTTCATTCCAGGTTGCTTCTCTCCTTGGTTAGTTTCCCTCCATTGTTTCTTGGTTTCTCTTTTGTGTCAGTTCCTTGGGTGTGAAAAGGTGTGTCTCATAGCTTCCTTAGTGACGCAATGCTTTTCTGCCCCAAAACCAGAAGGGGACCTTCAAAATCGGCAGTTTCATCGTGGATGAATTCGGGAAAGACATGAAGACTCATCTTCCGGTTGTACTGCTGACCATTGTCGTGCACATCAAGAAAGGTGAGCACCATGGGTAGGGTGGTACTCGTCATTTTGTTTCCTTTGGGGACGCTGAATAAGATGAGTCAGTGGTGGTGAGTCCTACCATAGGCATGAAAACTGGCTGGATGATTTTGGGCCAATCACCTGGAGGATCTGAGTTCTAGTTCAGCGTTAGCCGGGAATGCTAGCTGGGTGACTTTGAGACAATCACCAGGAAACAAAATCACCAGGAAATAAAAGAGCCTTGGTGGCGCAGCAGACTAAAGTGCTGTTAAGTAACACCAGCTGCCTGCAATTACTGCCAGTTCGAATCTCACCAGGCTCAAGGTTGACTCAGCCTTCCATCCTTTCGAGGTAGGTAAAATGAGGACCCGGATTGTGGGGGCAATAAACTGACTTGGTATAAAAAAGAACACCGCTTTGGGCCCCCCGAAAGCCCTATTAAGCAGGGCGGCATATAAATCGAACCAATAAACAAACAAACAAACAAACAAACAAACAAACAAACAAACAAACAAACAAACAAACAGTTCTAGTTTTGTCTTGGGAATGAAAGCTAACTGGATGACTTTGGGCCAATCACCAGGAGACTGTGAGTTCTAGTCCCACCAGGGGTGGGTTCTAATTTTTTTTACTACCGGTTTTGTGGGCGTGGCTTATTTTTTTTTTTTTATTTTATTTTTTTTAAATTTGATTTATATGCCGCCCTTCTCCGGAGACTCAGGGCGGCTTACAGTGCGTTAAGCAATAGCCTTCATACTTTTGTATATTTATACAAAGTCAGCTTATTGCCCCCACAAACTGGGTCCTCATTTCACCTACCTTAGAAAGGATGGAAGGCTGAGTCAACCTTGAGCCTTGGAGAGATTCGAACCAGCAGTAAATTGCAGGCAGCTGTGTTAATAACAGGGTGCTTTAAACCACTGTAGTACCAAGGCTTTTGTGGGTGTGGCTTGGAGGTCATGTGACTAGGTGGGTGTGGCTAGCTGGTCAGAGTCATTTCTGGAAGGTCCTCGCACTTACGACCAATCCTCACACTTACGACCCATTTGTTTGCTTTTCAGCAAGAGTTTAAACAGTTTTTTTCCCTCTAGTCATCAGCTGGGACTCAGGAGGCAGCAATAGATTGGGGGTGGGACCAAATAAAAGGTAAGAATAACATGGGGGTGTGGGGGGGTGGGAAGGCGGGGGGTGGGGAGAACCGGTTCGGTGACGTCATATCGTCACCGCTACCGGCTCTGCCGAACCGGACTGAACTGGGAGGAACCAACCACTGAGTCCCACCTTAGGCATGAAAGCCATCTGGGTGTCTTTGGGCCAATCACCGGGAGACTGTGAGTTCTAACTCCGCTTTAGCTGTGAGTTCTAGTCTTGCCTTAGTCATGAAAGCTAGCTGGGTGACTTTGGGCTGGGAGATGGTGAGTTCTAGTCATGCCTTAGGCATGGAAGCAGACTTACGTCCCTCATTCACTAAGAAAAATGCTCCAGAGTCCCCCCCCTCCCTCCCTCCCCCCCTCCCTCCTTCCCCCCAAGTCAGGATCAAAGGCCAGGAGGGCTTCCTTCAGGAGAGAACATCTTAAAGTCACACCTTCTAATCACCTCTGCATGGAACCTTTGCACTGCTGGAAGCAGTTTTTCCTGTTTAGGTGGCAAGAATGTGGGCCTTAAATCTACCTCTTTGTGGGATGATGCTGATGCTGATGAGGAGGAGGACCACTATGGAGTCCTTAGTGCTCTCTGACCTCGGCTGTTTTCATGCAGACTAGACTTGACTTGACTTGACTTGACTTGACTTGACTTGACTTGACTTGACTTGACTTTTATTTGATTTGTATACCGCCCTACTCCCGAAGGACTCAGGGCGGTGAACAGCCAACAATAAAATACATACATACAAAATTTAAAAAGCAGAAATAAAATCGAATTAAATAGTTTGGCCCAGACAGATTAAAACCCCAGTCAATTTAAAACAGATTTAAACTTTGAGGATTAAAAATATTAAACATATTAAAATATTAAAATTATTTAAAAAGAGGGAGAACTATTACCCAACTAGATAACAACATCAGTGCTAGAAGGCTTTAGTGGAAAAGAGGAGGAAGGGAAGGGAGGGAGGAGGAGGGGGGAGGAGTATTGTGGGGTCCTTGGTGCTCTTGAATTTGGTTGTTTCCTTGCAGACATTTCATTACCAAACTAGGTAACATTATCAGTGTTAGAAAAGAGGATGGTTTGTGGAGAGAAGGAGGAATGTGGGATCCTTGGTGCTCTCTGACCATGGCTGTTTTTTTTTCAGATTTTTCATTACCCAACTAGGAAACATCATCAGTGCTAGAAGAGAGTAGGGCTTGCAGAAAGGAGGAGGAGGATAATACTGTAAGGCCCCAAAATATACTTGAGTCACCAGAATGCCAAAGAGAGAGACTCAAGACCAGGCTTGCAAAAAGAAGAAGATTTTATTTATGGCCAAAAAACAAAATACCGGGTGGGACTATATCCAGAACATACAGATACAATGCATGCGAGGAGATAGCCACACCTTGGGGAAGGTATGGCGTCCTTTTATACCCTCAGAGGCATCACCTTAGTACCCAATTCTGGCCTCCTCGTTTAGGTTTGTGCATTCCTTGCTGCCCTGCAGAGGAATAGAAGCCTCCCAATTAGCATGATCTCTTCCTTGAACATTCCTTTGTTCTCCCAATTGCTCATTTGGCCCCCCTGGTTCTGCAAGCGACTGAGTTTATACAGATCAAAGGTGTAAATTAGGGCTGAAGTGTAAATTATCCCTCGGATGATGTCTGCAGTTCCCATATCTGAGATACGTACCATGTTCTTAGATGGCACAAGAAAAACAGGAAGAAGATTGATATGGGTTCAGATCAAATGGCAGGAACAAATGTTTGATAAATACCAGATACATTACAGAGGCCTAATAACAGAATATGCTTGTTATGTTGTGGATTTAATAAGACCAACACAACTTTTCAGGGTTAATCAGAGACAATGTATATTGCGCAATAGGTTCAAAGCTCTGTTCATGAAGCGTTGAACAAAGACAGAAATTAGGTACAATGGTTTTTATACTCTTCTAAGACAAAGGATTCTGTTAACTCAGCAATTTATGTGGTCATATACATTTGTCATATTTAATTGACACTTCCCAATTACCAAGTTTCATATTATTCTTTGCCAACAGTCATAATTCTTCATGTAAATTACTGAAGCATAGATTCAAATTATCTCTTGTTAATATTACATGTGGCCATCCTTTGATCTGTTTTAACCTTCAAACAAATATCTCTATCTCTGGCAACTGAGGGGCCCCTCTTGTGAATGTTTCTACTTCAAAGGAACTTTTGTTCTGCCTTTGTACTCTCTCAACTGGTTAATTTGCAAGCACATTTTCTTTCCTACAATACTATGAATAAAGAGGGCCCTTCAGTGATCATCCAGCTGGATCCGCATTTACCTACATTAGTTACAGGAGATACAAGTATAAAGGCATAATATATGTGATACAAATACAAAGGCATATTTGTGTTACAAATAATAAAGGTACAATATGTGTTATACAAACATATATAGCAAAGGCTATATATGTGTTACAGGAACCTAATAGTTACAGAATAACAAGTTTCTACTAATTCTAGTATACCAGTATATCATATTCTAGTATTATTTATTATATCCTTATTACTGTTTCCCTTCAATACAATGAGGGCTGTAAGAACAAGGACCAGTCACCAGTCATTTCAGTACTAACCGCAAGTTAAAAAAATAACTGAACTGGAATTGATTTAGAGAAATGGCAAAAATTGTGGTCGCAAAATTATAAAATGACAATGTCAACTGCATATAAAGAAAATTTGTATAAGATGTTTTACAGGTGGCATCTACCCCCCGATGAGAATAGCCAGAATGTTCAAGAACAAATCAGAAAAGTGCTAGAAATGTCATCAGATACCGGGCTCATATTACCATATGTGGTGGACATGTGTAGAAGCCAAAAGATATTGGACTAAAATCCACACATGGTTGGAAAAAATGACTAAAAAACACATTGATTTTAAACCAGAGACTTTTTTATTAGGAATTTTGCCAGAAACATATAACAGAGAATTGATGAAACAGATGATTGTGAAAGTATTGACAACGGTTAGAATTGTGTTTGCTAAAAATTGGAAAAATGAGGAAATACCTGAACAAGATGAAGTTATTAGGAAAAAATCATGGAATGTGCTGAAATGAGCAAATTGACATTTGAAATTAGAGAACAGGAAGACAAACAATATTATAAGATATGGGATTTATTTTATCAATGGCTGGATAATAAAACATGGAAATGAAATATGAAATGGATGTTATAATACAATATATGGAAATGATTTTAATGGGATGAAAATGTAATTGTTAAATGAATGATAAATGAGAATGTTGCAATATTTTCAGGATCAGACTCAATAAGATTAGTAAGAGTTAAAGGTTTAAATATATTTCCTTTTATTTACAATAGGCATTCTATATTCACTGAATATTCACAGATAGAAGCGAGGAAAAGGGTGCATGTAGCTCCTTATATATACAATGGGTGGAGCTATATGTGGGAGTGGTGAATTATGAATACATTAAGAAGTGAAGAATAAGTTAACCCCTGATACCCCGTTCATATACTATTTACACATTAGAGAATAAGGCATTTACATCTGACAAATCCCCCTCTAAATGCCGATTCGTTATGCAACACCAATTACATTCAGATTCAGGACAATACAAAACATACAACTTAGAAGTTAAATATTTGTGTTGCTTAGAAGGTAAAGGCTTTGTCAATATGTCAGCTAATTGTTCTGAAGTATCACAATGCACTGCTTTAATAAATCCATCCTGAGATAATTGTCTCACATGTTTAAATTTTATATCTATGTGTCTGGACCTTTGTCCAATAGCATCAGATCTAGATATTTCAATGGCTGCTTTATTGTCTTCATGCATAACAAAAGGCAAAGCAGGTTTTTTCCAAACATCTGAAATTAAATCATTAAACCATACAAGGTTATTTGCAGCTTTGGATAAACAAACATATTCCGCTTCTGTCGTTGAAGTGGCCACTAGTTCCTGTTTACCAGTGTACCAGTAAACTGGACAGTCATTTAAGAGGAATATATAACCAGATGTACTTTTTCTACATGAGGTGTCTCCAGCCCAGTCTGCATCTGCGTAACATGTAAGCTTTGGTTCTTTATTGTCATTAGGTTCTAACATTAAACAAAAGTCTAGTGTACTTTTCAGATATCTTAAAATTCTTTTAACAGCTTCCCAGTGATACATTGTTGGTTTGCTGACATGTCTGGATAATAAATTGAGTGGTAAGGCGATATCTGGTCTTGTCCAATTAGATTATTAAAGAAGTGAACCTATGATTGATCTATAAAATGTGTTATCCTTGAATTCGGGGGAAGATTCATCAGTATTTCTTAGAAAATCAGTTTGCATAGGAGTATCACAAGGTTTGGCATTGTTTAAATTGCATTTATTTAAAAGTTCTATGATCTTATCTCTCTGAGTAAGTTTGAATCCCCTTCTAGTCTTATTAATTTGAACACCAAGATATTTGTTTACTTTGCCTAGAGATTTCAACGAGAAATGTTCATTTAGCTTAGTTACAAAAGTTTCTCTTCTCTCTTTATGTTTTCCTATGTATAAAATGTCATCCACATAAATCAATACAAATTCAATGTAATCATCACCCTTTTTGACAAAGAAACAGTTATCAGCAGTGGTAGCGTTGAAGTCCATGGTTTTAAGTACTTTTACTAAACAATCATACCATCGTTTACCAGATTGTTTTAACCCGTATAAACTCTTGTTTAACAACCAAATCTCATTTTTGTTTGTGTATTGACTGTGAGGTGCTCTTACGTATATTTCCTTATCTAGTTTTGCGTGTAGATACGCAGTCTGTATGTCATATTGAAATACATCAAGATTGAGTGCTGATGCTACCACCAGAGCTGTTTTGACACTCTCTGTTCTTACTGTGGGGGAATACGTGTCAGTATAGTCCTCCGGATATTTCTGTGCATAACCTTGTGCAACTAGTCTAGCTTTGTATAGAGTATTGCCTCCCTCTAAGTTCTTAATTTTATATATCCACCTGGTACCAATAATTGTTTTATCTTTAGGTGCAATTGCAGGTGTAAATACATTTAATCCTTGTAAACTTTCCATCTCTTTTTTCATCGCTAATTCCCATTTTTCTTTTTCTTCACGAGGGAGTTTTAACACTTCCTCATATGTATTAGGTGTTGTGGGCTCACCATCCATGTGCATTATATAATCCTTGTATTTATTTGGCATTTGATTTCTGGTGTTTCTAATAGTTTTTTCAGGTTTACTATCGTTATCATGCAAATATCTTGCTTCCTTTTTTGTTAGTGTGTCTGTCTTTATTTTGTGTTGGCTATTTGTCCAAGTTTTGGTTTTGTTTTTATATTTGTTGATATTTTGCTTTTCTATGGTCCCTTTCTCATGAGATTTTGTATCTTTGTATTTATTTGGAAATATTTCATTAAGATGTAATTTAGACCAGTTGGCCTGTTCATGGAACACAGCTGTTCTGGAGACTATAAATTTGTTATTATTATCAATGAATCTGTACCCTTTAGTGCCAGTCTCATATCCCATAAATCTGAGTCTTCTGGATACGTTTTCTCCCTTTCTTCTTAATTGCTTAGGTATGTGTACGTCTGCAGTGACTCCAAATATGTGCATGTGTGCTAATTTTGGTTTCCTATTATACATCACTTCATATGGTGTCTTATTTACAATGCTGGACCAGGTTCTATTTTGTGTGTAATTTGAATAATGTAAGGCTTCTGACCAGAATTGTTTGCTTAAGCCAGCATCTTCCAATGTGCATCTAATCATGGTTTGTAATGTTGAATTCTTCCTCTCTACAATCCCGTTCTGGAACGCAGAAAATGGACTAGATGTGTAATGTAACATTCCTTTGTCTTTTAACCATTGGGAGAATTCTTTAGACATGAATTCACATCCCCTATCTGTCATGATTTGTTTTATTTTGATATTGTGTTGTGTTTCTATGCGTTTGTAAAATTCTTTAAATTTTTGAAAGGTTTCATCTTTGTGTTTTAATGTATAAACAAATCCATAGCGGCTATAATCGTCTACTATTGTCAAGAAGTAACGTTTTCTATAAGTGATTGATGGAGTTAATGGACCAACTAAGTCCATGTGTACTAAATCAAAAATTTTGTTAGTTGATCTAGTAGATTTTCTTGGCCTGGGACTAGTTTTTAGTTTTGTAGATTTACATACTGAGCATTCCAAATAGTTTTCACAATTTTTTATTTTAACACCTTCTGCGTGTTCAGTCATTTTTTGTACTACAGGAAAACTGGCATGTCCTAACTTCCTATGTAAGATGTGAGCACACTCATCATGAATTGGCTTACCTATTTTTGGTTTTTTTTCATTGTGTGCATCTATGTGATCATGAGATATTTTACATTCATCATTATCACTGTTGCTAATATTTTCATCATCTACTTCAATACAATCTTCCATATTTGAATCAATGTTATGCAACCATTTTTCCTTTGTTATCAGATAAGGTAGGCCTCCTTTAATCATCACAGTGCCTATATTTATTTTATTCTTCTCCAAAGTCGCTTTTCCTTTTGAAAAAACAATATTAATGTCAGAATCTCTACTTAGTTTTATGGCACTTAGTATGTTATGAGGTATTTCAGGTATTAGCAATACCCCCTCTATTTTTCCTAGACCAGGCAAGGTTACATTCCCTCTACCTAATACTTGAACCTTTTCTTGGTTAGCTACCTTTATTATAAATTTATCTTCTGTAAATGAAGACAATATATTTTTGTTATTAGTGGTGTGATTAGTTGCTCCAGAATCAATAAGCCAATTATTGTTCTCATTTTGCTGTATGTTAGTGTTGTCTTGTTTATTTAACCCATTCAGTGAACCAGATTTTCTATCCTTTGAATTATCTCTGCCCCCTCTATTCTCTTTGTAATTTGGTGGGCTTCTATATCTATGTCTATCTATGGAAGACTGTCTATAATTGTATTTGTTTCTATATTCTGACCTATGTCTTTCCTTTGAAATTTTGGGGCAATCTCTTCTATTGTGTTCCCTGGATCCACAATTGTGACATTTAAATGTTTCATTATATTTTTCTTGGAAAGCTACTTTCCTATATGGTTTGTGTTCTGTGTGATTGTTAGAACGATTTCTTCTTGAATTGTCTTCTGCTATCAATTTATTGGATAGACTTTCTATGGATAAGTATCCTAGATTGATTGTGTCTAAATGTGACATAAAATTGTCCCATGATGGATCAAGTGAGTTGATAATAACACTTTTCATTGTTTGGTCTGAAATCACCTCCCCCCTCAAATGCAGCTCAGCTCTTATTTTGTTTAAAGATATTAAATGCTCTATGGTGTAAACAATCTATTTTTAGAGTCCAAGGTCTTTTTGGGGGACTAGTGATAAAAAACAGTAAGTTTTCCTTCATAAAGACAACCTGGAGCTGTTGATACCATTCTTGCAAATTAATGCCATCAACCCTTAGCTTTGGGAAGTCACTGGGTAAATTTCCGACATTATTGGGTCCATTACTTACAACCTGAGGTAGTCCGTGGTCTCGTAAATGCAGAAAATTGCAAAACGGCGTGGGGATGCTCGCAACGAGTCTGCACGGTCTTCTCGTCAGTTCATGTCTTCCCGGGCCGTCTGCGTAGTCTTGCGCATGCGCGTTGTCCATTTCTTCTTTGGAGTCGTCGTGGAAGGTTCTCCCCATTGCGGCTCGCTCGTTCTGCTCCTCCTCGAACGAATCGGTCTCTGGTTCGATTTTGGGAGTCCTGACGATGGCGGCTGTTCTTCCTCTTCTTTTGAGGGCGTTGGTGCTTGCTTCGGTCTGTGGCGTAGGGCGGTATCGGCAGGGCTCTCTGGGTTCGGGCGTCGGCGCTCTCGTAGTCAGGATGGGAGCGGGCAGGTCTTGAGGCATTGGCTTGCTCGCTCGCTTCTTCGTTAGCTTTTTAGTAATTTTTAGTTTTGGCCCAAATGCGGCAAAAAGCGTTTTCATTGCTGATTTTATTTGGTAGTTTGTTGAATCACCTTCACTTTCTGATTCTGATTCTTCTGAGGTGTTTGAATCTTCTTTTTCATTTTCGTTGTCTGATAATGTTTTTCGCGCCAGAAATTTTGAATTGAGCTTTTTGATTGGCTCTGCTTCGCTCACCTTGGAGGCCTGTTGAAACCAAGATGGCTGCCATTCAAAATTTCGCGCGGGATCGCCGTTTTTCTTCTTCGCAATGATTTTCTCTGCAGTCATATCACTCACTATTTTTGGGTCTTTAGACTTTTCATTAGTGATGTTTTTCTCTCTCGCTGCTCCGCTGTTCTTCAGCATATCTTGGAGGTTCGCGATGAGGCTTTCATCATTCTTCTGGCTCTTTAATAGTTTTAATATCTCTGACCTGAGTTCGTTATTCTCTATTTCGATTTCCTCCTGGTCATCATTTTCATCTATTATTTCTTCGTCTTCAGTGGTGTATTCTTCGGATTCTCTCGAAATTGCGTTTGTGGATTCGTTGATTATTTCTTGTTCTGTTTCCATTTCTTTGCTGTAGGCCCTGGTGTTGGGCCTATCTTTCTTAGACATTTTTAAGTTTTTATTGAGTCAATTAACCATCCTCTGCTACCAGCTTGTTGCAATATTTTCAGGATCAGACTCAATAAGATTAGTAAGAGTTAAAGGTTTAAATATATTTCCTTTTATTTACAATAGGCATTCTATATTCACTGAATATTCACAGATAGAAGCGAGGAAAAGGGTGCATGTAGCTCCTTATATATACAATGGGTGGAGCTATATGTGGGAGTGGTGAATTATGAATACATTAAGAAGTGAAGAATAAGTTAACCCCTGATACCCCGTTCATATACTATTTACACATTAGAGAATAAGGCATTTACATCTGACAGAGAATAATGATATAAAGATATATATCAGATTGATAATATGAGAAACTAGAGAATTAGTAAATGATGAATATGAGATGAAGCACAAAAGATTTGTAACCGATCGACACACTACTTGCAATTGGAATGGATGATGGATGTTTTTATGTTTTGTTTAAAAATTAAAAATAAAAATTCAATAAATAAATAAATAACTGAACTAAAAAGAAGAGCTTTAACTGTCTGGTCACTTCCATGCTGAGACTTTCAGTTTCAGGATTGTCAACTAATGCCAACCCTATTCCATTTTTTCTGCCCAGTCCCTTCGCTGGAATGCTACACTTGCAATCAGACAAGCTACTTGGGGTGCACAAGGATTAAAAATTGTTCTCAACACGAGGTTTTCTGCACAAGATACACAGGTAAGCAGACACCACGCATGACCTCAGGTGGTTCTGTATGCGTGTGCATTTCGTCCTCGACTTACTTCCCTTCGTTTATTTTATTTATTTATTTATTTTTATTTTTAATTTGATTTATATGCTGCCCTTCTCCGGAGACTCAGGGCAGCTTACAATGCGCTAAGCAATAGCCTTCATCCTTTTGTATATTTATACAAAGTCAGCTTATTGCCCCCACAAACTGGGTCCTCAATTTACCTACCTTAGAAAGGATGGAAGGCTGAGTCGACCTTGAGCCTGGCGAGATTCGAACCAGCAGTAATTGCAGGCACCTGGTCTTAATAACAGGGTGCTTTAGACCACTGTACTACCAAGGCTCTTTAGCGACTGAAGTTACAACGGCAGTGAACAAAAAATGACTTATGACCAGTCCTTGCACTTATAACCATCCTTGCATCCCCTCCCCCCCCAGTCACATGGCAACTGGCATGTACTTACGACTGTTGCGGTGTCCTGCGGTACCAGGATTGCCGATTGCGATCTTCCCAGCCATTTTGATGGGCTCCAAGTAACACCTGCAACCAGTGGTTGCAATGTAAAAATTTTTACTACCGGTTCTGTGGGCGTGGCTTGGTGGGGGAGGGGTGTAATGTGACTGGGTGGGCGTGGCCAATTTTTTTTTTTTTTTTACTTTTAAAACCATTTTTTCTACAACCTCTTCGGCCAAAGAGATTGTAAAA
This sequence comes from Pantherophis vulpinus, assembly GCA_037215915.1. Lineage (NCBI taxonomy): Eukaryota > Metazoa > Chordata > Lepidosauria > Squamata > Colubridae > Pantherophis > Pantherophis vulpinus. Next base: position 223,948,198 of record JAXLNS010000003.1, on the reverse strand, counting down.
AAATGCTTTTAAAAGGCTCTGCCAATCAGGCAACTCAGCTGGGATCGTCAGAAGCTTTTAAAACCCTCTGACGATCCCAGCTGAGTTGCCTGATTGGCCGAGCCTTTTTTTTTTTACTTTTAAAAGCATTTTTTCGACTGAAGAGGTTGTAGAAAAAATGCTTTTAAAAGCCTCTGACGATCCCAGGTGAGCCGTGCGATCATCAGAATGTCAGCACTTCAACCTGCATTTACTCTAGTGCTGACATAAGAAGGAGAAGAGGGGGCAGCTGGCAAGAGGACGCTTGACATTTCACCTACTTATTTTCCTTGAAGATAATATCCCCTAGGAGATGAGAGGGAGGGGGACATTCCTGGGAATTTAAGTAGTAGATATGGGGAGAGTGATTTGGAAGAAGGCCAATGAGACGCAGAGATTTGGGGAACGGAAAGGGAGGGTGTGGGGGCAGGAAGTCAGAGTTGGCTATGCCACGATCGGGGCCAGATTGTCGTGCTAAATAAAATGAAAGATTTCTTCAAAGACTATCTGTTTGGAAATGCAATTTATTTTGAGACGATATCGAAACCTGACACAGAGGCTTTTTTAAAAAACTTTTAAAAGCATTTTTTCATCCGAAGAGGTTGTAGAAAAAATGCTTTTAATTTTTTTTTAAAAAGCCTCTGATGTTTGCGAGGCTCAGCTGGGCATGGGGCGGGGGGGGGCAGGGATTTTTGCTACCGGTTCTCCGAACCACCTGCCAGCATCGCTACCGGATCAGGCGATCCAGTCCGAACCGGGAGCATTTCACCCCTGCCCCCAACTAAGTAAGACTCCAAGACTTGAAGTTCCTCAAAGTTCCATTTTATTAGAGAAGTCATATTGGCACATCTGGGAAAACATGAATCTGAAAGCTTCCAGGTTTTCCCCACCCAAAAGAAAGTCCAAGTCTCTTCCCCTGCACCCACATGTCCATCACGTGATCCAATTAGGTCACCATCCCAACTGGAGTAGCTTCCCAGTCACGCCACTCCAGGTGCAGGCTGAACGTCCTTGATTCTCAGAGAAAAGAATGTTGTTGTTTTTATGGCTATACATCTCACCCCACTGCCATCCAACCCCCCCTCCCAGTTCCCACCACAAGCCCATCCACCAAGGGAAGCAACCCTGAAGATCCAAAGAAAACGATGGCCTCCAGGGCTGACACAACGACCACCAGATTCAGTTAACAACTGTGTGTGAAGTTTCCGAAAGATGCCCTAATTAATTCATGAACCTTGAGCCGAACTTCAAAAGAAATACAGTCATTTATTAGGATCACCATTTCGGCAATATTCAGATGCAGTTAGAACTAATCCCACGTAGATTTACGTTCCCCTATGACCCTGTCTCTCCCCTCCTCTCTGGCCATGTCATAAATCACATTCTCCAATTAACCACTTTGGCTGGCTGTGAAATCCAACACCCTCCTTCTGATTGCGGTCAGGAAGAATGTATGGAATGCACTTCAGTTAGGGAAATCAATCAGCTCTATCAGTTCTCCCTCCCTCCTGCTCATGGCAACTTGAAAGCTTTGCAAGTTGACACTGCGCTGATTTGCTTAACAACCGTGGTAATGGAGGTAAACATTGGGCGCAACTCGCTTCGAAAATGCCTTGCTTAAATAATGTAAATTGCGGTCGTGAGTCGAGGATTTCCTGTCTATTGGAGTCTGGCTGCCGCATCGTGGTTTACAGGTAGTCCACGACTTACGACCACAACCGAGCCCCAAATTTCCGTTGCTCAGTGAGACACTTGTTAAGGGAGTTTTGCCCCATTTTACGACCACTGGTAGTTTACAGGTAATCCACAATTTATGACCACATCCGGGCCCCAAATGTCCATTGCTCAGGATGGAAGTTAAGGGAGTTTTTCCCCGTTTTACCTCCTTCCTTGCCACAGTGGGTGAAGTGAAACGCTGCCGTTGTTAAATTAGTCACAGGGTTGTTAAGTGGATCTGGCTTCCCTGTCGACTTTGCTTGGCAGATGGTCACGAAAGGGGAATCACGTGACCAGGTGGGAGAATACTTGACTAACTGTAACTCAGGCCTGAAGGAAAAGAGAAGAAGGCCGAATCGTTTAACCTGTTGTGTGTTTCCTTTCCTGTTTAGCTACCTCTTTGTCTGGATTCCTGCTTCAAAAAGGTTGTGCAGTCAAATGCCCCATTTCCAAAACCACCTGGCCATCGCTCTATACCTTAACCTGCTGCCAGGAGGACAGGTGCAACCATGTGACAGCTGTAAGGTGCTCCAAATCTCTGTTGGCAGTGACTCTTGTTTTTGGAGCCTTGGTTGATCTGGAACTCTGATTGGGGGTGGAGGGGTGGGGGTGCAGAGACAATTAACTTGTTTGTTTGTTTGTTTGTTTGCTTATCCATCCATCCATCCATCCATCCATCCATCCATCCATCCATCCATCCATTCATCCATTCATTCAATCATTCATTCAATTTATACAGCTTCCCATCTCTGATTTGGGGCAAAGAAAAATGGCTTGCTTATCCCTCCATCCCTCCATCCCTCCATCCAACTATCCATCCATCCATTTATTCAATTTATATGGCTGTCCATCTCGAAACTGGGGCAGAGAAAAATGACTCATTCATTCATTCATTCATTCATTCATTCATTCATTCATTCATTTATTTATTCAATTTATACAGCTCCCATCTATGATTTGGGGCTGAGAAAAATGGCTTGCTTATCCATCTATCCATCCATCCATTTATTCAATTTATATGGCTGCCCATGTCTAAACTGGGGCAGAGCAAAATGACTTATTAATTAATTAATTAATTAATTAATTAATTAATTAATTAATTAATTCTTCATTCATTCATTCATTCATTCATTCATTCATTCATTCAATTTCTACAGTTGCCCATCTCAATCAATGATTCTGAGAGGCTTACTGTTTTTTTAAATATATATATATTTAAATATACATACATTATGGTTAGAAATATTGAAAAACATTTAAAAACAATAAAAAACATAGTCAAACCGATACGAATGCTAAAAACGTCCACATGAAATATGAAATTAACGTTTGGCCCTCTTAATAACGCTGGCTTCGGTCCTGCTTTTGCTAAAGGGCCCATGAGGAGACGGCAAACATTTCTTGGAAATAGAGATATATTTCCTTATTTTTGTGTGGTTATCTGAAAGCTGCCGAAGTGGAAATGAGGTGTGATGGACAGGAAGAGTCCCACCTTCAATTCCCACGAATAATTTTCTCAGGACAAGCCAGGCTGAAGCAGAAGTCGCAGTTGGGCCTTCAAATTAACAAAGGGATTGAGAACTTTTTATTTATTTATTTATTTTATTTATTTGATTTGTATACCGCCCTACTCCCGAAGGACTCAGGGCGGTGAACAGCCAAGCAATAAGATACATAAATACAAAATTTTAAAAAACCAGTTAAAATCGAATTAAATCATTTTTTGGCCCAGACAAATTAAAACACCCCAATAATTTAAGAACAGATTTAAAATTTATGTATTAAAAGAGGGAGGAGATTAGGCCAAGCCTGCTTGATGGAATAAAAGAGTCTTCACAGCGCGGCAGAAGGTGCGCAGATCCGGGATCCTCCGTATCTCTGGGGGGAGCTCATTCCAGACGGTAGGTGCCCCCACAGAGAAGGCTCTCCCCCTAGGGGTCGCCAGCCGACATTGTTTGGCTGACGGCACCCGGAGGAGTCCCTCTCTATGAGAGCGTACTGGCCGGTGGGAGGCTATTGGTGGTAGTAGGCGGTCCCGTAAATAACCAGGTCCTAAGCCATGGAGCGCTTTAAAGGTGGTAACCAAAACCTTGAAGCGCACCCGGAAGACCACCGGGAGCCAGTGCAGCTCGCGCAGGAGAGGTGTCACATGGGAGCGCCATGACGCTCCCATTACCACCCGCGCGGCCGCACTCTGCGCCAGTTGGAGCCTCCGGGTGCTCCTCAAGGGGAGCCCCATGTAGAGAGCATTACAATAGTCCAGGCGGGAGGTGACGAGGGCATGAGTGACTGTGCGTAACGAGTCCCGATCCAGAAAGGGACGCAACTGACAAATCAGGTGAACCTGATAAAAAATCCTCCCGGTCACGGCCGTCAAGTGCTCTTCTAAAGACAGCCGTGAATCCAGGAGGACGCCCAAGTTGCGAGCCCTCTCCGTGGGGGCCAGTGATTCGCCCCCAATAGTCAGAGATGGCGTCAACTGACTATACCGGGACGTCGGAAACCACAGCCACTCGGTCTTGGATGGGTTGAGCCTGAGCCTGTTCCTCCCCATCCAGATCCGTACGGCCTCCAGGCACCGGGACATCACTTCAAGGGCATCGTTGGGGTGATCCGGGGTGGAGATGTACAGCTGGGTGTCATCAGTGTACTGATGGTACTCCAACCCGAAACCACGGATGATCTCGCCCAGCGGCTTCACATAAATGTTGAACAGGAGAGGCGAGAGGACCGACCCTTGCGGCACCCCACATATGAGGGGCCTCGGGGTCGACCTCTGTCCCCCTGTCAACACAGACTGCGACCGGTCAGAGAGAAAGGAGGAGAACCACTGTAACACAGTGCCTCCCACTCCTAACTCTTCCAACCGGTGCAGCATGATACCATGGTCGATGGTATCAAAAGCCGCTGAGAGATCTAACAGGACCAGGACAGAGGAGCACCCCCTGTCCCGAGCCCTCCAGAGATCATCAACCAACGCGACCAATGCCGTTTCCGTGCTGTACCCGGGCCTGAAACCCGACTGGAACGGATCCAGATACGTTGTTTCATCCAGGTGCTGGGGGAGCTGTTTCGCGACCACACTCTCAACAACCTTCGCCACAAAACGAAGGTTGGAGACCGGACGATAATTTACCAACATTGCCGGGTCCAGGGATGGCTTCTTGAGGAGAGGCCTCACCACCGCCTCTTTCAAGGCGGCAGGAAAGACACCCTCACCCAACGAAGCATTTATAATCCCCTGGAACCAGCCTCGTGTCACCTCCCGAGAAGCCAGCACTAACCAGGAGGGACACGGGTCCAATAAACAAGTGGTCGCATTCAGTCTACCCAGAATCCTGTCCACATCCTCAGGGGTCACAGGATCAAACTCATCCCAGATAACATTCTCAAGACCTGCCCCTGTCCCTCCTCCTGAGACTACCCAGTCGGAGTCCAGATCTTCCCGAATCTGAGTGATTTTGTCATACAGATATTGAACAAAATCCTCGGCTCTACCCTCTAACTTCATGGCATTTTGGATGATCATAGAATCATAGGAACCAGATGCCGAAAGGGATCTTGGAGGCCTTCTAGTCCAACCCCTTGTCTGAGGCAGAACCTATATCATCCCAGACAAATGTTTCTCCAGTCTGTTCTGGAAAATCTCCCATGATGGAGCACCCACAACTTCTGTAGCAGGGATGAAATGTTCCCGGTTTGGACCGGATCGCCCGATCTGGTAGCGATGGCGGCGGGTGGTTCGGAGAACCGGTAGCAAAAATCCCTGCGCACCCCCACCCCCACCATGCCCAGCTGAGCCTCACGATCATCAGAGGCTTTTTTTTTTAACTTTTAAAAGCATTTTTTCTACAACCTCTTCCGCCGAAAAAATGCTTTTAAAAGTAAAAAAAAAAACAAAGCGTCTGATGATCGCGTGGCTCAGCTGGGATCGTCAGAGGCTTTTTCAAAACATTTTTTTCTGCAACCTCTTCGGCCGAAAGAGTTGTAGGGAAAAAAAATGCCTTTAAAAGCCTCTCTGACGATCCCAGCTGAGTTGCCTGATCGGCAAAGAGGCTTTTAAAAGCATTTTTTTCTGCAACCTCTTCGGCCGAAGAGGTGGTAAAAAAAATGCTTTGAAAAGCCTCTGATGATCCCGGCTGAGTTGCCTGATCGGCAGAGAGGCATTTAAAAGCATTTTTTTTCTGCAACCTCTTCAGCTGAAGAGATGGTAAAAAAAAAATGCTTTGAAAAGCCTCTGATGATCCCGGCTGTGTTGTCTGATCGGCAGAGAGGCTTTTCAAAGCATTTTTTTCCAACCTCTTTTAAAGAGGTGGTAAAAAAAAATGCCTTGAAAAGCCTCTGCCGATCAGGCAACTCAGCTGGGATCGTCAGAGGCTTTTCAAAGCATTTTTTTTGCAACCTCTTCGGCTGAAGAGGTTGTAGAAAAAAATGCTTTGAAAAATTAAAAAAAAAAAGTTGGCCACGCCCACCCAGTCACATTACCCCCCCCCCCACCAAGCCACGCCCACAGAACCGGTAGCAACAAATTTTACATTTCACCCCTGTTCTGGAGGCATGTTTTTCCACTGGTTAACTGTCATTTCTCCTTAGTTCTAGGTGGCTTCCCTCGATTAGTTTCCATCCATTGCTTCATGTCTTGCCTTCAGATGCTTTGTCATCTATTCTTGCTTAGTCTTCCTCAAAGCCTGTATACCTTCTGACAGGGCTTTGACCTGTAGAAGAACAAGATCCTTCTTTATTCTGAAATAACCATGACAAATTTTTATCGAAGTTACAGAGTCACACGTATACATTACATGGGTTAGACCTGGGTTATGGCATTCAGCATCCAGTTGGAATTTAATGGCTTTACATTACAAAATGGCCCCTCCTGACACTCAGTATTGCCACATCAGAAAGCCTTGTGAGTTTCATGTCTAGTTGGGATCTGTTTGGGGCAAAAGTAGGGCTGCTTAAGAATCTAGTTGAGAGCTAATCTAGCCTTCCTAAATATGGGGCCTCTTCCAGGGATGTTTGGACCACAATCTCCATCTTCCCTAGCCAGCATGTCCTAAGATTTCTCTCCTTCCAGGGGTATTTGTACTACAATTTCCATCTTCCCTGGTCAGCATGTTCAAATATTTCTCTCCTTCCAGGGGCATTTGGACCACAATTCCCATCTTCCCTAACCATCATGTCCAAATATTTCTCTCGGCTTGTCGTTCGTTCAGAACTGCGATAGGAAATAATCACCAGTAACGCACAGAGAATCAGGGTTTACTTTGGCAATGATAAGCTTGCAGTCAAAAGTAAAGTACAAGTCGGTGTTTTGGTTCAAAGTCAGCGCTGGGTGTAATCACACCACAGCGCTATTTAACAAAAACTCAGCCCCTTAAACATACATCCGGTGATTATCAATCAAGCACCCCCCCACTCCCTTAACAGTAACAGCTGCGAGCACCAGAGCAGCGAGGACAGCAGAATCGGAGAGGCCCGGCAACGTCATCAATCATCACCCTGAATGCTGCTATCCAGGAACTGTTTGTGTGTTCGCTGCAGCTGCTTATCTCCACTCCTTCGTCTCCCACACCCCCCATCGATGGCGAGCTCCGGTAGGACTCGACAATTTCTCTCCTTCCAGGGGCATTTGGACCACAATTCCCATCTTCCCTAACCATCATGTCCAAATATTTCTCTCCTTCCAGGGGCATTTGGACCACAATTCCCATCTTACCTAACCATCATGTCCAAATATTTCTCTCCTTCCAGGGGTATTTGTACTACAGTTCCCATCTTCCCTGGTCAGCATGTCCAAATATTTCTCTCCTTCCAGGGGTATTTGTACTACAGTTCCCATCTTCCCTAACCTTCATGTCCAAAAGATTATCTCCTTGCAAGGGCACTTGGGTCATAATTCCCATCTTCCCTAACCATCATGTCCAAATATTTCTCTCCTTCCAGGGGCATTTGGACCACAAGTCCCATCTTCCCTGGTCAGCATGTCCAAATATTTCTCTCCTTCCAGGGGCATTTGGACCACAATTCCCATCTTCCCTAACCATCATGTCCAAATATTTATCTCCTTCCAGGGGCATTTGGACCACAGTTCCCATCGTCCCTAACCATCATGTCCAAATATTTATCTCCTTCCAGGGGTATTTGGACCACAACTCCCATCTTCCCTAACCATCATGTCCAAATATTTCTCTCCTTCCAGGGGCATTTGGACCACAATTCCCATCTTCCCTAACCATCATGTCCAAATATTTCTCTCCTTCCAGGGGTATTTGGACCACAATTCCCATCTTCCCTAACCATCATGTCCAAAAGATTATCTCCTTGCAAGGGCACTTGGGTCATAATTCCCATCTTCCCTGTTCAGCATGTCCAAATATTTCTCTCCTTCCAGGGGCATTTGGACCACAGTTCCCATCTTCCCTAACCTTCATGTCCAAAGGATTATGTCCTTGCAGGGGTATTTGTACTACAATTCCCATCTTCCCTGGTCAGCATGACCAAGAAGATCTTTCCACAAGGCACCTCTGGTCTGTTAGCAGGAAGGTTGAAATAGCCTCAAACTGGTCAAAACAGAGGTGGTATTCAGCCGGTTCGTACCGGTTTGGGGGAACCGGTAATGAAAATCGTGGGTGGGCTCACCTAACCGCCCCGGCTCTATGCCCTCCTATTTAGGCACATTTTCGAGGCTGGGCGCATGCATGGAAGGCTGGGCACATGTGCAGAAGGCGCATGCATGCATGAATCGAGCATGTGTGCGCTCTGTGAACTGGTGGTAAGAATATTGGAAACCCACCACTGGGTCAAATGATGGAATAATCTCAAGGAAGTGAAAAGCTTTTTTTAATACAGTTGAAGAGCCCATCTCGGCTTTTCAGGTTTAATGTACCATAGAGAAAGAGCTTTGTTTAGATTAGAGGAAATTGGTTTCGAATGTTCTCAGGTGATTCATTCTAAACTATTTGGAAATCCGATCCTCTTTTATTGTTTTTCATCAATTGACGAGCAAGGGGCCAACTCATCCTTCCCTTTCCTCCAAAGCGAATCTGAGCCTGCTTCTCCAGTAACAAAGTTGACTATTGCTCAACTGAGATTCCTGATCTTATTGTTAGAAGAACAGGAGAAGATCCCTTTGAGGAGTCAGGTGCAAGAAATGGTCATGTTTGTTGCGGTTTTTCCTTGCTGGGTCAAGAAGATCCGGTTGGACAAGGAAAAAAATAGCTCCCTTGGTGGATTCTGTTCCACTGAGCCATCGGTAACATCCGTTGCATTTGGCAGAGTCATAAAAATAATCTGTATTTAAATAATCCCACGCACCGAGGGAGGTCCTGAAAGAGGAAAAAGAATTAAAAAAAGGTGGAGATCAGGCACGAATCTATCCTGCGGAATTTTATTGATTTCTTATATTGTAATATATTTCTTTTATTTAGCATACGGCATCTACAGAGGTCATGCAATCAGTGATATACAAATTGTGTTTAAATAAAGCATCAGCAAATATGTGTGTGTGTGTGTGTGTGTGTGTGTGTGTGTGTCAGTGGTGGGTTTCAAAATTTTTTACTACCGGTTCTGTGGGTGTGGCTTGGTGGGCGTGGCATTGTTTGACCACTGCTTCTCAACCGCGGCAACTTGAAGATGTGTGGACTTCAACTCTTAGAATTCTTCAGAACATTTCAAGATGAAGGGCCCAAGGTTGAAAAACATTGGACAAGACCAGTAGTGGGCAACTGTGGCCCCTTTAATGATCTGTGGACTTCAACTCCCAGAATTCCTGAGCCAGACTGCTCAGGAATTCTGGGAGTTGAAGTCCACAGGTTGTGAAGCAGCCATAGTTGCCCATCTTTTTTGACTAGACTCATGTCCAGTCCTTCCGTATTCACAAATACTCTTTCCGAATAATTAGCAAAGTCAAAGAACCAATCAACAGTAGGAATTCTGATTATGAAATTTGTCTACCTAACCAATGTGATGATGAAGGTGGTGGGGATAAAACCAATAGTTTAAGAAGATTGGTTTCTTCTTAAGAAGAAAAAAGAGCCTTGGTAGTACTGTGGTCTAAGGCACCCTGTTATTAAGCTGGTTATTAAGACCAGCTGCCTGTAATTACTGCAGGTTCGAATCTCGCCAAGGCTCAAGGTTGACTCAGCCTTCCATCCTTTCTAAGGTAGGTAAATTGAGAACCCAGTTTGTGGGGGCAATAAGATGACTTTGTATAAATATACAAAAGGATGAAGGCTATTGCTTAATGCATTGTAAGCCGCCCTGAGTCTCCGGAGAAGGGCGGCATATAAATCAAAAAAAAAAAAAAAAGATTGCCATGGAAGATGATTGACCAGATGGTGTATTTGGAAAGACACAATAGAGTGATCATTGTGATGGACTGGAATTTTAGAATTATAACTTACCAGCAATGAAGAATTGGTAGAATCACAATCTGGAAAAAGTGATCAAGAAGCAAAGAGTTAAGATTCTAAAGGAATTTCCAGATGCAAATTGATAAACATTCAGCCCATAATAAGCCAGATATGACTTTAAATACAAAATATGGATAATCAACATTGTAATAGCTGGAGATAGAAGAATTAATGAGAAAAAACTAGGGGGGAAAAATCCACAATTCCCATCTTCCCTGGTCTGTATGTCTGAAGATTTCTCTCCTTCCAGGGGCATTTTGGACCTCAATTCCCATCTTCCCCAGCCATCATGTCCAAAGGGTTCTCTCCTTCCAGGGGCATTTGGACCACAATTCCCATCTTCAAATAAAGCTGGAGTAAACATGGAAAGATAGTTGTAGTAGAGCCAACTAGTGATCAGAACATTTGATGCCATCTCAAAAAAACCCCTGGAAAATTGCCAGGAACACCACAGGAACAGACAGAATCCCAGCTCATCAACCACAAAAAGTTGTGTCACTTGGAACAACAAATATAATTATGATAACATCTTTAACTCCCTTGGATCCTTGGGAAATATCTAATAGTAAAAAAATACCAAACACAATCAGAATGATTAGATCGCTCGTTGCGTAAAGGGCAACAGATGTTGGGGTTGATGGACATGGTGATGATGCTTACAAAAAAAGAAGGGATAATTTGTGAGCAGTGTAGAAATCTTAACCAAGGCTTTTGCATAAGAGTGACCGGGGAACAAAGAGAGAAGGTGTGTCTCTCTCTCTCTCTCTTTGGTTTTGGAACATCTAATCCCTTCAGCCTGAAAACCAACATCTTTTCACCGTATAGTAATTTTCTGTCAGGAGGGGAATTCATTTGCAAGGGAGAAGAACAGAGGATACGGCCTGTTGAGCCGGAAAGTGGATGGGCACCAAACGGGAATCTAAGATGGTGAAGATCTGTGTGAGAGGCAGAGTGGTGTTGGTAACCATTTTCCTGACAGCTGTTTGGTTTGCGGAGTTCGGTAAGAAACTTTTATTTAAATCAATCCCCCCTCTTTCTCTAATTAGGACGAAGAAATACGAGACGGCCTTACTACTGCATTTGTAGCAGCACCGGGGGAAGAAAAATGAGACGTGCCACCCATATTCTCCTCTGTGAAAACGTTTCAGAGCTCTAGTTGGCAAGGTCACAGAGACCATAAGCCACACTAATAAGATTGGAAGGGACCTTAGAGATCTTCTAGTCTAACCTCTCATGTCCGGGGCAGAAGACCATATACTATTCTGGACAAATGGCTGTCCAGTCTCTTCTTGAAAACCTCGAGTTAAGAAACCTCTGGGTAGAGCAGGGGTCAGCAACCTGCAGCTCTGGAGCTGCATGTGGCTCTTTTGCCCCTCTGCTGTGGCTCCCTGTCACTCAAAATATGTGTCACAACCCCCAATGTGCGACACCTGCCAGCACATGATTTATTGAGCTTTTCAACCCCCGGTAGGCCAACCATGGATAAATCCAAGAAAAGTTTCAGAAGAAAACAGAACGTTTAATTCGACTACATATGCTAGTTTTGTGTCTGCTCAAGAAATAGTCAGACGCAGGAAGGGTTTTTGTGGCTCCCGGTGTTTTCTTTTCTGTGGGAAATGAGTCCAAATGGCTCTTTAAGGTTGTAGACCCCTGGGGCGAAGGGAGCATTTTTTTCCCAAAGGAAGGAGTTCTTTACCAGACTTGGTGTTCAGGAGTTGTGTTAGGACACAAAGGGAACTGGTGTTGGTAACTTCGATTGCTAGATTGTATATTCCTTTTGAAGTGTAAGAGGAGGCAATATTTCACCATTTCTCCACCCAGATGGAATGCATCGCGGCCATAGCCCAAATTGAAATAACTTCGAGAGTCTTGCAATATGTCACCTTTTGATCTCCCTTTTGATCTTCCTTGATCTAGAAGATGGAAAGATGTTCCAGATAAAACATTCAGGGAAAGCCTACTTCTTCCATGGCATCTTCCCACCTTCTAAAGCTACGTTAAGGGTGGAAGATCTGGAGAACCTTAAGGCAATTATCTATCATTCGTGTTTGGAATGCTGGGAATTATAATCAAGAAAACAGAAAGATTTTTTTCATCTACAAGTCTTCTTGTCACTCATAGAACATAAATAACACAGAATAATAGAGTTGGAAGTGACTCTATTGGAGGTCTTCTAGTCCCTGCTCGAGCAGGATATCATTTCAGGTAAATGATTATCCAGTCTCTTTTTGAAAGCCTCCGGTGATGGAGCACCCACGACTTCTGAAGGCAAGTTGTCCCATTGGTTGATTGCTCTCGCCATTAGGACATTTCTCCTTACTGGTAGTTCTGGGTTGCTTCTCTCCTTGGTTAGTCTCCATCCATGGTTTCTCATCTTGCCTTTTGGTGTTTTGGAAAATAGTTTGACCCCCCCTCATCTTTGTAGGAGCCCCTCAGATACTGGAAGACTGCTATCATATCTCCCCTGGTCCTTCTTTTCATTAGACAGTGGCGACCAAAACTGGATGCAGGATTCCAAGTGTGTCCTTACCAAGGCATTATAAAGTGGTATGATCACTTTATGTGATCTTGATTCTATCCCTCTGTTTATGCAGCCCAGAACTGTGTTGGCTTTTTTGGCAGCTGCTGCAACACTGCTGGCTCATATCTAAATGGTTGTCCACTAGGACTCCAAGATTCCTCCCACAGTTACTACTATAGAGCAAGGTATCACCTATACTGTACCTGTGCATTTTGTTTTTCTTCCCTGAATGTAGAACCTTACTTTTTTCACCGTTGAATTTCATTTTGTTGGATAGCACCCAATGTTCAAGTCTGTCAAGATCCTTCCGTATCTTGAGACTATCTTCTGGAGTGTTGGCTATTCCTGCTAGCTTGGTGTCATCTGCAATTTTTTTATTTTTTTGGAGAAGTTTTTCAGTTTTATTTCTTATACCCATAATATAAAATGTACATTTTCTTATACATAATTAATCCTACATATTTATTTATTTATTATTTATTTATTAATCATATTTCTATGCCGCCCACTCTCCGAGGACTCTGGGCAGCTTACAACAATCAACAGTATACTAAATAGCATATTGCCCCCAACAATCTGGGTCCTCATTTTACCCACCTCGGAAGGATGGAAGGCTGAGTCAACCTTACATGTTTTCCTTAAAGAAAGCATTAAAATAAGGCATTTTAATTACATTCGAAGTTGCTCTTCTACCCTTTTTCCCTTATTTTGCAACAACCCTTCTTCTCCTCCTCCTTTCTTTCCCTTCCCTTCCTCCTCTCCTCTCCTACTTTCTCCTTCCTCCTCTCCTACCTCATCCTACTTCCCCTTCCTTTCCCCCACTCCTCTCTTCTTTTCCCCCTACTCACCTTCTCTCCTACTCCCATCCCCTACCCTTCCTTCCTCTCCTTTTTCCTTTCTTCCATTCCTCTCCCTCCCTCTCCTCTTCCTACCCTCTCCTCCTCTCTCCTTTCTATCTTCTTTGCTGTGGGATATTCTCCTTGTTTGGTATTCGAGCAACTCCTGTATTCTAATAGTATATACTTTCTTTCAATTTCTTTTCCGATTTATTCTATCAGTATTATCATCATAACTGTACACTTATTCTTATTATCTTCTTTCTTTCCCCCCATCCCCCTTTTTCATTTACTCTGGTGTCATCTGGGTTTCTATTTCTTTTTCATCCACTCCCTCGTTTAACTTTCTATTGTCTAAATCATTTATCTATCCTCTTATCTTCATATTTCTTTTCTAACCATATATAAAATCTTCCCCATGTCTTGAAATACACTGATTCCTCTTTATCTCTTATTCTTAGCGTTAATCTATTCATTTCCGCACAATCTAAAACCGCGTCTGCAAATTTGATGAGTTTCCCATCTATCCCCTCATCCAAATCATTGAGGAAAATGTTGAAGGGTACTGGGTCTAAAACAGAGCCTTGGGGTACCCCACTGCATGCTTCCCTCCATGTGGATGCAGTTGCATTGAGGACTACACGTTGAGTGCGATTGGTCAGCCAGTTACGAATCCATCTGGTGGTGATGCTGTCTAACTCACATTTTTCTACTTTATCTAGTAGTAGGTTATGGTCTACTGTATCAAATGCCTTACTGAAGTCCAAGTAAATTATATCGACAGCATTCGTCCGGTCCACTAATTTTGTCACTTTGTCAAAGAATGTGACAAAATTCAATCTCCCTCTTACACATAAAGATATATTTTATGCCGTATACAGGTAGTCCTTGACTTATGACCACAACGGAGCCCAAAATTTCTGTTGTTAAGTGAGACATTTGTTAAATGAGCCTTGCCCCATTTTACGACCTTTCTTGCCACAGTTGTTAAATGAATCACTGCAGTTGTTAAGCTGGTAATGCCGTTGTTAAGTGAATCTGGTTTCCCCATGGACTTTGCTTGTCAGAAGGTTGCCAAACGGGATAACATGACCCCAGAAAACTGCAACTGTCGTAAATATGAATCAGTGGCCAAGTGTCTAAATTTTGATCACATGACTATGGGGATGCTGCAATGGTCATAAGTCCCCTTTTTCAGTGCTGTTGTAACTTTCAACACTCACAAAAATACAAAAGCAAATAGTAAGACACAGAGGGGAGGAAAAGGGGAAAGACAGTTTTCTTTTCTTCCTCCCGTCCTCACTTGCCTTCCTCCTTTTTCCTCCCTGCTGTGTCTTACCATTTGCTTTTGTATTTTTCTATTTTATTCTCTTATCTAATAAAATGTTTAAATTTGTAACTTGGAACAGCCACTAAGCCAAGTGTTATAAACAGACGTGCAATTCAGCCGTTTCAGACCGGTTCGGGTGTTGTAACCCAGGCCCGAGTAAGTAGTAGGAAAAACAGCTCGTGAAAAAACAAACAAACTTTATTCGAACAGCTGAGAATGACTTCATTCCCAGCGTCGTTCAACTAAATTAAAGAAAATTCCTCTCAACACAAATTCCTCAGTCCTATCGCAAACCTTGGTCCAATTAGGCAAACTGCCAAAGGCCTTTCTTGGCAAACGTTCAGAAGTCCCAGATACAAAAATAAATACAAGATGTAGACGAAGAAGAAGACGAAGCTACCAACGTTGTTTTCCAGCAAAGCCCAAATGCCGTTACTGGTCTGTTTTAAGCCTTATGGGAGGGGCCAATCATCTCTTGGCCCTATTCCCGAGTTGTCCTCTTTGCTTGAGCTGCTCCTGCCTTCTGGCAGCTCTTCTCATGCGTGCATTAGGAACAAGCTCCTCCTGTTCCTCTGCCTCACTCCTATCAGTCTCTGGAGGCTCTGGAATCCATACCTCACTCCCCGATGGCCCTGGCCCCGTCTCTGCCTCTGACGCAGAGCCCTCATCTGGGCCTTCCCCAGCCTCCAGGACTGGCCCATGTTCTTCCTCAGCCTCATCGCTGTTTGACTCCGCTGCCAGCTCCGCAGGCTGCTGGCGGACCACAACATCGGGTGAACTGGTAGCGGTGATTGCGAGTGGGCCGCTCACCAGCCCCAATATAATGCCGTCCTATTTAGCTACGTTTTCGAGGCTGGGCACATGCATGGAAGGCACGTGCAGAAGCAAAGCACATGCACAGAAGGTAGGGCACCTACGCTGAAGGCGCACACGCGAAGCGAGCATGCACATGTGGCGAACCGGTAGTAAGAATATGTGAAACCTACCACTGGTTGTAAATCAAGAATGGGCCTGGTGGCTCAGCAGACTGATAGCATTGTGATTAACACCAGCTGTCTGCAATTACTGTAAATTCGAATCTCCCCAGGCTCAAGGTTGACTCAGCCTTCCATCCTTTCTAAGGTAGGTAAATTGAGGACCCAGTTTGTGGGGGCAATAAGCTGACTTTGTATAAATATACAAAAGTATGAAGGCTATTGCTTAACGCACTGTAAGCCGTCCTGAGTCTCTGGAGAAGGGCGGCATATAAATCAAATTAAAAAAAAAAAAAAAAGAATTACCTTCCATTTCTACCTTCTAAACTCCCAATAATCCCAGGATTAAAATGTTCTCTTAAGAACTCCCAAGTTAAATCATTCTGAATGCTTGTTTTCTGGACCTATTGTGTGTTATATAAATGTACCTCTAAAGAACCATTGCATTTTTTAAAGCGATGTCAACAAAACAGCTCGGTTAACCCAGCCGCTAATCGCCGAAGAATGGACTAAGAAAAAGGAAGATCAGATTGCATGAAATAACGCCGGCAGGACAAAGGAAAGTCGCAAAAAAACAAAACAAAAAAAAAAACCATTTTTATTTTATATCAGGTGCAAGGAAGTCTGATCCCAACACAATGGTTTTTATCAGCATGGAATTTGCAGGATCTTGTGGCTCAGTTGTGGACAGGTGAAGGGTTACTCCCACTCTTATACTATCTTTGTAAAACATGTTTGAAATATTGCATCCCGTTTTGGTCACCCCAATACAAAAAGAGATGTTGAGACACTTATGAGCCACTTATGTTGAGACACTTATGAGTCTCGGTGGTGCAGCGGACTAAGTGCTGTTAAGTGCTAGCATTTAGCTGCCAGCTGTCTGCAATTAGTGCGAGTTCAAATCTCACCAGGCTCAAGGTTGACTCAGCCTTCCATCCTTTCGAGGTAGTTAAATTGAGGACCCGGATTGTGGGGGCAATAAGCCAGCTTTGTATAGAACAACACCGCTTAGGGGGTCCAAAAGCCCTAATAAGCCAGTATATACATAAAAGTATGCAAGCTATTGCTATAATGCATTGTAAGCCGCCCTGAGTCTACGGAGAAGGGCGGCATATAAATTGGACTAATAAATAAATAAAAAGAGTGCAGAGAAGAGCAACAAGATTGATTAGGGGAATGGAGGTTAGTATATGATCATTGTTCTGTCCCCAACCCCATGCACACACACCAACAGACGTTCAGGAGTTAAAGACCAAACCAGCCGGCAAAATCCTTTTCCTTAAGATAACGGAACTTGGCAACAACCTAGTGGCTGCCTGCCAAGAGTTTACTATTTACAAAGAGGAGAGATAACTTCTCCCCACTTCTGATACATCAAAGGAAAGCAGCTCAATAATTACGGAATTAATCAAGTCCAGAGATAATCCAGCAAAGTCTTAAAGCAAAAGTCTGGCAATGCAGAATGGCGTGGAAGCTTTCAGCGTTGTCCGTCACAAGGTTTGACTGGCCACCACGCTCCCTTTTATATCCTGTGGGGTGTGGTCCAGTGACTCAGCCTAATCTCGGGCATGCCCTTTCTTCTGTTGTGTGCGCTTATCTCTGCGACGCTGGTGTGGGTCCAGCCAAGACTCATTACCCTCATCACTGTCCATCTGTGGCTGCGTGGACGTGCTTGGCCCCGGCCCTATCTCTTGCCCTTCGGCGGACACCGAAGGCATTGCCAGAGAGGAGGGTCCTGGAGAGGGAGGCCTTGCCAACTCCTCCCCTTCACTCTCGGAGTCCTCTCCTGCCGATGACACAGGCTCCGGTAACGGAGCCACAACAATCATATGATGATACGTTGCACGAATTGGATAGGATTGTCTAACAAAGACCAGGATTAAGGGGGACATAATAGCAGTTTTCCAATATTTGAGGGCCTGTCACAGAGAACAGGAGTTCAATTTATGCCCCCAAAGCACCTAAGGGAAGGATAAGAAGTAACAGATGGAAGATTATCAGAGAGATCCAAACTAGAACTAAGGAGAAATTTCCTGATAGTGAGAACAATTAACCAGTGGAACTGCTTGCCTCCAGAAGTTGTAGGTGCTCCATCAATAGAAGTTTCTCCAGAATGGACAGTGATGGCTAATCTTTTCCGGACTGAGTGCCCAAAGCACACATGCGAACCCCCAAAATGCAATGTGCATGCGGCCCCGTGCTTGCGCATGTGGCCCGAGCATGCACACTTCCCCCTGTGCACATGCCCCATGCATGCACATGCTCCATGCATGCATGCGCGGACCCCCGCACATACGTGCACATCCCCTAAACTCGCCCCACCCCCACGCATGCATGCATGTCCCCCCTGCATTCACCTTGCCCTCTGCACATGCACACATACCTCTGCATGCACCCCATCCGCTGTAAATGCGTGTGTGCCCTCCACACGTGCCTCCCCGCACATGTGCAGCAGAGACCCAACAACCAGCTGGCCAGTGGGAGGCACATGTGCATGCGTGGCAAAGCTGAATTGGGGCTGTTAAGGATATTGGTGTCGTGTTACCAACCAGCAGAGCAAATGCACAAGGAAACGTTGCTGAGAGCAATGAATAAGAGATATGCAAACTGGTTTATCAAAAGCTTACTTTATAGTAGAAAAACAGTCTCATAGTCTTTAAACAAATTCCAAGTCTTTGCCAGTTAAATCAGTCCAATAGTTACAGATATCTTTTTATTCAACAAACAGTAGTTGGTTAGAATAACAAACTCACTCTGGTTCACAAACCACGATGGTAGCAGATTCCATCAAACGATGATTAGCAGATATCAACTCCTCTCAATGGTAGCTTATCATATCAGCTCCATACACAATGGCAGCATATCATAGCAGCTTCATCATCAAACTGAATACATTACAGTACCTTGCTTAAATACTCTCACAACCAGTCATTACCTAATTACAGCATGACTCAGCATTAAAGCCTTAAAGTTACACAATAGATATTCATATTAAAGTCACAGAACACATATATTGCCTGGACAACTTGTTAGGCTCAAACCATATCCTCACAGGGGCAACAGCTCATGTGCCCACAGCGAGGGCGCTGCGTGCCATAGGTTTGCCATAACGGGTATAGGATCTCCTGCGCAAGCAGGGAGTTGGACTAGAAGATAACCAAGGTCCCTTCCAACTCTGCTATTCTATATTTTAATTGGGGCCATAAAGGGTTTTATAAGATTAAAGGTTCTTACAATGCCTAGGAGATTCTCAGTCATCAGGTCGTGGTTGTCCCAAAGGTACTTTTTCAACAAGCGACTGGACTTCGTTTTTCTTTGAAGACATTTCGCTTCTCATCCAAGAAGCTTCTTCAGCTCTGAATGGATGGTGGAGAATGGAAGGATTGATATTCCTTGCAGACTGCTGGTCATTTGCATCAGGGGTGGGTTCTAATTTTTTTTTACTACCGGTTCTGTGGGTGTGGCTTATTTTGTGGGTGTGGCTTGGAGGTCATGTGACTAGGTGGGCGTGGCTAGCTGGTCAGAGTCATTTCTGGAAGGTCCCCGCACTTACGACCCGACTCATTTGTTTGCTTTTAACACTGATCAGCTGTAGGGTGGCCCTTTGAAGCCCCGCGGCAAGAGTTTGAACAGTTTTTTTCCCTCTAGTCATCAGCTGGGACTCAGGAGGCAGCAATAGATTGGGGGTGGGGCCAAATAAAAGGTAAGAATAACGTGGAGGGCGGGGGGGGGAGAACTGGTTCGGTGACGTCATATCGTCACCGCTACCGGCTTGGCCGAACCGGACCGAACCGGGAGGAACCCACCACTGATTTTCATCCTTTTTGAGGGCCGTTGAGGCCACTTGGGGGTTTATCTGTGTCCTCAGGATCACCTGAGTAGTGCAAATGGGTGTGGAGCCTTCTTGGAACTGCTTCTTGGGTTGTAGAGATAGGTTGTATTGTGTCCTTCCTATCTATTGATTATAGATTACAGGTTAACAGAGTTGGAAGGGACCTTGTAGGTCATCTAGTCCAACCCACCCACCCAAGCAGGAGACCCTACATCATTTCTGACAGATGACAGTCCAGTCTCTTCTTGAAAGCTTCCAGTGACGAAGCTCCCACAACTTCTGAAGGCAACTTCTGTTCCATGGGTTGATTGTTCTCACTGTCAGAAACTTTCTCCTCGTTTCTAGGTTGAATCTCTCCTTGTTCAGTTTCCATCCATTATTCCTTGTCTGGCCTTCGGGTGCCTTGGAAAATAGCTTGACCCCCTCCTCTCTGGGGCAGCCCCTCAAATAGGGCTGTTCAATTTTAACATAGCTATCCTCCTTGATCCCTCTTTCAAACCAGCAGTCCTCTCTGTCCAGAAAGTCTAGGTTGGGGACAGGTTCTTTTGAAGAATATGTGTGGCCTCTAAGTGTGTCAATGACTTTATTTATTTATTTATTTATTTATTTATTTATTTATTTATTTATTTATTTATTTATTTATTTATTTATTTATTTATTTATTTATTTATTTATTTATTTATTTATTTATTATTTCAATTTGTATACCGCCCTACTCCCGAAGGACTCAGGGCGGTGAACAGCCATAAAATAAAACATATGAGTACAAAATTTAAAATAAAATAAAACGAATTAAATAATTTGGCTGAAAATTTAAAACCCCAATAATTTAAGACCAAATTTAAAATTTCCATTTAAAAAGGGGAGAAACTTAGGTCAGGCCAGCTTGATGAAATAAGAACGTCTTCAGCGCGCGATGGAAGGTACGCAGATCCGGGATCCTCTGTATCTCCGGGGGGAGCTCGTTCCAGAGAGTAGATGCCCCCACAGAGAAGGCTCTCCCCCTGGGGGCCGCCAGTCGACATTATGTCATATAATCAGTCAATCAATACCCTATTAGGCTAAAATCTATAGAGATTCTCAGTCATCCAGGTCATGGATGTCCCAAAAGTGCTTTTTCAAAAGGCGATTGGACTTTGTCTTTCCTTGTAGATGTTTCACTTCTCAGCGAAGAAGCTTCTTCATTTCTTGCAATGCAGCATCTCATAGATTTGATATATGAATGCAGCTCACAAGATCCCTTTTACCACAACTCCAAGGCAACTTAATCCCTGTAGCTCTTACAACAATGCATTGTTGTAATAGCTATTGTTGTATGCATTGTTGTAATAGCTATTGTGCTGGATGCAACATGCTTGGCATGTTGCATCCAGCACAATATGTTGAAAGAATTGGGTGTCTCAGAATGACTCAGACAGTCTCCTGATGCAGCAAACTGGACGGACGATCAAAGTAATGCATTTGGCTTTGATTTGTATTTATTATTTGAAATAGTACTACCACTTTATACTATGTTTGTAAGACAAACATTTGAAATACCGCGTCCAAGGTTGGTCACCACAATTCAGAAAAGATGTGGAGATTCTAGAAAGAGTGCAGAGAAGAGCAACAAAGATGATTAGGGGACAGGAGGCTAAAACATATGAAGAACGGTTGCAGGAATTGGGTATGTCTAGTCTAATGAAAAGGGATGCAGTGGCTCAGTGGCTAAGATGCTGAGCTTGTCGATCGAAAGGTCGGCAGTTCAGCGGTTCGAATCCCTAGTGCTGCGTAACGGGGTGAGCTCCCGTGACTTGTCCCAGCTTCTGCCAACCTAGCAGTTCGAAAGCAGGTAAAAAATGCAAGGAGAAAAAATAGGGACCACCTTTGGTGGGAAGGGAACAGCGTTCCGTGCGCCTTTGGCGTTGAGTCATGCCGGCCACGTGACCATGGAGACGTTTTCGGACAGCGCTGGCTCTTCGGCTTTGAAACGGAGATGAGCACCGCCCACTAGAGTCGGGAACGACTAGCACGTATATGCAAGGGGAACCTTTACCTTTACTTTAGTCTACTGAAAAGAAGGAGTAGGGGTGACATGAGAGCAGTGTTCCAATATTTGAGGGGCTGCAACAAACAAGAGGGGGTCAACCTATTCTGCAAAGCACCTGAAAACAGGACAGGAAGCAATGGATGGAAACCATCAACTACCAAGGACAGAACCTTCCTAACCGTGAGAACAAATAACCAGTGGAACAGAAGTTGCCTTCCCAAGTCGTGGAGGTTTTTAAGAAGAGACTGGACATCCACTTGTCTGAAATGGTATAGGACCGTGATGGTGAACCTATGGCACGCATGCCACAGGTGGCACATGGAACCATATCAGTGGGCATGCGAGCTCAGCTCCGGCGTGCATGCGCGCCCCGGCCAGCTGATCTTTGGGCCTTTTGGGCCCACTGGAAGTCAGGGAAAAGGCTGTTTCCGGCCTCCGGAGGGCCTCCGGGGGAATGGGGAAGGCCATTTTCACCCTCCCCAGCCTCCTAGAAAGGCTCTGGAGCCTGGGGAGAGCGAAAAATGGGCCTACCTTGCTATCACATGCCAAAAGTAAGGGGAATACGGGGGGGGGGGTGGGTTTGCACATGCATGCACAGGGGGTGGGGCACATAGAATTATGGGTGTGGGCATGCACACAAACGACCCCCCCACACACTCCCCCCACATTTGGCACGCGATGGCAAAAAAGGTTAGCCATCACTGGTATAGGATCTCCTGCTTGAGCAGGGGGTTGGATTAGAAGATCTCCAAGATCCCATCCAACCCTTCTGTTCTCTATTTTGTCTAAGAACCAAGGAAGAGTAAATGAACCTTAATCCAGTTGCGGTTCTCTCTCCTTGTTTAATAGCTCTAGACGTTTATATATGCTTCTTTTTTTTCACGACAGCCCAATCTCTGCGATGTTTTTCATGCCGGGAGCCCACAAGACCTGAGAAATGCATGACGGTGACTAACTGTATGCCAAACCAAACCATGTGTATGATGACAATGCATTCTCTTGAAGAAGGTGAGGTTGAAGGACAAAGTTGATCTAAGACGTGCAAGTCTTCCTTTCTACAGGTCAAGGTCAAATGGAGAAGACTTTCCCTCCTCTTCCTCCTCAGTCTATGAAAAAGGGATTAAAAATGTATGTCTCTGGATCATCCTCACATAACCTCACAGCCTGGGCATGACAAAGTGTGCAGATATTTTGCATGTTGGCAATGACAAAGAGTGCAGACAAGAGCAACAAAGATAATTAAGGGACAGGAGGCTAAAACATTTGAAGAACGGTTGCAGGACATGGCAATGACATCGAGATAACAGGTGGCTACTAAAAAGGGAGAACCTGTTGAATTGTCTACGGGGAATCTCAGTCGTCCAGGTCATGGTTGTCCCAAAGGTGCTTTTTTTCCATGGCATATGCAGTACAATGCAGTGAGATTTGTACGTTGGGGAAACAAAACAGCCACTTCACAAACGCATGGCACAACGTAGCAGAACAAACCCATCTGGACAAGATTCAGCATTTAAAAGACAAAGGCCACTGTTTTGAGGACCACAAAGTCCACATTTTGGACGGAGAGGACTGCTGGTTTGAAAGAGGGGCCAAAAAGGCCATCTATGTCCAAATTGAACAGCCCTCTCTCGACAGAGGGGGAGGGATACAACATCATCTATCTCCAGTCTACAACATAGTCCTTTCAACAGTTCCAAGAAGGCTCCACACCCACTTGCACCACTTAGGTGACCCTGAGGACACAAATAAACCTCCAAGTGGCCTCAACGACTCGCTAAAAGGATGCAAATGACCAGCTTTGTCTGCAAGGAGTATCAATCCTTCCATTCCCCACCATCCAGTCAGAGCTGAAAAAGCTTCTCAGATGTGAAGTGAAACATCTTGAAGGTGTGGAGCCTTCTTGGAACTGCTGAAAGGACTGTGTTGCAGACTGGAGATAGATGATATTGTATCCCACCACCCCCCTCTGTCGAGAGAGGGCTGTTCAATTTGGACATAGATGGCTTCTTTAACCCCTCCTTCAAACCAGCTATTTTCTCTGTCCAAAATGTGGTCTTTTAAAAGACACAGGCCACTCTTTTGAAGACAACAAGGTCCATATTTTGGAGAGAGAGGATCCATTCTCCAACATCCAGTCAGAGCTGAAGAAGATTCTTGAATGAGAAGCGAAACGTCTTCAAAGAAAAACCAGAAAGTCCAGTTGCCTCTTGAAAAAAAAAGCACCTTTGGGACAACCATGACCTGGAGGACTGAGAACCTCCATAGACTTCTCCTTAGATAGTAGGAACCCAGAAATGGGGAGGTCTTGGGCATTGTAATTCTGCAGTCGTCTTAGTTTAAAGCACACCCTAGTTCATGAGTGTCAACAGAGGTGATCCACAAAGTCAACCGTGCAATCAAAGCTCTACTGTGCATGTGTGATGCGCAAAACCTTCAGATGAAGCTTTGATAGCCACTCTTGATTTTATTAACTACATCCCACAGAGTCTATGACACCCTATGGATAGAAAGGGAACTTATCAAATTCTCCAACACTTGGGAAGATAGATTCAACATTCAGAAGGATCTCAGCAGACTTTTTTTTTTTTAAAAAAAATTGATTTATATGCCGCCCTTCTCCGGAGACTCAGGGCGGCTTACAATGCGTTAAGCAATAGCCTTCATCCTTTTGTATATTTATACAAAGTCAGCTTATTGCCCCCACAATCTGGGTCCTCATTTTACCTACCTTAGAAAGGATGGAAGGCTGAGTCAACCTTGAGCCTGGGGAGATTCGAACCAGCAGTAAATTGCAGGCAGCTGTGTTAATAACAGGGTGGTTTAAACCACTGTAGTACCAAGGCTCCTTCTCCTTCTCCTTCTTCTTCTTCCTCCTCCTCCTCCCTCCTCCTCCTCCTCCTCCTCTTCCTCCTCCTCCTCCTCCTTCTTCTTCTTTTTTAATTTGATTTATATGCCGCCCTTCTCCGGAGACTCAGGGCGTCTTACAATGCGTTAAGCAATAGCCTTCATCCTTTTGTATATTTATACAAAGTCAGCTTATTGCCCCCACAAACTGGGTCCTCAATTTACCTACCTTAGAAAGGATGGAAGGCTGAGTCAACCTTGAGCCTGGTGAGATTCGAACTTACAGTAATTGCAGACAGCTGATGTTAATAACAGTGCTTTAGTCTGCTGAGCCACCAGGCCCGTGACTTGAGCATTGGGCCCTATCCAACAAGTGTTTTGATCCAGTTCCCCAAACACGACAAACCCTCTGAAGTGAACTCAAAGATTCCTTTATTAGGAGCGCCAGTGCCAGTTTCTCTCTCAACGCAGGGTAACAAGTCCGACCAGGCAGGAGATGAATCGTTGTCTGCCACATCTATTCATCTCTGCCCCCTGCCTATTATCCCCAGAGCTAGGGTGGGGCTTCGCTAGCAGCAGTGGCTCTTCCGTCCCAAGGACTGGCCCATAGATTTCCACTGCTCTCCTCTCCTCTGCCTTCTGCGCATCCGCACGTCAGGCACTGGATCCAGATGTTCCTGTTCTTCCTCATCAGCCACCTCCAGACCTGGGGGCTGTTGACTCTCCATCTGTGGGCTGACGGATGGCCCAGGCTCTGCCACCCTCTCTCTCTGCCAGCTCCATTCCCTCTTCCCCCTCGAAGCTCTCGGGTTGCCTTGATGCTGACCCTGACTCCCACGCCTCCTCCTCCTCCTCTGATTTGATTGTTGGAGGTGCCACAACAACAAGATGCAGTTCAGTGTTGTGAAAAGTAAGGTCCTACTCTTAGGCAGGAACCACCAAATGCACAGGTATAGAATAGAGGGTACCTGACTCAATGTTAGTTACTGAGAGAGGAATCTAGACGTCCTAGTGAACACTTAAGTATGGCCCAACAGTGTACTACTGGAACACTTTGTCCTGTTTTGGTCACCATTATAGAAAACAGATGTTGAGATTCTAGAAAGAATGCAGAGAAGAGCAACAAAGTTGATTAGGGAGCTGGAGGCTAAAACGTACAGGAGCCTGGATAGCTCAACAGACTAAGCACTGTAATTTAACACCGGCTGTCTGCAATTAAAGTAAGTTCAAATCTCGCCAGACTCAAGGTTGACTCAGCCTTCCATCCTTTCTAAGGTAGGTAAATTGAGGACCCAGTTTGTGGGGGCAATAAGCTGACTTTGTATAAATATACAAAAGTATGAAGGCTATTGCTTAACGCATTGTAAGCCGCACTGAGTCTCTGGAGAAGGGCAGCATATAAATCAAATTTAAAAAAAAATGAACTGCAAAGGGAACTAGGGGATATGTTTAACTTAATGAAGAGAAGACTCAGGAGAGACATGATAGGATCTTCCAATACTTGAAGGGTTGTCACAAGGAAGAAGGGGTTGAATTATTTTCCATAATTCCTGAGGGCAAGACAAGAAGCAATAGGTGGAAGCTCCTCAGAGGGAGATCCAGTTTGGAAATAAGGAGGAATTTCCTGGCAGTGAGAACGATTAATCGGTGGGATAGCTTGCTTCCCAGAGTTGTGGGTGTTCCATCATGGGAGGCAGTGGTGGGATTCAAATAATTTAAAAACTGGTTCTTTGCCCTAATGACCAGCTGGGTAGGCATGGCTCGGTGGTCATGTAACCGTGTTGGCATGGCCAACTCAACATCACTCACATCGATGGGCGCTTTGCCTTAGCTGTTACAATGTAACAAGGGTTAACCAGAGAGGCAGTTTCTGTAAGCAGGGCAATAAAGATTAGGCTAGAAATAACACCAGAATGTTTCCTTCCTGCCTTCCTTACAGGATTAGCCCTGTAAAGTGGAAAAAAACAAAATAAGATTTCTTCCAACAAACGGTTCTCCGAACTGCTTAGAAAGTTAACAACCAGTTCTCCCGAATAGTGCGAACTGGCTGAATCCTACCACTGACTGGAGGTCTTCAAGAAAAGATGGGACAACCACTTGTCCAGGAGGGTAGAAGATCTTCTGCCTTGGTTTGGGGGTTGGGCTAGAATAAGGGTATCAAACTCAATGCTCACAGGGCTGTCCTGGAAACAGCAAAGGACCGGCCCACAGTGCCTCTGCCAGGGAAAATGGAGCTCAGGGGAGTGAGGCGTGTGCAGCCCCCACCAGGCTCCATTTTCCCTGGCAGAGGGCTATCAAAACAAACTGAAAACAAAACAAAAGGAGAAATGTTTCCCCTTTTGCATTTGAGCATGCAAGAAGGGACAGGAAAGGAGAAAGGGAAACGAGGAAAGAGGACGAAAAATAAGGGATGATGGGAAGAGAGCAAGGAAGGGAAAAGAAGGAAAGAAGGAAAAGAAGAAGAAAGGAGAATTAGGGAAACAAGGAAGGAAAAAGAAGAAAAAGAAGAAAAGGAAGGAAGGAAGGAAGGAAGGAAGGAAGGAAGGAAGGAAGGAAGGAAGGAAGGAAGGAAGAAAGGAAGGAAGGAAGGAAGATTATAATAAGAGTGAGGGAGGGTCACAGGGAAGTCCTTCCTTAGCACTTGGCCACCACAGATGCCCCTGACACAAGTGACATTAAGCTGACCATGCCCACCACCAACCATGCCCACCATCAGCCATGCCCACACCTGGCCCTCCGAGGTCAAACACAACCCTGATGCAGCCCTCAATGAAATCAAGTTTGACACTCCTGGACTAGAAGATTAACAAGGTCACTTCTAGGCCCATCACTAAAGATTCGATGATGATTCTGTTGCCACAACCGAACCAGAAATAAGTGGGCTCATTTTCTAACACAGCAGACCAACAAAGGACCTCTGAGGACTCGAGTCATTTTTAAGGCTAGCACATGCCCAGACGTGAAAGTGCCCTTCCCATTACAGCTGTTGCCTTGCCCTATAATTATCTAGAACTCTACTCAGCTGACCATGGGATCCCCAACTGCAGGGCAGGAGAGATGAAAGGAAGGAACAGCCCAAAAGAAAATTGCTTACTTGAACTTTCTGTGCTACAGTGAAATCCTAAAGTTGGAAGAGTAGATTATACTACCTGAGACTTCTTGGGAAACAACAACCGAATGAAAATTTGCTGGTAGAATTACCTTCTACCATTGCACCATAGAGAGTATTTTAACTTACTGCACCTGTGCATGATTTGCCAATTGCACAGTGGCAGATAGAACGGTGCTCCAGAGGGTCAACATAGTTTTCTTAAATAATAATAATAATAATAATAATAATAATAATAATAATAATAATAATAATAATAATAATAATAATAATAATAATAATAATAATAATAATAATAATAATAATAATAATAAAAATAAAAATAAAAATAAAAATAATAAAAATAATAAAAATAATAATAATAATTTTATTTCTATACCGCCCTTCTCCCGAAGGACTCAGGGCGGTGTACAGCCTATTAAAAGCACAAGATAAACATCAATTAAAATAATTTAAAATTATTAAATAAATTATTTAATTTATATATATATAAATTATTAAATAATTATTAAAGCATGATGTACACTGAAGATGGCATTTAATTTCGTTGTACAAGGTGCAATGACAATAAAGTAACCTAAAGTAGAACAGGTTGGCAACTCAGCTGTCAGGTTTCGATGTCATCTCAAATAAATTGCACTCCCAAACAATTAATCTTTGCTGAAATATTCCATTTATTGAGTACAACAGATCTGGCCCCGACTTCGTCGTAGCCGATACTAACCCTCTGACCCCCAAACCCTTCCCTTTCCGTTCCCCAATTCTCATCTTCTCATTGGCCATCTTCCAAGTCAGTCTCCCCAGCTTCTGACCTCAGCCCACAGGAATGCTCCCCTCCCCTCCCATCTCTTAGGGGATATTATCTACAGAGAAAATAAGTAGGTGAAAAGTCAAGCCTCGTCTCCTCCTTTTTATGGCAGCATCAGAATGCTGACATCAGCATCTATGGGTGTGAGGAACTGTGGGTATCCCTAAGCGATACCTGGATGGATCTGCATAATCTTAAAATGTTCGCAGTCTGAATATCCATCAGAGAAGTTGTCCTACAGATCTCATCCTTCCAAGGCGGTCCAGATATTAGGAGAGATTGGAGGACATCATGGGGTCAATTCTAGCAGGATACACAGGTCTTTGTGTGTGTTTTTTGCCATAAAGCAATGCCTGAATTCTCTGGATTTTTCTGGTTGTTTGGCAGTCTACCCTTTTGTGGGCGAACTCACCGTCACACGGTCCTGTTCTCTGACCTGCAACCTTTCCGAGATAGACGAAATTGGTTCCACGCGTCTGATGACCTGTTGCCGCACTGACCTCTGCAACCATAGTGGGGCCTCCTGGCTAGAGATCAGCTACACCATGTTGGGAGGAATTCTGGCTTCTTTCTTCCTCGTCTTCAGTTGAGACTGAATTGCTCCAGGATTTGGCCGAGAGTCTACTTTACTTTCTTAGAACGATGGGTTCAATGATGGGCTGTCCTCTCTTCCTATTCCTGGATTCCTCTTTGTCTCAAATAAAGAAAATGGGAACAGAAACTTTGGTCTGGAATTTACTGCAAAAATATCTGTAGCTCAGGGTTGAACTGTGGGGTCCTTGGAGTTCTCTCAACTTGATTGTTTTGTTTGTTTCTTTCTTTATTTGTTTCCATTTCTATACCGCCCTTCTCCAATAGGACTCAGGGCGGTTTTCTTGCAGGCCTTTCAATGCACAACATCAGCATTGCAAGAAGAGAGTGAGGTTTGTGGAGTGGGCAAGAAGGGGTGGAGGAAGAGGACGAGGAGAAGGGCGGAGGAGAACTGTGGTGTCCTTTCTGTTTTCTGAGCTTGCTTGTTTTCTTGGAAATGTTTCATCACCCAACTTTCCCAATTATCAGTGCTAGAAATGTTTGTGGAGAGGAGGAGGAGAACTGCGGGGACCTTCGTGCTCTCCAAAATTGGTGGTTTTCTTGGAATGTTTCATGACCCAACTAGGTAACATGAGTACTAGAAGGGAGTGGGGTTTGTGGGGAGGAGGAGGAGGAGGAAAAGGAGGACTCCTTGGTGCTCTCTTTCCCTGCTTGTTTACTTCTTGCAGACATTTCTTTACCCAACTAGATAACATCACCAGTGCTAGAAGGGAGTGAGGTTTGTTTTCATTTGCTGCAAAAATGTTGGAAAATGAATGTGGTTGTTGGTCAGGTTAGTGTCAAATTTCCGAAAGATGCCCTAATTAATTCATGAGCCATGATCCAAACTTCAAAGGAAATATAGTCATTTATTTGGAGCAACATTCCGGCAATACTGGGATGCAGTCAGGACTGATCCCACGTAGATTTATGTCCCCCTATGACCCTGTCTCTCCCCTCCTCCCTGGCCATGTCATAAATCACATTCTCCAATTAACCACTGTGGCTGGCTGTGAAACCTAACACCCTCCTTCTGATTGCGGTCAGGAAGAATGTATGGAATTCACTTCAGTTCTCCCTCCCTCCTGCTCATGGCAACTTGAAAGCTTTGCAAGTTGACAGTTAGTTCTAATCTTACATGCACTTCCAGACAATCCTAAGATCCAGATCAGTGCAAGCTTACATGTCACACAGTTCAGCTAGCAAATATATACCCTGACGTTTGTTAATTAAACTTTAGCAAATGACAAGACAGTTTGAGGGGGCAAAAATGGGATGACACACAAGTGATAAACAAGCCTTCATTTTATGTAGTATTTTAAGTGCCTCTACAGCTTTGAAAAAATGCTAATTAGAAAGCATCACTGTTCTGTTTTGAATTTATCTCCATTCATTTTTTAAAAGATGAATTTTAATGTGATTTTGTGCTGAGCTGTTGGTTTTGGTTAATTGTGCAAGGCACATTTCATATCTGCCTTGTAAATCAATCCAAGAAGAAACCAGCATGGCACAAAGATCTCTCTGACAAATTGAAAGACAAAAAGGAGAAGTATAAAAAATGGAAAGAGGGACACATCACTAAGGCAGAGAATATCAGCAGATAGCCAGAATTTGCAAAGATGAAGTCAGGAAAGCAAAGGCTCAGAATGAACAAAGACTTGCAACAAAAGTCAAAGATTATTAAAAAAGTTTCTTCCAACATATAAATAACAAGAAAAAAAAATCAAGGAAACAGTTGGTCCACTAAAGAGAGAAGACGGCAAAGAAGTCTTGATAGTACAGTGGTTTAATGCACCCTGTTATTAACACAGCTGCCTGCAATTTCTGCTGGTTCGAATCTCTCAAAGGCTCAAGGTTGACTCAGCCTTCCATCCTTTCTAAGGTAGGTGAAATGAGGACCCAGTTTGTGGGGGCAATAAGCTGACTTTGTATAAAATATACAAAAGAATGAAGGCTATTGCTTAATGCACTGTAAGCCGCCCTGAGTCTCCGGAGAAGGGCGGCATATAAATCAAATTAAAAAAAGAAAAAAAAGTAACAGGCAGCAGAGAGAAAGCAGAGCTGCTTAACTCATTCTTTGCATCGGCCTTCAAGCAAAAAGAAACAATATTGATTGGTCAATATTGGAAAAGGGTTGATGTGCCTACAATTCAAGAATGGATCTTGAAGATGGCCAGTTTCGCAGAAATAGCGAAGATATCAGCATACTTAAAAGACCGGACTCAAGAGAGTTATGTATGGGAGTGGAAGAATTGGATAGATTATGTGCAGAATAAATACCAAACCAGGAAGTACCGGATAGTTTTTAGCTAAATGTTGTGTAGAAATGTATAGTTTATAAGGGGCGAAATAGTTTATTGTGATGTAAAAATTTATAGTCCACAGGGAGGGGAATAGAGGGGTGGTAAAGTATGACATAATATAATATGGATGGATTTCACCTTGGGGAAGTCATGGGGAGGGAGGAGTTGGGGGGGTTGGGGAGGGATGGGGGGGGGAAATGGGGGAAAAATTTGTTGTTTGTAAAACTTTTCCAATAAAAAAAAGCAAAAAGAAACAATAATCCAACCTACCAAAAACATAACTGTAAAAGACAGACTAGAAATAAAAATTAAAATAAACAAAAAAAAAATGGTAAGAGAACACTTGTCTGATCTTGATGAATATAAATCACTGGAACCTGATGGATTACATCCTGGAGTTCTAAAGGAGCTAGCAGACGTCATCTCAGAACCACTGTACCACATCTTCCAAAAATCCTGGAGCACTGGGGAATTGCCAGAGGACTGGAAAAGACCTGATGTGGGTCTCATCTTCAAAAAAGAGGAAAAAAACAGATCCAGGAAACTACAAACCAATCAGCCTAACATCAATACAAGGGAAGATACTGGAAAAGATAATAAAAAAACAGATCTGCCAACATCTAGAAACGAGTAAAGTAATGACTAGAAGTCAACATGGGTTTGTTAAAAACAGATTATGCCAAACCAATCTGATTTCATTCTTCAACATAGTGCCTAAATTAGTAAACCAGCAAAATAATGTGGACATAATATACTGTACTTAGACTTCAGTAAGGCATTCGACAAAGTAGACCACAACCTACTTCTTGGTAAGCTAGAAAAAAGTGGGATAGATAACATCACCATCAGATGGATTTGTAACTGGCTGACAAACTGTACTCAACAAGTAGTCCTTAATGATGTTGTAGAAATGAAAGGCTGAAACACATTCCTGGGTCAGACAGATTCATTTATTTGCGCAAAGGTTCAGTGCAATGTTTGGTTCTAGCAAATCTGAACAAAGATGAATTATGATTTCATGATTTAAATATGTTTTCAAGACAAAGAGTTCTATGAGCCCTTCTGGCTTCCATATATGGTTACATTAAAAATACATTATACTTACATTACACTTTACTAATTACCAAACCATTACATACTAGTTAATAAAATTATTGTGGCTACACATTTTCACTACTCCATCAATTACTAATTATTAAACTATTACAACTTTTACTAACTCATCACTTTATAGTTTACAATTGTCCTTTAAGTGCTGTAATGTTTAAATGCAGAAATTATGGCTATACTTTAAACAATAAGTAACCTTCTGTCTCCCATGTATATCCGTTCAGATGTTCACATATATCTGAATTTCCGTAGTTTCTGATTCTATTAAGAAGATGTATAGAATCAGTGTGTTTGACACAGGGCCATAGGTCAAGTAATTATGGGGACATCCATGAACTAATTGCTCAGCTTCTTTTCTTTATCTGAGTCAGTCATTCACCAGAACCCCACTCTTCGCTTTCCTGATGGATGACAGCTGGGCCTCATCAGAAGATATATTTACCAATAATGGAGTTCAGCTGCCTCTAACAAGCACGTGAATAGAGAGGTTCTCTCAAAGTTTATTCAGAGTTCATAGATTTGATCTGACTTTATGTACTGACTTGGAATGATTATTTCTTTTATTCACCTTATTTGCTACTAATTACCTCATTTCTACCTCAATGATACTACATCTACATGGAGGGAAGTAAGCAGTAGGTTCTGTCCTAAGCCCAGTACTCTTCAATATCTTCATAAATGACTTAGATGAGGGAATAAAAGGGGATCTTACCAAATGCAGATGATACTAAGCTGGCATAGGTAACACATTAGATGATAGACTCAGGATCCAGATGGATCTGGACAGACTTAAACACTGGGACCTATCTAACAACCTGAAATTCAATGTAGAGAAAAGTAAAGTCTTACACTTAGGCAAGAAAAACCAAAAGCACACATATAGACTGAGTGGAACCAGACTTAATAGCAGGAACTGTGAGAGGGATGAATCAATTAAATATGAGCCAACAGTGTGCAGTGGCAGCCAAAAAAGCCAATGCAATCCTAAATTGCATTAACAGAGAGATACAATCAAGATCAAGGGAAGTACTAATATCACTCTATAAAGCCTTAGTAAGACCAAACCTAGAATGCTGCATCCAGTTTTGGTCACCACACTATCAAAAAGATGTTGAGACTCTAGAAAGAATGCAGAGAAGAGCAAGAAAGGTGATTAGAGGACTGGAGGCTAAAACATACAATGAACTGTTGCAGGAACTGGGCATGGCTAATCTAGTGAAGAGAAGGACCAGGAGAGACATGATAGCAGTCTTCCAATATTTGAAGGGCTGCCCCAGAGAGGAGGAAGGGGGTCAACCTGTTTTCCAAAGCACCCGAAGGCCAGACAAGGAATAATGGATGGAAACTGATCAAGGAGAGATTCAACCTGGAAATAAGGAGAAATTTCCTGACAGTGAGAACCATCAACCAGTGGAACAGAAGTTGCCTTTGGAAGTTGTGGGAGCTTCATCACTGGAGGCTTTCAAGAAGAGACAGGACTGCCATCTGTCAAAAACGGCATAGGCTCTCCTGCTTGAGCAGGGGGTTGGACTAGAACCGTGATGGCGAATCTATGGCACGCGTGCCACAGGTGGCATGCAGAGCCATATCTGTGGGCACGCGAGCGTTGCCTTCGCTCAACTCCAGTGTGCATGTGCGCACCAGTTATCTGATTTTCAGGCGTTCTGGGCCCACCGGAAGTCAGAAAATGGGCAGTTTCCGGCCTCTGGAGGGCCTCCAGGGAGTGGGGAAGGCTGTTTTTTGCCCTCCCCAGGCTCCTAGAAAGCCTCTGGAGCCTGGGGAGGGTGAAAAATGGGCCTTCCGGTCCCACCGTAAGTCAGAAAACGGGCCATTTCTGGACTCCAGGGGGTGGGGAAGGCTGTTTTTGCCCTCCCCAGGCTCCAAGAAAGCCTCTGGAGCCAGGGGAGGGCAAAAAACAGGCCTACCAGGCCCACTGTGCCATCACATGCCAAAAGCGAGGGGAGCGCAGGGGGGGCGCGTTGAATTATGGGTGTGGGCATGCGACGGCAAAAAGGTTAGCCATCACTGGACTAGAAGACCTCCAAGGTCCCTTCCAGCTCTATTCTGATTCTTTGCTCTGCTCCTTCAGGAAGACAAGCAGTTGGGAAGGAGGGACCTTCACAGGACAGCCTATGCGTTGGTGTTTGTGAGTTCACTCAGACTTTTTCCTAGAAGTGCAGCTGTGATTACCGCAGTCATAGGCTGCTCTTTTATTACTCCCGTCAGCATCTCCAACTCAGACATCATTTAGAAGCTCCAACTGTTACTTTGGAAAGGAACAATTCATATTGACGTAAGTCCCTCTGAAACTGCAGGAAGAGTTGGAGGACCTGGCCTTCTTTTGCAGATCCGATTGTTCTACACTGTTGTGATGGACAAAGCCATTGCCTCGTGTGCACAACACAGTTTGGATGGCAGAAAAAGCTTTGCTTTCAGGCACAATAGGTCAATTGAGGCCCTTTGTGCAGAGGGGATGTGCTAATTCAGATAGTCTTGTGGAGAGAAAAACACAAGTCAAACTACCTTTCCTTGACAGGTCCTGTTGTATTGTAGGAAGTTAGCACCCACCCCTTCCTTAGAAGAATGAAATATTTTAGGAAATATTAAAAAAGGCAGAATATTATGTTTCCCTGTATGAGAAATGGAGAAGCATGTTTTAAAGACGAAGCAGCTCCCATCTTCCTGCCCCCCAACTCTTTGTCAATGGGCCAGAGGCAGAAACTCAATTCCCTCCTATCTTTGTCAATGGACCATCATCTGCAACACAATAGGACCCATCTAGCAACAGAAACTAACACAATAGGACCCATCTAGCAACAGAAACTCACCACATGGCACCTGGGAAGATTACATCAGCCAGCAAGGCTAGCTAAGACCCCCGCCCCCTGGGAGTCTGACAACCAATCAGGATACTCTTTCTGGGCCCCAGGAAGTTCAAAGCCAGAGAGGGCATAAAATCCGGGGACTCACTGTGTCTCGGCCCCCTTTTTCTGTTCAGGAACTCAAACCATGTGATCCTGTCCACCATTAAACCATCTTTCCAAGCAGTCTCCATGTTTCCAGTGTGTTTTTCCCCACTTGGAGCTGAACCCAGAAGGATATTTCTTCCTACAGTATGAACCCCAAATTGCAAACTCTGGAACTGTTCCCCTTTTTGTCATGTTATTTTGTCCTGGTCATGTCGGGTATATTGGAGATGGTGACCCTTTGAGAGCTGGATGCAACGAAATTTTATTTCAATGTATGCCGATTAGGGGACATTCAAAATGACAATAAAGTTATTGTTCTTTTTTTTTTTAATGAAATTTTATTGAGTAAAGAATATATTACATTTCAAACTCTACAGTTCGGTAACGTGTAGTCATCTTGTATATTTACATATATGGAATCTAATCAATTATCTAGGTATTATACAGTTTATACATAAGCCTTGTAAGATTGAACACATAACACAACAATAATATATAGATTAATTAATGATTATACATTGTCCTAATGAGAGTTAACTTTTGCATTTATTTTTCAACCACCTATACCACAGATCCCAGATCGTATAGAATTCTGAGTCTTCCTTTCCATTTAAAACATACGTTAATCTGCACATTTCTGCACAGTCCAATACTTGACAATAAAGTTATTGTTCTATTCTAAACTGTGATAGGTCCTTGATGGTCTCTAAGCTTGCTTGTTTTCTTGCAGGCGTTTCATTACCCAAATTCAGTAAGATCAGTGCAAACTCCTTACCAGCACTGATGATGTTACCTAGTTGGGTCATGAAATGTCTGCAAGAAAACAAGCAAGCTCAGAGACCACCGAGGACCCCTCATGTCAACCCCAAGCTACAAATATTCCTCCCTATTAGCATTGTAGACTATGCTTGGCAGCTCATATTTGAGACACGGGCACAAGCACTGGCTTAGCCACCTCTGAAAAGCTGGTTTCGATGAATTAAATCGAATTAAATGAATTTTGAAGTGTTCTCAACATAAGCCTGATTGGCTTTAAAAGCTTCTCTGGAGCATTTATAGCTCACTGATTCAGAACACCTGACCTAGAGGCACTATCCTTCATTCTCGGTGGAATTAAAGAGGCACACTCTGGATTTTAATCAGCTCATCAGATGCTTTAGGTTATTGTTTCTCAACTTAGATGGGGATAGATGGGGAACTCATCAAATTTGCAGATGACACCAAGCTGGCAGGAATAGCCAACACTCCAGAAGATAGGCTCAAGATACAGATGGATCTTGACAGACTTGGACATTCGGTGCTATCTAACAAAATGAAATTCAATGGTGAAGTTCTTACATTTAGGCAAGAAAAACAAAATGCACAGGTACCATATATGTGGTACTTCACTCAATAGTAGTAACTGCGAGAGGGATCTTGGAGTCCTACTAGACAACCATTTAGATATGAGCCAGCCGTGTGCAGCAGCTGCCAAAAAAGACAACACAGTTCTGGGCTGCATAAACAGAGGAATAGAATCAAGATCACACAAAGTGTTAATACTACTTTATAATGCCTTGGTAAGACAACACTTGGAATATTGCATTCAGTTTTGGTCGCCACGATGTAAAAAACATGTTGAGACTCTAGAAAGAGTGCAGAGAAGAGCAACAAAGATTATTACGGGACTGGAGGCTAAAACATATGAAGAACGGTTGCAGGATTTGGGTATGGCCAGTCTAGAGAAAAGAAGGACTAGGGGGGATATGATAGCAGTCTTCCAATATCTCAGGGGCTGTCACAAAGAAGAGGGAGTCAAGTTATTCTCCAAAGCACCTGAAGGCAGGACAAGAAGCAATGGATGGAAACTAATCAAGGAGAGAAGCAATTTAGAACTAAGGAGAAATTTCCTGACAGTTAGAACAATTAATAAGTGGAACAACTTGCCTGCAGAAGTTGTGAATGCCCCAACACTGGAAATTTTTAAGAAGATGTTGGATCACCATTTGTCTGAAGTGGTATATAGGGTTTCCTGCCTGGGCAGGGGGTTGGACTAGAAGACCTCCAAGGTCCCTTCGAACTCCGTTATTCTATTCTATTCTATAACTTTGGTGACTCAAAGAGGTGTGGACTTCAACTCCTTCCCAGAATTCTGGGAATAACAGAATAACAGAGTTGGAAGGGACCTTGGAGGTCTTCTAGTCCAACCCCCTGGTCAGGCAGGAAACCCCATATACTATTTTAGACAAATGGTTGTCCAGTCTCTTCTTAAACACTTTCAGTATTGGACCATTTACAACTTCTGGAGGGAAGTCAGTTCACTGACTGATTGTTCCAACTGTCAGGAAATTTCTCCTTAGTTCTAGATTGCTTCTTCCCTTGATTAGTTTCCATCCGTTGCTTCTTGTCCTGTCTTCTGGTGCTTTGGAGAATAGCTTGACCCCCTCTTCTTTGGGGCAACCCCTGAGATATTGGAAGACTGCTGTGATGTCTCCCTGGTCCTTCTTTTCACCAGACTAGCCATGCCCAGTTCCTGTAACTGTTCTTCATATGTTTTAGCCTCCAGCCCCCTAACCATCTTTATTCTTCTCTGCACTCTTTCCAGAATCTCAACATCTTTTTTTATATCTTGGTGACCAAAACTAGATACAGTATTCAGAAGAGAACAGAATAGAGTAACAGAGTTGGGAGGGACCTTTCAGGTCATCTAGTCCAACATCCCACCTGCCCAAGCAAGAGACCTACCCCATTTCTGACAGATGGCAGCCCAATCTCTTCCTGAAAGTCTCCAGTGATGAAGCTCCCACAACTTCTGAAGACAACTTCTGTTCCTTTGGTTGATTGTTCTCACTGTCAGGAAATTCCTCCTCATTTCCAGGTTGAATCTCTCCTTGATCAGCTTCCATCCCTTCTTCCTTATCTGGCCTTCGGGTGCCTTGGAAAATAGCTTGACCCCCTTCCTCCTCTCTGTGGCAGCCCCTCAAATATTGGAAGACTGCTCTCCTGTCTCCCCTGGTCCTTCTCTTCACTAGACTAGCCATGCCCAGTTCCTGTAACTGTTCTTCATATGTTTTAGTCTCCAGTCTCCTAATCCTCTTGGTTGCTCTTCTCTGCACTTTTTCTAGAGTCTCAACATCTTTTTTACAGTGTGGTGACCAAAACTTGATGCAGAATTCTAGGTGTGGTGTTACTAGGGCTTTATAGAGTGGTATTAGTACCTCACTTGATCTTGATTGTATCCCTCTGTTCAGTGGTGGGTTCTTCCTGGTTCAGTCCGGTTCAGCCGAGCTGGTAGCGGTGACGATATGATGTCACCGAACCGGTTCTCTCCCCCCTGCCCTCCCACCCCCCACCCCCCCACGTTATTCTTACCTTTTATTTGGTCCCACCCCCAATCTATTGCTGCCTCCTGAGTCCCAGCTGATGACTAGAGGGAAAAAAACTCTTGCCGCGGGGCTTCAAAGGGCCACCCTACAGCTGATCAGTGTTAAAAGCAAACAAATGAGTTGGGTCATAAGTGCGAGGACTGGTCGTAAGTGCGAGGACCTTCCAGAAATGACTCTGACCAGTTGGCCACGCCCACCAAATCAC
The DNA here is from genome assembly GCA_037215915.1 of Pantherophis vulpinus. Taxonomy (NCBI): domain Eukaryota; kingdom Metazoa; phylum Chordata; class Lepidosauria; order Squamata; family Colubridae; genus Pantherophis; species Pantherophis vulpinus. Next base: position 223,909,248 of record JAXLNS010000003.1, on the reverse strand, counting down.
ATGACCTCCAAGCCACACCCACAAAATAAGCCACGCCCACAGAACTGATAGTAAAAAAATTTAGAACCCACCCCTGCCTCTGTTAATGCAGCTTTGGATTCCATTGGCTTTTTTGGCTGCCGATGCACACTGTTGGCTCATATTTAGCTGGTTGTCCACTAAGACTCCAAGTTCCCTCTCACAGTTGCTGCTATTAAGCCTGGTTTCCCCCAGTTTATATGTGTGCTTTGGGTTTTTCTTGCCTAAGTGTAAGACTTGACTTTTCTCTACATTGAATTTCATGTTGTTAGATAGGGCCCAGGATTCCAGTCTGTCCAGATCCATCTGGATCCTGAGTCTATCATCTAATGTGTTGCCTATGCCAGCTTAGTATCATCTGCATTTGGTAAGATCCCCTTCTATTCCCTCATCTAAGTCGTTTATGAAGATATTGAAGAGTACCGGGCCTAAGATGGAACCTTGTGGTACCCCACTGCTTACTTCCCTCTATGTAGACATAGACTCATTAAGGACTACTCATTGAGTTTGGTTTGTCAGCCACTTACAAATCCATCTGGTGGTGATGCTGTCTATCCCACTTTTTTCTAGCTTACCAAGAAGTAGGTTGTGGTCTACTTTGTCGAATGCCTTGCTGAAGTCTAAGTGTATTATGTCCACAGTATTTCGCTGGTCTACTAATTTAGTCTCTATGTTGAAGGATGAAATAAGATTGGTTTGGCATGACTTGTTTTTGACAAACCCATGCTGACTGCTAGTTATTACTTATTACTCGTTTCTAATATGCTTTGATTTTGTCAACACAATAGACCTTGATGATTACAACCGAACATATTTAATCGCACAAATGAAGGCAAATATATGAGCCCCAGGATAATGTTGCAGGATCCAATCTGGGTTGATCGTTGGGATTAGAGGTGCTGTTCTCTGTGTGGTATTTATATGGTGCCTGTTGTAATGTGGTTTTTTAGATGTTTGGGGTGTGTTGATGGCTGGCTTTTAAATAATTGGCTATCATTTGCTTGTGTTGCCCAGCCTTTGCCTTTTAAGTACTTGATAGGCTGGTGGTAAATCAGCCCTCCTGTTGACCGTCGAGAGCAGGGGTGAAATCCAGCAGATTCTTACAGGTTCTGGAGAACTGGTAGCGGAAATTTTGAGCAGTTCAGAGAAGTGGTAGCGGAAATTTTGAGTAGTTCGGAAAACTGGCAAATGCCACCTCTGTGAGGTGGGAAGTGGAGGTGAGAATGAATGAGGTGGGAATGGAGATTTTGTAATATCCTTCTCCCAGGAGTGGGGAGGGAATGGGGATTTTGCAGTATCCTTTCCCTGGAGTGGGGTGGGAATGGGCATTTTGCAGTATCCTTCTCCTGCCACACCACCAAGCAATGCCCACCAAGCCACACCCACAGAACCGGTAGTAAAACAATTTGGATTTCATCACTGGTCGAGAAGGTCCGTTTCCTAGGCTTCAATCACTTCCCTGGCTGTTTTTGTGCCTGCTCGGCCAACAATCTTAGTAGATTGAAAGATGGAATGTGTGTTCATTGCAGTGTGAGGCTACCAATGAGTTCGAGTCTCTTCGTCTGACTGCTCGAGGACTTATTGGCAGCCTCACACTACAATGAACAAAGACATACCATATTTTTCGGAGTATAAGACGCACTGGAGTATAAAACACACCTACCTTTTTTGGTTGTTGTTTTTTAATTTTTTTTTAATTTTTTAGACAAACACACATACAAACATACAATGTATTTTCTTTGAACAGAGTATTTGGCTGGTTCACAAATTTAAACAGTGTTTAGTCATTTCAATTAAATTTACAATTTCTATATTTCCTTTTTGCCATATTTATTCCTCATCTATTTTTTTTAAAAAAACCAATATTACCCTTCATCCTCATCTCTAATCTTAATCAAATTCAATTTTTCCCTTCTATTCTATAATATACCCCTTCCCATTATCATCTATTTTTATATCCATCCTCACATTGGTTAATTATGTAATATTACAATTGTTTAATACAAATTCAACATTTTAATATAAATCAATTAGTTATATAACTATCTTTTTTTGTATATTAATCAATATGAACATGAATATTCCAATTATTTCCATGCAATCCATTCTTACAAATTAATTAATTATATTTACCAATAATAATAAACCAAATAATTTTCCCCTCTTATGTTACTCATTTTCACATCTTAAACTCTCCCAATAACCCACATAGTTTTGCCCATATAATCCTCCAAATCACAATTTAATCATTTCTACTTTCATCACAACATATAATTGAAAATATTTCAATCATTACAATTTCCCTAATTAAATTTAAAAATGTTCTAGCTGTTATCCAAGCTACAATTTAATCCTTTTTTACTTTCACCACCATATACCATTAAAGATATTTCAATTGTTACAGTTTATACTTATTCATATTTCTAAAAAAAAGAAAAAAAGAAAAACTTATCATTGTCAAGATTTCAAAAATACAAAGACAAATATTCCAATTATTATTCATTTCATTTTTACAATCATGATTTCCCATTTATTTCTTACTACTATTCATGTTTCAATTTTAAATATGTATAACATTTTTCTCTTTCATTTCTTTTTCTCCCTTCCCATTTTTATTTTTGCCTTTTTTGTTCTCCTTTTTTTCTTTTGTGTTTAAAATCTTGAACTCTCCTCTTTTGCCCTAAATTTCCCATTGTTTGTACCTACCTTTTTTGGTGAGGAAAAAGAAGAAAAAGAAATCTCCCTGTGTCTCTGCCTAATTTTGCCTCGCTGCAGCAAACAGCAAACAGCTTACTTTACTTTCAGTTTCGTTTTCAGCGTAGCTTGATTAGCACAAGGAAAAAAAAAATCTGCTCCAGCAATTTAGCTCTTTGCAGCAAGCAGCAGAGCCCTGCGCAAAACAGCTGAGAGCAAATCAGCTGAGAGTCGGAAGGTGATCTAATCAACTTGTGCTAATTAGTCTATCCTGAAGCTGAAAGGAGCTGTTTTTTCTTGCTGTTTGCTTGCAAGGAGGTAACTGCTGCGAGGCACAGGCCAAAGGGTGGGGGCCAGTGGGTGGGCAGGGCTACATTTGGTGTATAACACGCACCTAAATTTTTGGGGGTAAAAAGGTGCGTCTTATACTCCGAAAAATATGGTACATTCAATTTTGCAGCTACTAAGACTGTTGGGCGAGCAGGCACAAAAGCAGGGAAGTGTCTGTTTCCCGTCTGAATGGGCCCATCGTCAGTCAACAGGAGTGCTGATTTACCACCAGCCCATCAATTACTTAGAAGGCAAGGACTGGGCAACACAAGGAAACACCAGCCAACAACTTAAAAGCCAGCCATCAACACACCCCAATCAACATCTAAAAAGCCATACACAACAGGCACTATACATACCACAGAGAACAGCACACACTCTGCTAGAGAGAAGTTCCCTTCTGAAGATGGGCCCCAGCATGAGCCTGAAAGCTCGGAAGACAAAACCTCACATCAACCTCTCTATAGGGAATGTTGCAACAGTTCTGTTTCCCAGGCTTCAATCACTTCCCTGGCTGTTTTTGTGCCTGCTCGGCCAACAATCTTAGTAGATTGAAAAATGGAATGTGTGTTCATTGCAGTGTGAGGCTACCAATGAATTCGAGTCTCTTCGCCTGACTGCTCGAGGACTTATTGGCAGCCTCACACTACAATGAACAAGGACATACATTCACGTCCCGATGGAGGACCCAAATTGGATCCTGCACCATTAACCCCAGTCTCCCAACCGGGCCTAAAACTCAACTGGCAGTTCAAGCTGATCGCTTGAAAAATATGTGAACTGGATGCCTTTGCAGGGAATGTTGCAAACAGCTCCGATTGCAGAACTGTGTTGCAGAAACTCTGGGTTCAAGTTCTAACCACAATTTTACCCAACTTGCATTCCTATGAAATTGGAGTTTGGAAACACAGTAAAGATTAAGACACTGTCCCAGGCTTTATTCTAGGAATAATGTCGACAACAAATGACCCAGCAACAAATCTAATTAAATCTCCTTTTGGCATCAGATCTAAACTTTAATCAGGCGTACAGCCTTCCATTTTGTCGTTCAGTCCACAGAATATGGCAGCATCTGGTAGAAACCATGATGGCAATGTCCGTCTTGATGTCCTTTCTCAAATGATGTAATGGTTTGTATCAGCCTTTGTGTAATGAAATCGTGATGCGCGTAGGACTACTTGACTCTCCTACACCCCTAGCCCCCGGTATACTCATGACAACATTAGATACGATTATGAATAACATCTCTTTGGCTTTATACAGAAGAACAGGTGGTCCAGATGTTTCCGAAGATGGGCTATCAGCAGACCTGAAGAACCTTCTACTTGTTTTTGCTATTATTCTCGACCTCATTCTTTAGTCTTTCTCTGTTGATTTGGTTGCTTTTCAGCCAGAAGTGGACATCTTCAGGGATTTCAGGAGATTCCACCTGCAATTAAATCCCACAATTAAATCCCACAAATTAAACGGCGAAGGAAGCTGGAGGACCTAAACAGGAGGTGTGCAAAATTTGAGTCCGGGTGTCTCTCACTATTTGGGGGAAACGCCCGTCTTTTCCATAGAATTAACTGCTACTTCATGTTCGTTCTGGTGATAGCTTTTCTTTCTGTTCGCTGTACTGATGGGTCGTTTGCCATAGGGCCCTTTGCTGTAAAAATGCAAGCTTATGGCATGAACTCAGAAGGAAGGGAGGAGATGCGTGTTTGCAAGGCCTACATAACAAAGATGACGGAAAAGGGAGTGTGGACAGGTGGGGCCCCTTTCAATGTCAGGCACATCATACAAGACATATGATATACAAGACACTTTTCAACTTGCCAATGAACTGGGGGGGGAGGGAAAGGGGAAACAGAATGCTGAGAATGTGTGTGTGGACTTTGAGAGCCTGGCAACCATCAAGGTCACCACTGCAGGCAACCATCAAGGTCACCACTCCTATCCTATCCTATCCTATCCTATCCTATCCTATCCTATCCTATCCTATCCTATCCTATCCTATCCTGTCCTGTCCTGTCCTGTCCTGTCCTGTCCTGTCCTGTCCTGTCCTGTCCTGTCCTGTCCTATCCTATCCTATTCCATTCCATTCCTTGCTACTCTACTCTACTCTACTCTACCCTACCCTACCCTACCCTACCCTACCCTACCCTACCCTACCCTACCCTACCCTACCCTACCCTACCCTACCCTACCCTACTCTACTCTACTCTACTCTACTCTACTCTACTCTACTCTACTCTACTCTACTCTACTCTACTCTACTCTACTCTATTCTACTCCATGGATATTCTTCGGAAGAACAGAAGCCAAGTAGAGGCATTTAAAAACAATTTTTATCCCTTCCTTTCACTATAGAGAGGACATTGGGTTGGTAATCAACCACCAAGTTCTTAATATGGGTAATCCTCAACCCTTTGACTGCTCGCCAGTGGTGAAATCCAAATTTTTTTACTACTAGTTCTGTGGGTGTGGCTTGGTGGGCATGGCTTGGTGGGCATGGCAGGGAAAGGATACTGCAAAATCTCCATTCCCACTCCACCCCAGGGGAAGGATACTGCAAAATCTCCATTCCCACCCCACTCTGAGGCCAGCCAGAGGTGGCATTTTCTGGTTCTCCAAACTACTCAAAATTTCCACTACCGGTTCTCCAGAATCTGTCAGAATTTGCTGGATTTCACCCCTGCTGCTCACTTAGCAACCCAGTTCAAAGTTATGATGGACCCGAAAAAGGGGACTTCTGTCCCATATACAAATTTCTGATGGTAACCCCTTCCGGTGGTCATGTGATCTCACTTCGGGAGCTCAGCAATACAACCACGATTATGGCCATTTTCAGCATCCTATGGTTATACAACGGGTCCACTTAACAACTGTGGCATTTGCTTAATGACCACTGGAAAAAATGTTTGTAAAATCGGTTTGGTTACCAACCTTTTTTACAATTTATGAGCATAATGGGCAGGCTCCATTATGGCTGTAGCCTGAGGAGTCTCTGTACAACATTCTAAGATTTAAATACAGAATATGGTTTAAAACTACCAAAGGGGAGGAGGAGGAGAAGAAGGAGGAGGAGGAGAAGGAGGGAGAGAAGAGAAAAGAGGAGGAGGTGGGGGAGGGGCAGAAGAGGAGGAGGAGAGGAAGGGGAAGGGGAAGAGGAGAAGGAGAAAAGAAGCAATAGAAGCAGAAGAGATGAGGAAAGAGGAGGAGAAGGAGGAGGAGGAGGAGGAGAAGAAGGAGGAGGAGGAGAAGGAGGAGGAGGAGAAGGAGAAGGAGGAGGAGGAGAAGGAGGAGAAGGAGAAGAAGAAGAAGGAGAAGAAGAAGAAGAAGAAGAAGAAGGAGATGGAGAAGGAGAAGAAGAAGAAGAAGAAGAAGAAGAAGAAGAAGAAGAAGAAGAAGAAGAAGAAGAAGAAGGAGATGGAGAAGGAGAAGAAGAAGAAGAAGAAGAAGAAGAAGAAGAAGAAGAAGAAGAAGAAGAAGAAGAAGAAGAAGAAGAAGAAGAAGAAGATCTATCATCTGTCCATTTGCTTCACTGTCTGTCTCTATTGATCTATCATCTATCCATCCATCTGTCTATCCATCTGCCTGCCTGTCTATCTGTCTGTCTGTCTATTTATCTATCATCTGTCAATCATCTACTGTATATATCTATCTATCCATCTGCATTGTCTGTCTCTATTGATTTTCCATCTATCTATCCATCTGCCTCTCTATTTACTCTATCATATGATATCATATCTATCTATCTATCTATCTGTCTGTCTGTCTGTCTGTCTGTCTGTCTGTCTGTCTGTCTGTCTATCTATCTTTCTATCTATCTATCTATCTATCTATCTATCTATCTATCTATCTATCTATCTATCTATCTATCATCTATCTGCTTCACTGTCTCTGTTGATCTATCATTTAGCCATGTCTATCCATCTGCCTATGTCTTTATCTCTCTCTCCTGCCTGCCTGCCTGCCTGCCTGCCTGCCTGCCTATCTATCTATCTATCTATCTATCTATCTATCTATCTATCTATCTATCTATCATCTATCTATCTACTGATCTACCTATCTACCTATCTCTTTATCTATCATCTATCATTTATCACTTATCATCTCTCTCTCTCATCTATCTTTTATCTCTCATCTCTTGTCTATCTACCTGTCTTAATTCATTGCAAGACTCACAATGAAAAATTAAACAAAATTAAATTAAATTTATCAAGGCCAAAAGTCAACATAAAGCTTTTGCTTAAGATGAGTGAAGAAAATGTATTGTGCAAAGACTAAGTGATAAATAATTTTATACACAGGGAGTTTAGAATATTTTGCATAATGAGGTTTGAGAAATGTACTTGTAGTTGGAGTGCCTTTTCCCAGGCACGATTCAGGGCAACAGAAAAATTTACACTGCAATCTACTGTCTTTATATTCTTCATTTAAGGCGATAAAAACATTCTCAGGAGAATTCATACGGTACCGTACTTTATGGGCAGAGGTGGGTTTTGTATAATTTTACCACCGGTTCGCCTTGCACCGAAAATGTGAGCAAATGTGAGTGTCGCACACCGAAAATGTGAGCTTTGCTCATGCACGCCGCTTGTATGCATGCACACAGCTTAGAAAATGTGGCTAAACAGAACGGCATAGCCACTAGTAGTGGCCACTACCAATTCGCCCGAACTGGTCTGAACCAGCTGAATGCCACCACGGTTAATGGGTTAGCTATTCTGTATACTATTAAATCTCTTGCTCTTGTAACCTTTAATTGGGCAAAATGATGCACTATAAAGCGACAATTTTTAAACCAAGGGACCTCAACCTTAATATGCAGAATGCATCCAAAATCTGGGCTATTTTGAAGGCATTTCTGAATGTATCCCAGTTTCCCCCCCCCCCAGTATATTAGTATATTAGAAGTGGTATAATTGAAGTTCTGTCTGTGTTGAAGGCATGAAGGATTGCGGTAAGGAAATATTTTTGCACTGATGACCCAATGAATCATGAAGTGGCCTTTTTAGAGATGACATAAAAATGTCTAGATACAAAATCACAGTTTCCACAGAGAACCTCAGATCGTATCAGCTGGCTGTTTTATTTATTTATTGTTTTTTAAATCCTCAAAAGCTTTCCTAATATACAGCTGGAATCTGCTTTGAAGAATGGGAGAGAAAGTCTGACCCATGAGAAAAATCAAGAAATGGTTTATGTCCTACCACCAATAGCCTCCCACCGGCCGGTATGCTCCCATAGAGAGGGGCTCCTCCGGGTGCCGTCGGCCAAACAATGTCGACTGGCGGCCCCCAGGGGGAGAGCCTTCTCTGTGGGGTCACCTACTATCTGGAATGAGCTCCCCCCGGAGATACGGAGGATCCCGGATCTGCGCACCTTCCACCGTGCTCTCAAGACCTTTTTATTCCCTCAAGCCGGCCTGTCCTAAATCTTTCCCCTTTAAAATGTAAATTTTAATTTGTTTTTAAAATTATTGGGTGTTTTAAATTTGTCTCAGCCAAATTGTTTAATTCGGTTTTATTCTGTTTTTAAATTTTGTACTTATGTGTTTTATTCTGTGGCTGTTCACCGCCCTGAGTCCTTGGGGAGTTAGGGCAGTATATAAATCCAATAAATGAAATGATGAAATGATGTCCTCATTTATGAAAGTGAATTTCAGTCAGGACAGCCTAAAAATCATAGAGCCCTTAGGTACAGCTGCATTGCGTGGCTGGCTCTTGTGATTAAGTCCTTGATTCTTCTTGCACATAATGACACAAAGATCAGGGAGAAGAGGACTTGGAAAATGAGATTCATAGCAGCAGCCCTCCTCGCTGAAGAATATTTTAGCTTCTCTCTCTCTCTCTCTCCCTTCTCTCTCCCACTCTCTCTCCCTCTCTCTCCCCTCTCTCTTCTCTCTCTTCTCTCTCTTCTCTCTCCTTTTTCCTCCGTCCTCTCCCTTCTTTCTCTCCTTTCTCCCCTCTCCCTCCCGTCTCTCCTCTTGTTATGTATTGATACTTTTGAGCGGGAGTTTCAAACCAGCTGTCGTTTCTGATTGGCTGTCAGCCCCTCCTGGATTGTATATAAGGAGGGCTGCAGCCTCTGAGTTTTTGCTGAAGTCTCACTGTAAGATAAAGAGCTGTTGTCACTTGCTTGGTTGTGCCTCTCGTTATTCCCGAACCACTTCATTGGCGACGAAGGTGGGATCGAGAGCACAAGAAGCGAACCAGTGAGACACGAGCTTCAGCTAGGCGACAAGGCGAACTACAGGAGGCATACCGAACATGTCTGCCTACGTTCCGCCCAAGCCTTTTGATCCGACCCGCGAAAAATGGGTCTCGTATCTAACGAGGTTCGAATGCTCGCTCGAAGCCAGCGACATGCAAGGGCTCTCCGCGAATCGGAAGAGGGCCCTCTTCCTAAGCCACTGCGGACCCGACGTGTTCGAGATGGCAGAGTCACTGTGTGAGCCAACCCCGGTCCAGACCGTCTCCTGGGACACCCTGATGGCCACGCTCCGGGCTCACTATGCTCCCATGCCCTCCAAGTTCGTGCAACGATACCAACTCAGACAGCGCGTTCAGCGAGAGGGAGAACCGGTCAGTGCTTACGTGGCCAGCCTGAGAAAAGCCGCAACTCATTACGACTATAGAGACTTGGACGATGCGTTGCTTGAGCAACTTATCTGTGGCGTTCGGGACATTAGGCTACAACGGCGCCTGCTCGCCAAAACTGATTTGATGCTTGCTGGAGCCCTAGACGAGGCCAGGGCTCATGAAGCCTCCACAAAAGCCGCAGAAACGCTGCAGCGTCCGCTGACCAGCAAAGATAACCCCAAGTCTGCCCCGGTGCACAGAGAAGACGCCGGATCCAGCTCGGAGTCTGAGTCGGATGAGGACGTTTTCCGAACAGAGCACCAGAGAAAAGACATGGGCAGCCCGCGGCGAAGCTGCCCCAGCTGCGGAGGGCACCATGACAGACTGTCCTGCAAGTACAGGGAGGTGATTTGCAGGCGTTGCGAGAAAAAAGGGCACTTGGCGCGAGTCTGTAGAGCCATTCTGCCCAGGAAACACCAACCACGTGAGCGCCGCAGCCAACCAGAATCAGCGTGCCAGAAACAGCCAACGAGAGAAGGCGGCGCGAAAAAACGGCTCGAATTTGAACCTCGAGATGGCCGCAACATTCACATAGACCAGGCCAGCGCGGAAGTCGAGGACAAAGTCAGCACGGTGGTCGAAATCAACGGCAAGCCATGCTCGATGGAGATCGACACCGGATCGGCTCTCTCCATAATGTCTTGGGCGACTCTAAAGACCCTCCTGCCATCGTTCCGGAAGGACCAGCTCTCCAAACAGAGACTGCGCATCCTAGACTACCAGGGGAACCGAGTCCCCCTCGAAGGCGTGGGCACGTTCCGAGTCACCTACGGAGACTACGAAAGAGACCTGCCACTGACCATCGTCACGAAGCAGCTTCCCAGTCTCCTCGGCATGGGGTGGTTCCGAGCCCTCGGCATGGGCTTCACCGGCGTCCACCAAATGCTCAAGTTATCGTTAAAGGACAGTCTCCTGATCGAGATCCAGGACGTTTTCGGGGACACGTTGGGCAAGTATGTGGGGACCCCTATCTCCCTTAATTTAGATCCCAACGTAGCCCAAATAAGACTTAAGGCCAGACGCATTGAAACCCAAGATCGATGCGGAACTGGACAAATTAATTAAACAAGGGGTGTTGGTTCCCGTTGACCATGCAAAGTGGGAAACCCCTATAGTGACCCCAGTTAAATCTGACGGCTCAATCAGGATCTGCGCCAACTACAAGTGCACGATCAACAAGGCTTTGCAGCCGAGCGCCTATCCGGTGCCGATCGTGCATCATCTACTACACTCCCTGGGGCCCGGAAAATTTTTTGCCAAATTAGACCTGGCCCAGGCCTATCAACAATTACCAGTTGACGATGCCACGGCAGAGGCGCAAACGATTGTAACTCATAGGGGTGCATTCAAATGCACCAGACTCCAGTTTGGGGTGAGCGTCGCACCCGGCCTGTTTCAAAGCACCATGGAGCGCCTCCTGCAAGGGCTCCCCGGAGTGGTGCCCTATTTTGATGACGTTCTAGTCAGCGCTCAGGACGAACGTCAACTAGGGGACAGAGTTAGGAACGTCCTATCTAGATTTAGGGAAGCGGGACTGAGACTGAAGAAAAACAAATGCATGATCGCTGTCCCCTCCGTCGAATTTTTGGGGTACAGGGTGGACGGCACAGGCATCCACCCTACCAAAAGCAAGGTGAGGGCTATTAAGAGCGCACCTGCCCCCAAGACCAAAGCAGAGCTCCAAGCCTTCCTTGGACTGCTAAATTTTTACGCAATGTTCCTCAAGGACAAGGCCACCGTCGCAGATCCCCTACACAAACTGCTGGGGAAGAATGTTCCATGGGTCTGGGGGAAACCACAAGCAGCCGCTTTTGAGGCAGTAAAGAAACTTCTATCGGAAGACAGTTTCCTAATCCAATACAACGCAGCGCTACCGCTTGTATTGGTTTGTGACGCCTCCCCCGTAGGAGTTGGTGCAGTCCTAGGCCATAGACTGCCGAACGGCCTAGAGGCGCCCATTGCGTTTTACTCTCGCACACTGTCAAGCGCAGAGCGGAACTATAGTCAATTGGACAGAGAGGCTCTGGCTGCAATTGCGGGGGTTAAAAAGTTCCACGAGTATCTCTATGGCCGCCAATTCGAACTTGTGACTGACCACCGGCCCTTGCTAGGACTTTTGGCAGGTGATAGGCCAACCCCCGCTGCTCTTTCCCCACGTTTGACCAGATGGGCCATTTTCCTGTAGGCCTACTCGTATCGGCTTGTCCATCGACCCGGACGGACCTTGGGTCACGCGGATGCCCTCAGCCGCTGCCCCCTGCCTGATCTCCTTGCCAACCCAACGCCTGAAACCTCCGTTCTCTTAATGGACACCTTGACTTTGGGGCCTATTTCCTCTTGTGGGGTGGCAAAAGCCTCGGCCAGAGACCCGATCATTCGCACTGTAATGGGTTGGGTGCTAAAGGGGTGGCCGACCAAAGTGGACGGGGGAGAATACCAGGGTTATGTTAACAAACGTAACGAACTGTTTATGCAAGGGGGGTGTTTGTTGTGGGGTGACAGGGTTGTAATACCAACGAAACTTCGCTCACGGGTATTAGAATTACTACATGAGGGGCATCCGGGCATTGTTAGGATGAAGAGTCTAGCCCGTAGTTATGTGTGGTGGCCCAACATGGACCAAGTTATCGCCGAGTGGGTGGGGAAGTGCAGACCCTGCCAGGAATCTCGCCCCGATCCCCCAGTAGCGCCCATCCGCGAGTGGGAGAAACCAAAAGGGCCATGGGGGAGGATCCATATTGATTTCGCTGGCCCCTTCCACGGGCAAACATTCTTAATTGTGGTCGACGCCTTTTCTAAATGGCTCGAGATAATCTTAATGCCCTCTACCACAGCCGAGGCAGTCATCAAAGCCCTCCGCAAACTATTTGCCACGCATGGCCTACCAGATACGTTGGTATCTGACAACGGCCCCCAATTCACGGCAACCTTGTTTGAGGGTTACTTGGCCAGCCTAGGCATCCGCCATGCCCTGTCGTTACCCTTTCATCCGGCTTCTAACGGATTGGCTGAACGTTTTGTACGAACAGCCAAGGAAGCGTTGTCTAGGCTAGATAAAGGGGACTGGCAGGCCAGGATAGACCAATTCTTAGTGGTCCAGCATGCCACCCCATGCACGGCCACAGGGAGAAGTCCAGCCGAGCTCCTCATGGGCAGGAAGCTTCGGTGTGTATTAGACAGGCTTCACCCAAATTATACACACGAGAACTTCAAGGGAGAGACCTCCGGACTTAGACAGTTCCAGGTCGGGTCCCCGGTGTTCGCTCGCAATTATGCTAGCGGACCTCTATGGGTTGCAGGAACCATAGTGGGCATAACCGGCCCAAAATCCTACACGGTTGACGTGGGGGTAGACAGACTCTGGAAGCGCCACATAGACCAACTGAGGAAAAGGGTAGTCGGCGAAGCAAATATCAACTTAGACATCTCCGAGCCTAACTATAACAACTTTCCCAACAAAGCTAACTCAAGCCCGGGTTCGCGAGAATACTTAGCTGACAAGCCCTGGTTCCAACGCTGCCCCAGCGAGTCGCCACTCCCAGCCGGGGATAACCACGCCCCGGATAAAATCCAGGAGGTTCCATTGGCGGAGCCGGGAGAGACAGAAAGTCCCTCCGACCAGCTCGACGCCCCACCAAACACTGAACTGCGCAGGTCAACTAGAGCGAGAACTCGTCCTAGGCACCTGCGAGATTTTGTGTGTACATATGTAAATTTTTGAATGTTAGTGCTTTCTGGGAAGGGAGGGGTGTTATGTATTGATACTTTTGAGCGGGAGTTTCAAACCAGCTGTCGTTTCTGATTGGCTGTCAGTCCCTCCTGGATTGTATATAAGGAGGGCTGCAGCCTCTGAGTTTTTGCTGAAGTCTCACTGTAAGATAAAGAGCTGTTGTCACTTGCTTGGTTGTGCCTCTCGTTATTCCCGAACCACTTCACCTCTCTCTCCTTTCTCCTCCGTCCTCTCCCTCTCTCTCCTCTCTCCCTCCCTTCTCATTTCTCCTCTCTCCCCATCTCTCCTTCCCCCCTCTCTCTCACATCTCTCCCCCTCTCTCTTCCCTCTCCCTTTTCTTTCCCTTCTCCCCTCTCTCTCCCCTCTCTTTTCTCTCCTCTCCTCTCCCCTCTCTCCCTTCTCCTCTGTCTCTCCCTCTCTCTCCTCTCTCCCTCCCTTGTCATTTCTCCTCTCTCCCCATCTCTCCTTCCCCCTCTCTCTCCCCTCTCTCCCCCTCTCTCTCCCCTCTCTTTTCTTTCCCTTCTCCTCTCTCTCTCTCCTCTCTGCCCCCTCTATCCCCTCTCTCTTTTCTCTCCTCTCTCCTCTCCCTCTTTCTTCTCCCTCCCTTCTCATTTCTCTTCTCTCCCCATCTCTCCTTCCTCCTCTCTCTCCCATCTCTCCCCCTCTCTATCCCCTCTGCCCTCTCTTCCCTTCTCTCCCTCTCTCCCCTCTTCTATCTTCTCTCTCCCCCTCTCTTCTCTCCTCTCTCTTACACACCTTCTCTCTTTCCCCCCTCTCCTCTCTCTCTCTCTCTCACACTCCCCTCTCCTCTTATTCTCTCTCTCTCCCTCCTCCCTTTTTTCTCTCCCCTCTCCTCCCTCTCTCTTCTTCCCTCCCTCTTTCCCCTCCCCTTTATCTTTTAGGAAGCAGTTGAAAACTTCCTTCTGTTGGGAAACCAGTTTGGAAGACAGAAGCAGCATCTCTTTTAAACGTTAATGTTTTCCACATTTTGGATTTGACGCCAGTTTTCAACACCTTGTTCTTAGCTGCCGAAAAGTTGCTTGAGCAAACAGCATGCAAATGCTGCTTGCTCAATACCTACAAATAAGCCACTCCTTTCCTTACGTCTGAGCCTTGACGGCCTCTCTCCTAGGCAAGGATTCTGCATTTGTCTCCGCCTTCCCCTTCTTTCTGTGTCAGCTCAGCCTCCATCAAGTTGGATTTGAAAGCTGCTTTGTTGCAGCTGCCTATCTCAACCAGGGTGAGATCCCAACCAGTTCTGATCGTTCCTGTATCCTCCTCCTCCTCCTCCTCCAAGGCAGGAAGAGACATGACCTTAGGAGCAGGGTTTTCGAGGGGCCAAGAGATGCCTATCCGAGTTGGAGGAAGCAGAATAAGAGCCCGGAAAGGGTCCTTGGTCTTTTAGCCCAAACCCCTTGCTCGAGCAGGAGACCCTATACTCATAATGGTGAACCTATGGCACGCGTGCCAGAGCTGACACACAGAGACCTCTCTGTGGGCGTGCATGCCATCACAGGCTGATCTTTTGGTTTCCAGCACCACTGACGCACGCATGCCTGATTTTGGGGTTTCTGGTCTTTGGGCTTCCGGTGCTCTGGGATGCATGCGCACGCGCATGTTTCCGTTTGGGCACTCGGTGCCAAAAAGATCCTCCATCACTACCCTATACCCTTTCAGACAAATGGCTGTCTAATCTCTTCTTAAAGACCTCCAGTGTTGGAGCATTCAGAACTTCTGGTGGCAAGCTGTTCCACTGATCAATTGTTCTAACTATTAGGAAATTTCTCCTTTAGTTCTAAGTTAGATCCCTCCTTGAAGTGCTGGAATGTATTCACTATTTAGGAAGCGGAAGAAACTCCTGGCTCTTGACCAGTGGTGAAATCTAAAATTTGTTGCTACCGGTTCTGTGGCGTGGCTTGGTGGTGGTGGTGGGGGTAATGTGACTGGGTGGGTGTAGCCATTTATTATTTTTTTTTACTTTTAAAACCATTTTTTCTACAACCTCTTCGGCGAAGAGGTTGTAAAAAAATGCTTTCAAAAGGCTCTCACGATCCCAGCTGAGTTGCCTGATCGTCAGAGACTTTTTTTCTTTTAAATGCCTCTGACGATTCCAGCTGAGTTGCCTGATCGGCAGAGGCTTTTTTTCTTTTAAATGCCTCTGACGATCCAAGCTGAGTTGCCTGATCGGCAGAGGCTTTTTTTCTTTTAAATGCCTCTGACGATCCCAGCTGAGTTGCCTGATCGTCAGAGACTTTTTTTCTTTTAAATGCCTCTGACGATCCAAGCTGAGTTGCCTGATCGGCAGAGGCTTTTTTTCTTTTAAATGCCTCTGACGATCCAAGCTGAGTTGCCTGATCGGCAGAGGCTTTTTTCCTTTTAAATGTCTCTGACGATCCCAGCTGAGTTGCCTGATCGTCAGAGACTTTTTTTCTTTTAAATGCCTCTGACGATCCAAGCTGAGTTGCCTGATCGGCAGAGGCTTTTTTTCTTTTAAATGCCTCTGACGATTCCAGCTGAGTTGCCTGATCGGCAGAGACTTTTTTTCTTTTCTTTTAAAAGCCTTTGATGATCCCAGCTGAGCCATACGATCATCAGAGGCTTTTTTTTTTTACTTTTAAAAGCATTTTTTCGGCCGAAGAGGTTGTAGAAAAAATGCTTTTAAAAGTAAAAAAAAAAGCCTCTGATGATCGCGCGGCTCAGCTGGGCATGGAGGGGAAGGGGGCGGGGATTTTTGCTACTGGTTCTCCGAACCACCCGCCTCCATCCCTACCGGATTGGGAGATCCGGTCTGAACCGGGAGCATTTCACCCCTGCTCTTGACCCTGGTCGAATTCTGTACAGGTGGATGGCCTGTATGATGGAAGTGTGCCCTGAGGTCAACAATCACACCCTTTGCGATAAGTTTGGAAGCCTTACCTGCCTCCCGTACAGAATCTGGAGGACTTCGCTTGGAGACATGCCACTCACGTGATGCCGGACCAGCACAATGGCACAGACAAACCCATCTTTGCAACTGAGAAATTGTTGCTCCAGGTAAAACGCGTGGTCATCCCAGCCTAACAAGCGTGTCCGGATGGCAAAGTGTTCCCACAGTTTCAAAGACCGTCGGAAACGCCAAGAGGAAGCCGTCATCATGGTGTTGGATTTACGGTTCCAGACGGTTTGCATGAGACCACAGCGGAACATGTACGCATAACGGCCGAAATCAGCCTCCCGGGCGTAACGCGCATTATTCATATGCCCCAGCGAGTCCAGATCAGCAGGCACGACCCAGCTGTACCTTACGTCTTCATCCAACGCTTTTGTTTGGGGGTCTGCATACCTCCAACGAAAGTACACGAAGAGGGCCCAAATTTGATACCAAGCATCCAGGAAGGCGAAGAAGATGGCGGCAACAAAAGCTGAAAGTGAGAATACTATCAGCACCGGCACCAACATATTGAAATATCAGTGGTTTGCCTGGAATATAGAGAGACGTAGTTCGAATCTTGAGTTGGAGTTGCAAGCTGAAGGTTCGCGAAGGAGAGAAGTTCCACAGACAGATATTTCTCTCTGATTCTTCTTCTTCTTCTTCTTCTTCTTCTTCTTCTTCTTCTTCTTCTTCTTCTTCTTCTTCTTCTTCTTCTTCTTCTTCTTCTTCTTCTTCTTCTTCTTCTTCTTCTTCTTCTTCTTCTTCTTCTTCTTCTTCTTCTTCTTCTTCTTCTTCTTCTTCTTCTTCTTCTTCTTCTTCTTCTTCTTCTTCTCCAGCTTGGTCTTGTCTTTCTTCTGCCTTGAAGTGACCGCTCTATGCTTCTTCCGGGAGCTTTTTGAGTCTTTAGTGGACCTCATGTAGAACTCCGCCTTCAGCTTCAACGCTTCTTTGATGAAGCAAGAGGTTGGCTTAAGCCAACGAAGGATTGTAACATCTAATTACAACTGATAATTAATGGGTGGCAGAGAAGGCTACAAGGAATCTTCTGCTTACCTCATAGAATCCCAGGGTTGGAAGGGAGGTCTTCTCATCCAACTCTCTGCTCAGGGTAGCAGATCTTGTAACATCCCGGTCAAATGGTTGTCCACTCTATTTTTGAAAACTATTTTTGACAGGATAGTGGGGAACGGAAGGATCCTGTCACCATCCAATCAGAGCTGAAGAAGCTTCTTGGATGAGAAGCGAAACGTCTTCAAAAGGGAAAAAAAAAAAACCCAAGAAAATCCAGTTTACTCCTGAAAAAAGCATCTTTGGGACAAGCATGACCCGGATGACTAAGAATCTCTACAGTCTTTCAATGATGAAGCATCCACAATTCCAGGAGACAAGCTATTCTATGGGGTAATTGTTCTCACCGTCTGGAAATTTCTCCTTACTTCTAGATTGGATCTCTTCCACCTATTAATTTTGGTCCTGCCCTCTGCCATTTTGGAGAAGAAGTCAGTCCCCTCTTCTCTGTGACGGCCCCTCAAGTAACTGGAAGACAGTTACATGTCCTCTCTAAGCAATGGTGAAATCCAATTTTTTTTTTACTACCGGTTCTGTGGGCGTGGTGTGGCTTGGTGGGCGTGGCAGGGGAAGGATACTGCAAAATCTCCATTCCCTCCCCACTCCTGGAGGAAGGATTTTGCAAAATCTCCATTCCCACCCCATTCTGGGGCCAGCCAGAGGTGGTATTTGCCGGTTCTCCGAACTACTCAAAATTTCCGCTACCGGTTCTCCGAACTGCTCAAAATTTCTGCTACCGGTTCTCCAGAACCTGTCAGAACCTGCTGGATTTCAGAATCCCTGCTTCTAAGCCATCCCTACAATAGAGCAGGCATAGCTAGCTCCCTCAACCGTTCATCATATGATTTAGCTGCCTTTATGCAAACTTGGCTCAACATTTAGTCTTGAAGGCTGGTTTACCAGCAGTTCTGAACACTCCTTTCCGGAGAGGATTCAAAAACTAGAAGAAAGTGTAGGAAGTTAGCACCCACCCCTCTCCTCAAAGAATGAAATATTCTAGGAAATATTTAAAAAGGCAGAATATTATACCTGCCTGGATGAGAAATGGAGAAACATGTTTTTTAGGTGGGAAGGAGACTCACTTTTAATTGCCCCCGCAACCTCAATAGCCCACAGCAGATGTCTGCACTTAAGAGATAAAGAGATAGCTAGGTCTATTCATAAGCAAATGCCCTCACCCAAGATGCAACAAAAGTAGGATTAGCCCTCTACCCATTTAGCAACAGAACTCACCACCTGGCAGCTGGGGAGATTGCATCACCCAGCAAGGCTCAACCAAGCCTGGGACTCAAAAGACAATCTACCAAGTTACCCCTGCATCAGAGGTGGGTTTCAGCAGGTTCTGACCAGTTCTGGCAAACCGGTAGCGGAAATTTTGAGTAGTTCTGAGAACCGATAGTAAAAATTCCGACTGGCTCTGCCCCCATCTATTCTCTGCCTCCCAAGTCCCAGCTGATCGGGAGGAAATGGGGATTTTGCAGTACCGAATGGGGTGGGAATGGAGATTATACAGTATCCTTCCCCTGCCAAGCCCCCAAGCCACGCCCACCAAACCATCCCAAGCCCACCAAGCCACACCCACAGAACCGGTAGTAAAAATTTTTGAAACCCACCACTGCCTTGCATGACCCCATGGGAGTCTGACAACCAATCAGAATACAAGCTCAAATTCAAAGCCCAACGGAGGGTATAAATATCTTTCCCCCTCCTTCTCCCACTCCTCTCCCTCTCCTTCTCCCTCTCCTTCTCCCGCTCCCTCTCCCTCTCCCGTTCCCTCCCTCCCTCTCTCTCTCTCTCTCTCCTCCATGTGCTTTTTTGCCCAGGACCTCAAACCATGTGGTCCTGTCCACCATCGAACCATCTTTTCAAGCAGTCTCCATGTTTCCAGTGTCTTTCTCCCCACTTGGAACTGAACCCACATGGACATTTTTTCCCAACAAAAGCCTTCCCAGTACAGCAGCCTCAACAATGATTATGGGTTTTCTGGTAAAGGAGGAAAGGAAACCTACATTTAGGCAAGACTCCGAGTCTTGGTTTCAGAATCCTAGTTTGTGGAAGGAATAACACAATTCGTCTGATATTATGTTTTGGAAATTGTACAGGGGGGGGGGGGGTTTTCAACATCTCCAAAAATAATAATCTCGACCAGAAGAATGAAATGCTCTTATCTCACAGAAGAGAATATTTGTAGCTCAGGGTTCAACAGAAATGGCCTTCTCTGAGCTTGGTTCTTTTCTTGCAGAGATTGATTGATTGATTGATTTCCTTCCTTCCTTCCTTCCTTCCTTCCTTCCTTCCTTCCTTCCTTCCTTCCTTCCTTCCTTCCTTCCTTCCTTCCTTCCTTCCTTCCTTCCTTCCTTCCTTCCTTCCTTCCTTCCTTCCTTCCTTCCTCCCTCCCTCCCTCCCTCCCTCCCTCCTTCCTTCCTTCCTCCCTCCCTCCCTCCCTCCTTCCTCCTTCCTCCTTCCTTCCTTCCTTCCTCCCTTCTTTATTTATTAGATTTATATTGCCACCTATTCGCCCATGGTGACTTAAGGCAGTTTACAGAACATATTTTTTTACCATTATCATCTAGCACTAATGATGTTACCTACAGTAGTGGTTAAAATTGTGGAAGCCTTTTGGGAAAAGTGTATTTTGGAGGTTTGATGACTAATAACACTACTTTTTTTTTTGGAGTTTCAAGATAATCCTATTCCACTGCTGGAGTGGCCTGGGAAGAGCCCAGACCTTCTTAACCCAATTGAAAATCTATGGAGCCAACCGACTAAAGAAACTTGTTAGTCAGAAGCGACCCAGCAATAAAACCCAGTTAATAGAAGCCATCATTCAATCTTAGTTTCACATTAGAACAGCTGCAGAACTAAAAGACTTGGTTCACTCCATGGGAAGACGTTGTAAGGCCATCATTCATGCTAAAGGTTACCCAACGAAGTATTAACTGACATGGTGATCATTTTTGTATATCTGGTTTTTTCTATGGTGATCATTTTTGTGTATCTCGTTTTTTCTATGTGTTTCCCTTTTCTTCTTTATCCTGTAACTGCTATTCTAATAGTAAATCCTTCATAAAAGCTATTGCATTACATTCTCGATTAAAATATCTTTCCATTGATATATAATTTTATGGTACTACTACTCCAAAAAAAAAAAAAAGTGGTGTTATTAGCTAGTTTTAGAAAATACACTTTCCCCCCCAAAAGGTTTCCACAATTTTGGCCACTACTGTAATTTGGTAATCAAATCAAACTAATCAAGGAGAGAAGCAACTAGAACTAAGGAGAAATTCCCTGGCAGTTAGAAAAATTAATCAGTGGAACCACTTGCCTGTAAGGCCCAGCCTCTCCCCCTTATTCAAGAAAGTAAAAACTCTTGAAACTTGGCCCTTCAAAAAGAACCTTTTATTGAACAGGGGTGATAGCAGGGCGAAAGAGAAAGCAGGCTCTGAGGCGCCCTGAAGCCGTGCAGTTCAGTGGTGGGTTTCAAAAAATTTTACTACCAGTTCTGTGGGTATTACTTGGTGGGTGTGGCATGGCTTGGTGGGCCTGGCAGGGGAAGGATACTGCAAAATCTCCATTCCCTCCCTACTCCAGGGGAAGGTTACTGTAAAATCCCCATTCCCTCCCTACTCCAGGGGAAGGATACTGTAAAATCTCCATTCCCTCCCTACTCCAGGGGAAAGTTACTGCAAAATCTCCATTCCCTCCCTACTCCAGGGGAAGGTTACTGTAAAATCCCCATTCCCTCCCTACTCCAGGGGAAGGATACTGTAAAATCTCCATTCCCTCCCAACTCCAGGGGAAGGATACTGTAAAATCTCCATTCTCTCCCCAATCCAGGGGAAGGATACTGTAAAATCTCCATTCCCTCCCAACTCCAGGGGAAGGATACTGTAAAATCCCCATTCTCTCCCAACTCCAGGGGAAGGATACTGTAAAATCTCCATTCCCTCCCCACTTCAGGGGAAGGATACTGCAAAATCTCCATTCCCTCCCTACTCCAGGGGAAGGATACTGCAAAATCTCCATTCCCTCCCCAATCCAGGGGAAGGATACTGTAAAATCCCCATTCCCTCCCTACTCCAGGGGAAGGTTACTGCAAAATCCCCATTCCCTCCCAACTCCAGGGGAAGGATACTGTAAAATCTCCATTCCCTCCCCACTCCAGGGGAAGGATGCTGTAAAATCTCCATTCCCTCCCCAATCCAGGGGAAGGATACTGCAAAATCCCCATTTCCTCCCGATCAGCTGGGACTTGGGAGGCAGAGAATAGATGGGGGCGAGGCCAGTCAGAATTTTTCCTACCGGTTCTCCGAACTACTCAAAATTTCCGCTACCGGTTCTGCAGAACTGGTCAGAACCTGCTGAAACCCACCTCTGGTGCAGTTAGAATAAAGGAATTAGAAACTCCTCCCAACAGTCCGATGTGGATTCAGCCAATCCACAGGTGTGAAGATGTTATTGTACCGGCCGCTTTGGGAAAGCGATAAGGGAACTTTCTCAGGGCCATCCTTCCGCCGCCTCTCCAGCGATGGAATCCACATGGCCCTCCCTCCCCTTACATTCCCCAAGAGGTGAGAAAACGCCAGGCGGCTTAGGCGCCAGTCTAAAAGGTATAAACCAGTAATTTTCAGGATACAGGATATATTGGGGAGAGAAAGTCATAAAGTATAAATGCAATAGTAAATGCAAGGGTCCCACTCTTCCCCCTTGAGAAATGGCAGATTCATGGATCTGACAGCCTCCAGAAGTTGGGAATGCTCCTGTAGGAAGTTAGCACCCACCCCTTTCCTGGAAGAGTGAAATATTTTAGGAAATATGAAAAAGGCAGAATATTATATTTCCCTGGATGAGAAATGGAGAAGCATATTTTACAGACAAAGCAGCTCCCACCTTCCTGCCCCCACCCTTTGTCAATGGGCCATTAAGGCTTGGGCCAGTCTATTCTACATAACAAAGATCTGCCTCCTTCAGGCAGAGCCATAGTAGGAATTGCCAAAGATCCAACAAAGATAGGATTAGCCCTCTACACAATAGCAGCAGAAACTCAGCACATGTGACCTGGGAAGCACATGTGACCATCAGCCAGCAAGGCCCCCACCCCCTGGGAGTCTGACAACCAATCAGGGTACTCTTTCTGGGCCCCAAGAAATGCAGAGCCACAGAGAGCATAAAACTCGAAAAAACTCGCTGTATCTGCCCTTTTCTGTCCAGGAACTCAAGCCATGTGATCCTGTCCACCATTAAACCACCTTTCCAAGCAGTCTCCATGTCTCCAGTGTCTTTTTCCCCACTTGGAGCAGAACCTAGAAGGATGTTTCTTCCAACAGTCCAACACTGGAAGTTTTTAAGAAGAGGTTGGATAACCATTGGACTGTAGGGTTTCCTGCCTAAATTGGGGGTTGGAGTAGAAGACCTCCAAGATCCTGCCCTGTCCCGCCCCGCCCCATCCCATCCCATCCCATCCCATCCCATCCCATCCCATCCCATCCCATCCCATCCCATCCCATCCCATCCCATCCCATCCCATCCCATCCCATCCCATCCCATCCTATCCTATCCTATCCTATCCTATCCTATCCTATCCTATCCTATCCTATCCTATCTAATCTATCTGCAACAAAACAGTCAAGCTCAGAAAACACCAAGGATCCCTCATTATTCATTCTCTCTCCCTCCCTCCCGCTCTCCTCTGTGAGTACTAATTACATTAAGCTTCTGTGTGGCTTGAGGTGACTTTCATTAAGCCTCACCCTAAATCCAAAGAGAAGCTGGGAAGATTGCCAACATACTCAAAATAAACCACAAGAAGCTTTCGCAGGGCAGCTGAACTCCGATGACTTCCTTTGCACAGCTTTAACAGAATAAAGGAAAGGACCTTGGAGGTCTTCTAGTCCAGCCCACTTCTCAAGCAGAAAACCCTACGCCATTCCAGACAAATGACTGTGCAATCTCTTTTTAAAAGCCTCCAGTGATGAAGCACCCACAACTTCTAGAGGCAAGTTGTTCCACTGATTAATTTTTCTCGCTGTTATGAAATTTCTCCTTAGTTCTAGGTTGCTTCTCTCCTTGATTAGTTTCCATCCATTGTTTCTTGTCCTGCCCTCTGATGCTTTGGAGAATAAATTGACCCCCTCCTCTTCTTTGTGGAAGCCCCTCAAAATATTGAAAGACTATGATCATGTCACCCCTAATTCCCTCTCAATTTCAAAACGAATTTCCTTCTTAAAGCTCACAGTTTAATCTGTTCAATCTGTAGGGACGTTAAAAAGCATCAAAGTAACATTCCTCAATGGTGTCACTGGAAATTTGGTCCTCTCCCCCTTGTTACAGGTAGTTCTTGACTTATGACCACAGGTGAGCCCAAATTTATGTGGCTATGCGAGACATTTAAGTGAATTTCGCCGCATTTTATGATCTTTCTTGCCATTGTTGTTAAATGAATCACTGCAGCTTTTAGTAACACGGTTGTTAAGTGAATCTGGCTTCCCCATGGACTTGGTTTGTCAGAAGGTCGCAAATGATGGTGACATGACCCCAGGACATTGCAACCGTCATAAACAGGAGCCAGTTGCCAAACGTATTAAAGTGAATAATGTGAATAATATAATAATGTGAATAATGTGAATGGTATAGGGTCAGCTATATGATCATTGGAGGACCCTCTTTATTCACATTATTATAAGAAAGAAATGTGCTTGTTCAGAGATTACACTGTCAGCTAAATTCCATTCTTGGCAACATATATCTTTTGAGGGGCCTATCTGTCAAGGATGCAGACATCCATATGAAACAAAAACTTACTTATTAATCCAAGGCCAGCCATGAATCTATGCATCAGTGATTACAGAAGAGGAGGACGTTTAACTAAAATTATCTCATGTACTATAAATTAATGTAGGAATTTAGTAATTAAAAAGTGTCCATTATCATGTAACAAATGTATGTTAACCATATATGGAAAACTGCTATGCCAGCAGAACCCTTTGTCTTGGATATGTATAAAAGCAGTTGTATCAGAACTCTTCCTTTGTTCAGAATTGCAGATACAAATCTGGTTCTGAAACTGCGCAATAAAACTGTCTCTGGCTGACCAAGGAATGTTGTTCAGTCTTCTCTTTCTACAACAGTATAAATAGAGGCGTAGAATCAAAATCACATGAAGTATTAGTACCACTTTATAAAGCCTTTAGTAAGGCCACACCTGGAATACTACATCCAGTTTTGGTCACCACATTATAAAAAAAGATGTTGAGACTTGTTGTTGAGAAAAAGTACGGAGTAGAGCAAGTAGGATGATTAAGGGCCTGGAGACAAAAATATATGAAGAACGGTTGCAGAATTTGGGTATGGATAGTCTAGAGAAAAGAAGGACTAGTGAGTAAGGGGACGGACACAGGATAGCAATCTTCCAGTATTCAAGGGGCTGTCACAAAGAAGAGGGAGTCAATTTATTTTCCAAAGCACCAGAAGGCAAGACAAGAAACAATGGATGGAAACTAATTAGAATTAGAATTCTTTACTGGCCAAGTGTGATTGGACACACAAGGAATTTGTCTTTGGTGCATACGCTCTCAGTGTACATAGAAAGAAAAGATACATCCGTCAAGAATCATAAGGTACAACACTTAATGATAGTCATAGGGAACAAATAAGCAATCAAATCATACTAGGAAACAATTAGATAGATAGATGGATGGATGGATGGATAGATGGATAGATAGATAGATAGATAGATAGATAGATAGATAGATAGATAGATAGATAGATAGATAGATAGATAGATAGAATTCTTTATTGGCCAAATGTGATTGGACACCCAAGGAATTTGTCTTTGGTGCGTATGCTCTCAGTGTACATAGAAAGAAAAGATACATTCGTCAAGAATCATAAGGTACAACACTTAATGATAGTCATAGGGAACAAATAAGCAATCAAATCATACTAGGAAACAATTAGATAGATGGATAGATGGATAGATGGATAGATGGATAGATGGATAGATAGATAGATAGATAGATAGATAGATAGATAGATAGATAGATAGATAGATAGATAGATAGATAGAATTCTTTATTGGCCAAATGTGATTGGACACCCAAGGAATTTGTCTTTGGTGCGTATGCTCTCAGTGTACATAGAAAGAAAAGATACATTCGTCAAGAATCATAAGGTACAACACTTAATGATAGTCATAGGGAACAAATAAGCAATCAAATCATACTAGGAAACGATTAGATAGATGGATAGATGGATAGATGGATAGACAGACAGACAGACAGACAGACAGACAGACAGACAGACAGACAGACAGACAGACAGACAGATAGAATTCTTTACTGGCCAAGTGTGATTGGACACACAAGGAATTTGTCTTTGGTGCATATGCTCTCAGTGTACATAGAAAGAAAAGATATGTTCATCAAGAATCATAAGGTACAACACTTAATGATAGTCATAGGGAACAAATAAGCAATCAAATCATATTAGGAAACAATCAATCCTAAGGATACCAGCAACAAGGTTACAGTCATACAGTCATAAGTGGGAGGAGATGGGTGATAGGAATGATGAGAAAATTAATAGTAATGCAGACTTAGTAAATAGCTTGACAGTGTTGAGGGAATTATTTGTTTAGCAGAGTGATGGCATTCTGGAAAAAACTGTCCTTGTGTCTAGTTGTTCTGGTGTGCAATGCTCTATAGCGTCGTTTTGAGGGTAGGAGTTGAAACAGTTTATGTCCAGGATGCGAGGCGTCTGTCAATATTTTCACAACCCTCTTTTTGACTCCTGCAGTATACAGGTCCTCAATGGAAGGCAGGTTGGTAGCCATAATTTTTTCTGCAGTTCTAATGATCCTCTGAAGTCTGTCTCTGTCTTGTTGGGTTGCAGAGCCAAACCAGACAGTTATGGAGGTGCAGATGACAGACTCCATAATTCCTCTGTAGAACTGGATCAGCAGTTCCTTGGGCAGTTTGAGCTTTCTGGGTTGGCACAGAAAGAACATTCTTTATTGTGCTTTTTTGATGACGTTTTTGATGTTAGGTGTCCATTTTAGGCCTTGAGATATGATAGAACCTAGAAATTTGAATCAAGGAGAGAAGCAACCTGGAACTGAGGAGAAACTTCCTAACAGTGAGAATAATTAACCAGTGGAACAGCTTGCCACCAGAAGTTGTGGGTGCTCCATCACTGGAGTTTTTAAAGAAGAGACTGGACTGTCACCTGTCTCAGATAGTGAAGATTTAGAATACTTTTATTGTCACTTTGAATGTACACTAACTGGCATACATTAAAATGCAATTTTGTTGCATATAGCCCTCACCATCAGGGTCTCTTGCTTGAGCAGGGGGCTAGACTAGAAGACCTCCAAGGTCCCTTCCAGCTCTATTCTGATTGATTGATTGATTGATTGAGGAATACCTGTATCTCTACACCTGGAGATGAAGAGCCGGAGATCATGCAATCGACTTCTCCATGTAGGAAGCTGGATAAGGAATCTGGAGTGACAAAGCAGGTGTGCAGAGCAGGGGTGGGTTGTAAATTTTTTTACTACCGGTTCTGTGGGCGTGGCTTATTTTGTGGGTGTGGCTTTGTGCGGGGTAATGTGACCGGGTGGGCATGGCCAACTTTTTTTTTTTTTTTTTACTTTTAAAAGCATTTTTTCTACACTCTTAAGAGGTTGCAGAAAAAAATGCTTTGAAAAGCCTCTGCCGATCAGGCAACTCAGCTGGGATCGTCAGAGGCTTTTCAAAGCATTTTTTTTTCAACCTTTTTGGCTGAAGAGGTTGTAGAAAAAATGCTTTTAAAAGCCTCTGACGATCCCAGCTGAGTTGCCTGATCATCAGAGGCTTTAAAAGCATTTTTTAATAACCTCTTCAGCCAAAGAGGTTGCAGAAAACAATGCTTTGAAAAGCCTCTGCCGATCAGGCAACTCAGCTGGGATCGCAAGAGGCTTTTCAAAGCATTTTTTTTAACCACCTCTTCGGCTGAAGCGGTTGCAGAAAAAATGCTTTGAAAAGCCTCTGACGTTCCCAGCTGAGCCGCGGGATCATCAGAGGCTTTTATTTTCACTTTTAAAAGCATTTTTTCAGCCGAAGAGGTTGTAGAAAAAATGCTTTTAAAAGTAAAAAAAAAAAAGAAAAGAAAAGCTTCTGATGAGGTGAGCGGGGTAAGCGAGCGGTGACCGGTTCGGGGGCGTGGCCAGCCAATGTTATTACCGGTTCTCGGAACTACTACAAATTTTTACTACCGGTTCTTGCGAACTGGGAGCAACCCACCACTGGTGCAGGGGTCTTTAGAGCAGAAACCATGCATGTCTAATCAAAGATTGGGTGAAAAGGTGCCAGAAGGTTAGGCAATTTGGATTTTGATTAGGATCATGACAGACTTGAACTATCTAACAAAACGAAATTCAATAGTGAGAAAAGCAAGGTTCTACATTTAGGCAAGAAAAATCAAAGGCACAGGTGTAGGATAGGTGGTACCTGCCTCCTTAGTAGTAACTGTGAGAGGGATCTTGGAGTCCTAGTGGACAATCACTTAAATAGGAGCCAGCAGTGTGCTGCAGATATATATATAAAAAAAGCCAATACAATCCTAGGCTGCATAAACAGGAGGATAAAATCAAGATCACTTAAAGTGTTGATACCATTTTATAATGCCTTGGTAAGGCCACACCCGGAATACTGCATCCAGTTTTGGACACCACGATGAAAAAAATTTGTTGAGACTGTAGGAAGCTATCATCTACCCCTCTCCTAGAAAAATGAGATATTTTAGGAAATAATAAAAAGGCAGAATATTTCCCTTAAAAGGGAGGCAGAAACTCAGCCCCCCACCCTTTGTCAATGGGCCATTAAGGCCTGGGCCAGTCTATTCTACATAACAAAAGATCTACCTCCTTCAAGCAGAGCCATAGTAGGAATTGCCCAAAGCCCTTTCATTACATCATCACCCAGCAAGAGTCAACCAAGCCTGGGACACAGACAACCTATAAAGTTACCCCTGCATGGCCCCAGGGGAGTCTGACA
This sequence comes from Pantherophis vulpinus, assembly GCA_037215915.1. Lineage (NCBI taxonomy): Eukaryota > Metazoa > Chordata > Lepidosauria > Squamata > Colubridae > Pantherophis > Pantherophis vulpinus. The sequence goes on along the minus strand of JAXLNS010000003.1, from coordinate 223,880,838 downwards.
ACCAATCAGAATACAAGCACAAATTCAAAAACCCAGAGAGGGTATAAAAAACGCAGGCACTCTCAGCATTCCTGCCCTTTTCTGCCCAGGATTTCAAGCCATGTGATCCTGTTCATCGATAAACCTTCTTTCCAAGCAACTTCCATGAATCCGGTGTCTTTTTCCCCACTTGGAACTGAACCCAGAAGGATATTCCTTCCAACAAGACTCTAGAAAGAGTACTGAGAAGAGCAACTAAAACGATTAATGGCTGGAAACTAAAACAGATGAAGAACGGTTGCAGGAACTGGGCACGGCTAGTCTAGAGAAAAGAAGGACCAGGGGAGACATGATAGCAGTCTTCCAGTATTTGAGGGGCTGCCACAGAGAGGAGGGGGTCAACCAGAGGTGGGTGTCAGCAGGTTCTGATCACGGAGGATTTTTCATCAGGTTCGCCTGATTCGCCAGTTGCGTCCCTTTCTGGATTGGGACTCCTTGCACACGGTCACTCATGCCCTCGTCACTTCCCGCCTGGACTACTGCAACGCTCTCTACATGGGGCTCCCCTTGAGGTGCACCCGGAGGCTGCAACTGGTGCAGAGTACGGCCGCGTGGGTGGTTATGGGAGCGACATGGCGTTCCCATGTAACACCTTTCCTGCGCGAGCTGTACTGGCTCCCGGTGGTCTTCCGTGTACGCTTCAAGGTCTTGGTTACCACCTTTAGAACGCCCCATGGCTTAGGACCTGGTTATCTACGAGACCGCCTGCTGCCACCAGTAGCCTCCCACCGGCCGGTATGCTCCCATAGAGAGGGGCTCCTCCGGGTGCCGTCGGCCAAACAATGTCGACTGGCGGCCCCTAGGGGGAGAGCCTTCTCTGTGGGGGCACCTACGATCTGGAACGAGCTGCCCCCGGAGATACGGAGGATCCTGGATCTACGCACCTTCCGCCGCGCTCTTAAAACCTTTTTATTCCATCAGGTTGGCCTGGCTTAATTTTTCCCTTTTTTCCCTTTTAAAATACAAATTTTAATTGGTTTTAATTTATTGGGGTGTTTTAAATCTGTCTTCAGCCAAATTATTTAATTTGGTGGGGTGGGAATGGAGATTATACAGTATTCTTCCCCTGCTAAGCCCACCAAGCCACGCCCACCAAGCCATGCCACACCCACCAAGCCATGCCCACAGAACCGGTAGTAAAACATTTGAAACCCACCACTGGGGACAACCTATTTTCCAAGGCACCTGAAAGCCAGACAAGGAATAATCATGGAAACTGATCAAGGAGAGATTCAACCTGGAAATAAGGAGAAATTTTCTGACAGTGGGAACAATCAACCAGTGGAACAGAAGTTGCCTTTGGACATTGTGGGAGCTTCATCACTGGAGGCTTTCAAGAAGAGACTGGACTGCCATCTGTCAGAAATGGTAGAGGGTCTCCTGCTTGAGTGGAGGTTGGACTAGATGACCTATAAGGTCCCTTCCAACTTTATTAATCTGTTAAAAAAAGGTCAATTCATTTTCCAAAGCATCAGAAGGCAAGACAAGAAACTCTGGATGGAAACTGATCCAGGAGAGAAGCAACCAGGAATTAAGGAGAAATTTCCTAAAAGTGAGAACAATTAACCAGTGGAACAATTGGCCAC
>JAXLNS010000003.1:223871713-223874213 GCA_037215915.1 Pantherophis vulpinus | reverse complement strand
GAATCAATGCATAAATGAAGGAAGGAAGGAAGGAATCAATGCATAAAGGAAGGAAGGAAGATGTAAGGAAGGAATCAATGCATAAAGGAAGGAAGGAAGGAAGGAAGGAAGGAAGGAAGGAAGGAAGGAAGGAAGGAAGGAAGGAATCAATGCATAAAGGAAGGAAGGAAGGAAGAATCAATGCATAAAGGAAGGAAGAAAGGAAGGAAGGAAAGAAGGAAGGAAGGAATCAATGCATAAAAGAAGGAAGGAAGGAAGGAAGGAATCAGTGCATAAAGGAAGGAAGGTGTAAAGGAAGGAATCAATGTATAAAGGAAGGAAGGAAGGAAGGAAGGAAGGAAGGAAGGAAGGAAGAAGGAAGGAAGGAATCAATGCAGGAAGGAAAGAAGGAAGGAAGGAAGGTGCAAAGGAAGGAATCAATGCATAAAGGAGGAGGAGGGATGGAAACTAGAAAAAGGCAGCTGTGGTGGTGCCATGGTTAGAATGCAGTATTGCGGGCTAATTCTGCCGACTGCTAGCAGTTCGATCCTGACCTGCTCAAGGTTGACTCAGCTTTCCATCTTTCCAAGGTGGGTAAAATGAGGACCCAGATTGTTGGGGGGCAAGAGGCTGACTTTGTAAAGCCGCTTAGAGAGGGTTGCAAAAAGCACTGTGAAGTGGTATATAAGTCTAAGGGCTATGGCTATTGCTAATGGGTTATAAACTCCCTAATCACCATCCTGACGGACGAGGAGGTCCTTCGAAGAGCTAACCATCTGGATGGCACCTGGTTCGGGAAAACTCTGTCTCTTTCATCCCCAGAGCCAGTTGAGCAGCACTGAAAAGGGTTGCGAAAGGTGCTGTGGATTCCAGAACGCCATGCCCAACTTGGCAAGCAATTAGCAAACCCAAATCCACCTGGACATTTCACTAATCCAGGTGGGAAAGTCCTGTACTATCCCGTAGGGTTATCCTATCCAACATGGCACGCGGAGCCATGTTGCCTGGCACGCCAGCTCAGCTCTGGCGCGCATGTGCGCACCGGCCAACTGATTTTCGGGCCTTCTGGGTCCACCAGAAGTAGGGAAACACGCTGTTTCCTGCGTCCGGAGGGCCTGGTGGGGAGGGGTGTGGAAGGCCCGTTTTTCTTTCTCATTCCAGATCCTCCAGATCCTCTCTATGCATCTGGGGAGGGCGAAAACAGCCTTCCCACCTTCTCGGAGGCCCGAAACAGCCCGTTTTCCAACTCCCCAGATGCATAGAGAGGATCTGGAGCCGGGTGAGAAAGAAAAACGGGCCTACTGGGCTATCGCATGCCAGGAGCGGGGGGGGGGGAGACGGGGGGGGGTCGCGTGCGCATGCGCGGGCACATAGAATTATGGGTGTGGGCACGCGCACGCACGAACCTTCCCCATCCCCCGCCCCTTCCTGGCACACGATGGGAAAAAGGTGAGCCATCACTGTCCTATCCCATCGAGGGATTCCTGGCTGGATCTCCATCTCGGATCTGGTGTGATCCAGACCTTTGGTGGAAGGTTACGGTTCATTGCACGGACATCTTGGGTGCTAAGGCTTCAAGTCACAAAATGGAACGGAGACGGAGAAGTCACCATTAATATATATTGCCCCCACTCAAAAAAAAAAAAAAGTAAGAGCTATTCCTTGGTGCTGTTTGAGCTTGGTTGTTATCTTGCAACGTTTTATTACCCTACTAGGTACATCATCAGTGCTAGAAGGGAATTGCATTTGCAGAGAGGAGGAGGAGGAGGAGGTATGGCCAGTCTAGAAAAAAGAAGGACTAGGGGGTGACATGATAGCAGTCTTCAGTATTTGAGGGGCTGCCATAAGAGGAGGGGGTCAACCTATTCTTCAAAGCACCGGAAGGCAAGACAAGAAACAATGGATGGAAATTAATCAAGGAGAGAAGCAACCTGGAATTAAGGAGAAACTTCCTAACGGTAAGAACAAGTAACCAGTGGAACAGCTTGCCACCAGAACTTGTGGGTGCTCCATCACTGGAGGCTTTTAAGAAGAGACTGGACAGCCACTTGTCTGAAGTAGTATACGTTCTCCTGTTTGAGCAGGGGGTTGGACTAGAAGACCTCCAAGGTCCCTTCCAACTCCCTTAATCTTAATCAGAGCCTTGGTAGCGCAGCAGGCTAAAGCACTGTTAAGTAACAGCAGCTGCCTGCAATTACTGCGAGTTCAAATCTCACCAGGCTCAAGGTTGACTCAGCCTTCCATCCTTCCGAGGTAGGTAAAATGAGGACCCAATTTGTGGGGGCAATAAGCTGACTTGTATAAAAAAAGAACACCGCTTGGGGGCCCCGAAAGCCCTACTAAGCAGGATGGCATATAAATCAAATCAATCAATCAATCAATCAATCAATCAATCAATCAATCAATAAGATAGTAGTATTCCAGTGTTTGAGAGGCTACCACAAAGAGGACGATTTATTTTCCAAAGCACCAGAAGGCCGTAAAATGAGGCAAAATTCACTTAAATGTCTCGCTTAGCCAC
>JAXLNS010000003.1:223737647-223871513 GCA_037215915.1 Pantherophis vulpinus | reverse complement strand
CAACTCGGATGCGAGTCCGGATGATGAAATGCTCCAGCAGGTGCAGCGAACGCCGGAAGCGACAGCAGGAAGCAGACATCATGGTGTGGCCCCCGAGGGCCCAGATCGCCTGGAAGAGCCCGCAACGGACCATGTACACGCAACGTGCCATGTCGGCCTCGCGGGGATACCGCGCATTGTTCATGTGCACCAGGAGGTCCAAGTCGGAAGGCAGCACCCAGCTGTGGAACTGCTGGACTTGCAAAGGGTCGGAGATGCTGGGCAGCAGCCACCTGGCGTACAGGTAAGTGAAGGGCATCCTCAGCAGGTACCAGCCATCCAGGAAGGTGAAGAAGGCGGCGGCCGCCGTCCCGCAGATCAGAAGCAGCGTTGGCATGCTCAGTGGCTCACCTGGGCCCAGGTGATGGGATGCTCGGATGCACACCGGAGAGATGGAGAGAGGACCGTCTTCCGGTCTGCTGGTGCAGCTGAGGAATGAACACTCTGCACCGGGGGGGGGAGCTCCAGCTCCTGCTGCTTCCTCCTCCTCCCTCCCTTTTTTTTATTTATTTAATCTGCACTTTGGTTTCTTCCTGCATTCAGCATTCGGCCCTCCCTTCTTGCAAATCAGCTTAAGTCTGCAGCTCTGGGCCCAGGGTAGCTCGCAGTGCCCCCTGGTGGCTCCCCTCCTCCCTGCAGCAATGCCAAGCAAGGCATGTATGATGATTTTCTTTTGTTTTTGCACCATATACTTGTATTTATGGAAAGGATTCATTGTGCTTTTTTAAATATTTTTTTTTTTGTTAGCTGCTTTGTCTGGCAAGGCTGCAAAACTTCACCGAGGAATTGAGGGGGCCGGATAGGATGATGAAAGGGGGGGCATGTAAGGTCCAGATTTATGGAGGTTGGGAGGTGGGGTTAGAATGAAATAGGGAGTGGAGGTTTCTTTATTGAATCCGGTGTGCCTGTTTAATTCATTTAATTTCATTTATTTTTTTTAATTTTATTTTAAACAAGAACAAAACATAAAACCATCATCGTTCCAAAGAATGACAGACAGTGCGTCGAACGGTTCATATTCCCTTGTGCATAAATCCATTTCTAAAATACCAATTTATAACAGAAACTTATCTCTTTTATAGAAAAAAAAATATCAGATATCTTTACACCAACCCCGTATTTCATACTTCAGTTCCATGATTTATTATCTATCCATTGATAAACAAATCCCATATCAAATAGTATTGTTTCTCTTCCTGTTCTCTAATTTCAAAGGTCCATTTTACTCATTTCAGCACATCCCATCATTTTCTTAATCATCTCATCATCGGTAGGGAATTTCTTTCCAATTTTAAGCAAATACGATTCTAGTCGCTGTTAAAACATTCACAATTAAATATTGCAAATTCTCTGTTATATGTTTCCGGTAAAATCCCCAATAAAAATATCTCTGGTTTAAAGTCAATTATGTTTCTTTGTCATTTTTTTCCAACCACTTGTGTATCTTAGTCCAATATCTTTTAGCACATTCGTTTAATTTCTTTTTGTTTTGCTTTGATGGCTTTGGTTTTTTGTTTTAACTTGGGTTTTTTTTTTCATTTTAACTGTTTCTTCAAGGAGGGAGGGAGGGAGGGAGGAATGAATGAATGAATGAAAAAGGGAGTGAGAGAGGAGGGAGGGAGGAGGAAGGAAGGTGGCTGTATCTTCCCTCTATCTCCATCAAGATCTTCACATTTGAAAACAATGCCCATTTAACCCTTCACTGCCGCTGTCCCATCAAACCGAAGATTGAAGTTTTTACTGTAATGCGTTAAAAAAATAATAATAAAATAAATTCAAACCGTTATCCTGGTGTTTTAGCGCCACCTGCTGTCAATGGGCAAAGTCGTGCTTTTCAAGTGAATTTCTGTCTTTAAGGTTTTTGTTAAATGGATGTACTGTGTGTAATTATTTTGAGGCCTTCGAGTCAGCCTTGACTCCTGGTGAGAGTTTAAAAGTGGTCTGCCGTTGCGTCGCTTTTAAGGGCTGAGAGAGAGTGACTGGCCCAGGGTGACCCAGGTAGCATTGTGCTTCAGGTGGGACTACAACTCCCAGAATGCTGGTTTCTAGTTTGTGTCTTAATATTACAATAAACTGGTTTTCTTAGGGAGTGCATCCACAAAATGGTCTTTCTTTCTTTCTTTCTTTCTTTCTTTCTTTCTTTCTTCTTTCTTTCTTTCTTTCTTTCTTTCTTTCTTTCTTTCTTTCTTTCTTTCTTTCTTTCTTCCTTCCTTCCTTCCTTCCTTCCTTCCTTTCTCCCTCCTTCCTTCCTGTATCCATTCTTTGTTCTTTCTCTTTCTCTCTCTCTCACCTTTCTTTCTTTCTTTCTTCTTTCTTTCTTTCTTTCTTTCTTTCTTTCTTCTTTCTTTCTTTCTTTCTTTCTTTCTTTCTTTCTCCCTCCTTCCTTTTCTCTGCCCTTCCTTCCTTCCTGTATCCATTCTTTGTTTCTTTCTCTCTCTCTCTCTCTCACTCTCACACACACACACACACACATTTCTCTCTCTCATCTTTCTTCCTCCCTCCTCCCTCCCTTCCTTCCTTTCTCCCTCCTTCTTCCTTCCTGTATCCATTCTTTGTTTCTTTCTCTTTCTCTCTCTCTCACCTTTCTCTCTCTCACCTACCTTTCTTTCTTTCTTTCTTTTCTTCTTTCTTTCTTTCTTTTCTTTCTTTCTTTCTTTCTTTCTTTCTTTCTTTCTTTCTTTCTCACTCCCTCCTTCCTTTTCTCTGCCCTTCCTTCCTTCCTGTATCCATTCTTTGTTTCTGTCTCTTTCTCTCCTCTCTCACCTTTCTCTCTCTCACCTACCTTTCTTTCTCTTTCTTTCTTTCTTTCTTTCTTTCTTTCTTTCTTTCTTTCTTTCTTTCTTTCTTTCTTTCTTTCTTCTTTCTTTCTTTCTTTCTCACTCCCTCCTTCCTTTTCTCTGCCCTTCCTTCCTGTATCCATTCTTTGTTCTTTCTCTCTCTCTCTCTCTCACACACACACACATTTCTCTCTCATCTTTCTTCCTCCCTCCCTCCCTCCCTCCCTCCCTCCCTCCCTCCCTTCCTTCCTTCCTTTCTCCCTCCTTCCTGTATCCATTCTTTGTTTCTTTCTCTTTCTCTCTCTCTCACCTTTCTCTCTCTCACCTTTCTTTCTTTCTTTCTTTCTTTCTTTCTTTCTTTCTTTCTTTCTTTCTTTCTCGCTCCCTCCTTCCTTTTCTCTGCCCTTCCTTCCTTCCTGTACCCATTCTTTGTTTCTTTCTCTCTCTCTCTCTCTCACACACATACACACACATTTCTCTCTCTCATCTTTCTTTCTTCCTTCCTTCCTTCCTTTCTCCCTCCTTCCTTCCTTCCTGTATCCATTCTTTGTTTCTTTCTCTTTCTCTCTCACCTTTCTCTCTCTCACCTACCTTTCTCTCTCTCACTACCTTTCTTTCTTTCTTTCTTTCTTTCTTTCTTTCTTTCTTTCTTTCTTTCTTTCTTTCTTTCTTTCTCCCTCCTTCCTTTTCTCTGCCCTTCCTTCCTTCCTGTACCCATTCTTTGTTTCTTTCTCTCTCTCTCTCTCTCTCACACATACACACACATTTCTCTCTCTCATCTTTCTTTCTTCCTTCCTTCCTTCCTTTCTCCCTCCTTCCTTCCTTCCTGTATCCATTCTTTGTTTCTTTCTCTTTCTCTCTCACCTTTCTCTCTTTCTTTCTTTCTTTCTTTCTTTCTTTCTTTCTTTCTTTCTTTCTTTCTTTCTTTCTTTCTTTCTTTCTTTCTTTCTTTCTTTCTTTCTCCCTCCTTCCTTTTCTCTGCCCTTCCTTCCTTCCTGTATCCATTCTTTGTTTCTTTCTCTCTCTCTCTCTCTCACACACACACACACATTTCTCTCTCTCATCTTCCTTCCTTCCTTCCTTCCTCCCTCCCTCCCTCCCTCCCTTTCTCCCTCCTTTCTTCCTTCCTTCCTTCCTTCCTTCCTTCCTTCCTTCCTTCCTTCCTTCCTTCCTTCCTTCCTTCCTTTTCTTTCTTCCTCTTCCCCCTTCCCCTCTTATCTCCTCAAAACCCTACCAAGGGATTTAGGTCAAGAAGGTTGCTAGTTAATTTAACCTGGAAGAACTCTGGACCACCTGCCACTCCATCCTCAAGTAATTCTTCAGCCTTCCTGGTTTACTATCTCAGCTGCTGCATGTGCAGGTAGTCCTCCACTTAGCAACAGTTCATTTGTTCAAAATTACAACGGCACTAAAAATACTTACGATCATCTTTCATAATTATGACCGTTGTAGCACCCCCATGATCATCTCCTTTTAATGACCCCATAATCCCTTGCGGGGTGGAGTCTGGGCAACTGAACAGAGCTGAGTCTTTACTGGCCGGATGCCCTTCTTGTTGCCAATGCGGAGTTATATTCAGCAGATATATTCATCAGATTGTGAGGGGAGAGCCCCACCTCTAGGCCACAGCACAACTCTAGCTTGGCAACTGTGTCCAAAGGACACGTCAAGGACTATCTTGATTTATTTATTTTTATTTTATTTTTATTTTATTGAATTTCTATACCGCCCTACTCCCGAAGGACTCAGGGCGGTGCACAGCCATGAAATAAAACACATAGATATACAAAATTTAAAATTGAATAAAATGAATTAAATAAATTTGGCTGAATTAATACCCATAATTTAAAATACCCATATTTTAAAATACAGTAAAAATTTAAAATTTGCACTTAAAAGGGAGAAGATTTAGGCGAGGCCAGCTTGATGAAATAACAGCGTCTTCAGCTCGCGGCGGAAGGTGCGCAGGTCCGGAATCCTCCGTATCTCTGGGGGGAGCTCATTCCAGATCGTCGGTGCCCCCACAGAGAAGGCTCTCCCCCTAGGGGCCGACAGCCGACATTGTTTGGCCGACAGCACCCGGAGGAGCCCCTCTCTGTGGGAGCGTACTGGCCGGTGGGAGGCTATTGGTGGTAGCAGGCGGTCCCGTAGATAACCAGGTCCTAAGCCATGGAGCGCTTTAAAGGTGGTAACCAGAACCTTGAAGCGCACCCGGAAGACCACCGGGAGCCAGTGCAGCTCGCGCAGGAGGGGTGTTACATGGGAGCTCCACGTTGCTCCCATAACCACCCGCGCGGCCGCACTCTGCGCCAGTTGGAGCCTCCGGGTGCACCTCAAGGGGAGCCCCATGTAGAGAGCGTTACAATAGTCCAGGCGAGAGGTGACGAGGGCATGAGTGACTGTGCGTATTTATTTTCTGGATGTTTTTATTGTTTTAATGGGGTTTTTTTGTTTTAACTGTTATATTGTTTTAGAACTGTAAGTTACCCAGAGTCACTTGGCTATAGAAATCAATCAAACAAACAAACAAGCTTAATTTAAAAACTAACACCGCAAGGGAGAAATAATCGATTCTTGTTTTTATCTGCCTTCTTCAATACTTTGTCAGGCCGAAAAAAAATAACCGTACGTGTTTTACGTTACAAAATCTTGTATTGAATTCATGGGACAGGGCGGCCCTGAGAAAAGGCGGATGCAGTGCTACACCACGGAGGAAATATTGGAAGTCGTGTCTCCCTGGAAGCCACGGAAAGGCAATCTTTAGCTTTTGGGAAGGGCAAATATTCCTCTTGGCTTTTCACAGGAAGCTTCGAAATAGCTTCAGGACATCCTGTTTCCAAGTAAAATATCTGGCTCTGGTATGGAACAAAGATTTGATAGGCATATTTGGAAATCCTACTCCAGGATCAGCTAGAGAACGACATGTCGTAATAGGAGGAGGAGGAGGAGGACTGGGATCCTTGGTGCTCTCTGAGCGTGGTTGTTTTCTTGCTAACATTTCATTACCCACCTAAGTAACATCATCAGTGATAGAAGGGAGTGGGGTTTGTGGAGAGGAGGAGGAGGAGGAGGACTGTGGGCTCCCTGAGTTTGGTTCAGGGGTGAAATCCAGCAGCTTCTGACAGGTTCTGGAGATTTTGCAATATCCTTCCCCCAGAAGTAGGGAGGGAATGGGGATTTTGGAGTATCCTTCCCCCAGGAGTGGGGTGGGAATGGAGATTTTGCAGTATCCTTCCCCTGCCATGCCTACCAAGCCACACCCACCAAGCCACACCACGCCCACCAAGCCACGTCCACAGAACCGGTAGTAAGAAAAAATTGGATTTCACCACTGGTTTCATTTTCTTGCTGACATTTCATCACCCACCTAAGTAACATCATCAGTGGTAGAAGGGAGTGGGGTTTGTGGAGAGGAGGAGGAGGAGGGCTGTGGGGTCCTTGATGCTTTCTGAGCTTGGTTGTTTTCTTGCTGACCTTGCATGACCCAATTAGGTAACATCATCAGTGCTAGATGGAAGTGGGGTTTGCGGGCGGGGAAGAGGAAGAGACAGGAAAAGAAAGAGGGAGGAATGAAGAAAGACAATGAAGAATGAGAAGGAAGGAAGAAAAGAAAAATGAGAAAAGGCAGGCAGGGAAGGAAGGAAGGAAAGGAAAGGAAAGGAAAGGAAAGGAAAGGAAAGGAAAGGAAAGGAAGGAAGGAAGCAAGGAAGGAAGGAAGGAAGGAAGGAAAGGAAGGAAGGAAAGGAAGGAAGGAAGGAAGGAAGGAAGGAAGGAAGGAAGGAAGGAAGGAAGGAAGGAAGGAAGGAAAGAAGGACAGGAAGGAAGGAAAAAAGTAGAGGAGGAGAAGGAGGAAATGGAGGAGGAGATAGATAGACAAGGAGGAAGAGATAGACAAAAAAGGAGGAAGAGGAGGTGGTGGTGAAAGATAAGGAGGAGGAGAAGGGGAAGGAGAAGAAGAGTATGTGTGTTTCAACTCTTGAGTAGGAACAAACCACATGGGATGCTAATGATATGGTCCTTCTTTCTTTTCCATTCTTCTGCTCCTGAAGGCTCTTCTACTCCCATCTCTACATCTCGACAACCTTCCAGAAGGAGAGTCCAAGGTCCTCGTTTGGGGTCTGGGGAAGAGACGTCCTTCCCCACAACCGGTCCAGCCTCTCCCTGAAGGGTTATCCTTGAAGCCAGAGCAGAGACAAGGCGAGGACGAGGGTGAAGCTGAGGGCGCTGAACTCCGCAGTGGCCGCCTGACCTGCTCCCACATTGCACAAATCCGTGTAACAACAATAGTCGGGGTGATTGTCTCCGATGGTGTCCGGCTCAGACGGCACACAGTTCTTGGAGCAAGTCTTGCTGACTGTGATGTTTCCAAAAAAGGGGTAACCTGGGAGAGATCAGGAGGAACAAGGGTAAGAGATGGGAGGGAAGAAGAGCAAAATAATAATCCAAGAATGGGTTTGGTTTTTTTTTTTTTTTTGGCTAACTGTGATGTTTGGAAGGAGCTCAGCCCATCATTCGGACAAGCCGAGATTGTTCCTCTTGGGATTGCTCAGGCCGTAGGAAGAAAAACCTGGAGTTGTGGATCTGAGTCTGGATCTCTCCCCAAGCTCAGGAGGTCACATCCTACCCAGCCAGGTGCAACATTTTTGGGGATCCCTCACTGTCCGTTGGTAATTCGATCTCTCCCTCCCTCTCTCTCACACACGGTTTCTTTCAGGTGTCAATAAAATTATTCTATCTGTCTGTCTGTCTGTCTATCTATCTATCCAATCTATCCATCTATCTATCTCGACTTCAGTCTTTCTTTCTTTCTTTCTTTCTTTCTTTCTTTCTTTCTTTCTTTCTTTCTTTTTCCCTCTTTCTCTCCCTCCCTCCTTCCTTCCTTCCTTTTTTCTTTCTTTCTCTTTCCCTCCTTCCCTCCTTTCCTTCCTTCCTCCGTCCTTCCTTCCTCCTCCTTTCTTTCTTTTTCTTTCTCTCTCTCTCCTTCCTTCCTTCCCCTTCCTTCCTTCCTTCCTTCCTTCCTTCCTTCCTTCCTTCCTTCCCTCCCTCCCTCCCTCCCTCCCTCCCTCCTTTCCTTCTTTAAATATCTATCATCCATCTATCCATCCACTCATCCATCTACCTAGCTACCTATATCTATCTACACTTATATATCGTTCTTTTAAATCTCTATCATCTATCTATCTGTCTGTCTGTCTGTGTCTGTCTATTATCTTCACTTATTTATCTATCAATCTCTCCTTCCTTCCTTCCTTCCTTCCTTCCTTCCTTCCTTCCTTCCTTCCTTCCTTCCTTCCTTCCATCCTATCCTATCCTATCCTATCCTATCCTATCCTATCCTATCCTATCCTATCCTATCCTATCCTATCCTATCCTATCCTATCTTTCTAACTTTCATCTTTATCTATCTATCATCATCTATCTAATATTATCAACCTATTACTCTTTCATAAATCAATAAAATCTATCATCCATTTATTTATCTATAATCTTTTCTTCTTAAAGGAATTCCTTCTTTCCTTCCTTCCTTCCTTTCTCCCGCCCTCCCTCCCTCCCTCCCTCCCTCCCTCTTTGTATCTATCATAAATCAATACCTATCTTCACATTAATCTATTACTCTTTCCACGATAAATCATTTATCATTATCTATCTATATATCATCTTCCCTTATTAATCTGCCAATCTTACTACCCTAAATGAAGCAAATCAATCTACCATCATCCATTTCTCTATTCCAATATTTCACTCGGCTGCCTTAATTGTGCAACAAACAACAAACCACCTCTTTCTTGCCCACCGCTTCCAGCTAAACCTAACCAAGCTTAGCAATTCGGCCAGCTGCAGGGGTGACTTTTTGACGCTGTTAAATATGTTGTGTAAAGCCAGCCCTTAGCGGTTAAATAATATTCATTGATCGAAAGAGAACTAAGCCTTGAAATATATTAGCTCAGACTCTTCACGGGCTGAAAAAAAAAACACAGATGACTAAGTCAACCTGGTTAAAGGTCAGTCAAGTATGTTTTCCTTTCTTCTCCCTTTAGTCAAAAGCACCCGAAGGTCAGACAAGGAATAATGGATGGAAGCTGATCAAGGAGAGATTCAACCTGGAAATAAGGAGGAATTTTCTGACAGTGAGAACAATCAACCAGTGGAACAGAAGTTGCCTTCAGAAGTTGTGGGAACTTCATCACTGGAAGCTTTCAAGAAGAGACTGGACTGCCATCGGTCAGAAATGGTGTAGGGTCTCCTTCTTGGATGGGGGGTTGGACTAGATGACCTACAAGGTCCCTTCCAACTTTGTTATCCTATCCTATCCTATCCTATCCTATCCTATCCTATCCTATCCTATCCTATCCTATCCTACCCTACCCTATCCTACCCTACCCTACCCTATCCTACTCTATCCTATCCTTTGTGGCAGCCCCTCAAATATTAGAAAATTGCTATTATGTCACCCCTGGTCCTTCTTTCCACTAGACTAAACACACCCCAATTCCTGCAACACCCCAATTCCTGCAACCGTTCTTCATATGTTTTAGCCTCCAGTCCCCTAATCCTCTTTGTTGCTCTTCTCTGCACTCTTTCTAGAGTCTCCACATCTTTTTTACATCGTGGCGACCAAAACTGAATGCAATATTCCAAGTGTGGCCTTACCAAGGCATTAAAAAGTGGTATCAACACTTCACGTGATCTTGATTCTATCCCTCTGTTTATGCAGCCCAGAACTGTGTTGGCTTTTTTGGCTGCTGCTGCACACGGCTGGCTCATCTTAGAATCCATAATATGCCCGCCGCATGGATTCTAAGGATCCTTGCCACTGAAATGAGCAGAATGTGGCCAGAAACCCATCAGCCACAGAAGCAACGAAAATAACTCTTGGCGGACGGCGAGCTTCAGTACAAACAAAGGTAAAACCCTGGAGCAAGATAAAAGAAGCTCAACAAACAGGTGAGCTGTTTCTCACCTGAATCCACCGAGTGCACCGTCGTCTTGCAAGCGGTGGTGTTCGCTGGGCAGTGAGTGACGGCGAGGCAGTAGCTAACATCCATGGGTTCACTGCAGGTGTAACACTGCAAAGAGAGAACTGCAATGCCAGAGAAGAACGTCAGAATCTGCAGGGACTAAAGCATTGAGAGATCAAAAGGACTCCGTATATTTCCAATGTTGGGACAAATGGTACGTTTGGTTGAACAACAGACGCCCCAAAAGTCAAGTATAACCAGGATTATGTTTAATATATGTTAAGTCTGACTGAAGCCTACATACCGTAGAAAGTGTAAATATCATGTAAAGTTCCTGTCGCGATCATTTGTTTGACTATTTCTTTTTTTTTTTTGATGTATTGTTTTAAATAAATAAAAAATAAATAAATAAAAAAGAATCTGCAGGGCGAGGAGGGGGGTCTCTGTTTCTATCAGGACTGAGATTTATTGATTGATTGATTGATTGATTGATTGATTGATTGGGACTTGTATGCCGCCCTATCTCCACAGGACTCAGGGCGGCTCACAACAATTAAAACAGAACAGACAAACCATTAAAACAGAACTCCAAGTTAAAATTAAGAAATTCAATAAAACCCAGATTAAAACCCCCATCAGTCCAAAGCGGCCAGGTGAAATAGCCAAGTTTTCTTTTCTTTTCTTTTTTTAAAAAAAAACTTTTTGAAACATTTTATTGCTTATAAAACAATAACAAAGAAAAATGGGAACGAAACAGAGAGATACCTACATTATCAAATACGTAAAAAGTGATATTTATAAAACTTGATCTCATTTGCAATTATAAATATTTCTAACTTAAACCATAATTGCTAATAAGATCAGATTTTATGCTGTGAAACCCCTTGTGTTATCCTGATTTAATTCATAAATATTCATTTAAATTTAAATTTCCATCCTGTTGTTAAAAAGAAAAAAAAAATCCAAACTACTTAGGATTTTCCCCCCACTTCTCCTAATTTATATCAGTTCTGCTCAAGTCATTTTTTATAAAAAAAAATATATATTTGTACTTTTATTTTAAATAGTAGGATAATTGTGAATTAAGACCTTATTGTTTATGGTGACCAGTAAAATGATTCAACAGGAAACCCCCAATGGCCATGATACAAGAGTAGATAGGTAAGTACAAAAAGTTTTAAATATCACTATTTATTAAGCTTAATAAATATATAATTTATTAATTTATATATATATATTTTAATTTTTTTAATATTTGTCCTGCATGTTTTTTAATTCTGGCTGTACACCGCCCTGAGTCCTCAGGGAGAAGGGCGGTATAGAAATTCAATAATAAATAAATAAATAAATAAATAAATAAAATAAATAAGCTTTATGCTGATTGCAAATGGACAGTTTTGGTTCAACATTTGAAAATAGGTAGTTGCTGACAATTTGGGGGAAAAAAACTTGGGCAATATGCAGTATTGAAAAAATTACATCCCAAACAGATGTTCGGTTAAATATAAGCAAGCATGGCTTCCCCTTATACCAAGTATATTATACCTTATAGCCAAGTTTTCAACCCACGGCGGAAAGAGCGAAGGTCGGGGGCCACCCGGAGCTCCAGAGGGAGTTGATTCCAAAGGGCAGGTGTGCCCACAGAGAAAACTCCCTGGGGATTGCCAGCCGACACTGTCTGGCCAATGGCACCCTGAGTTGGCCCTCCCTATGGGAGCGCACCAGGCAATGGGAAGCTGTTGCTGGTTGCAGATAGTCCACCAAATATCCGGGGCCTAGGCCATGTAGGGCTTCATAGGTAATCACCAGCACCTTGAATCTCACCCGGAGGGCAACCGGCAGCCAATGCAAGTCGCACAGGAGAGGTGTAACATGAGAGTGTTGAGATACTCCCATCACTACTCGCGTGGCTGCATTCTGCACCAGCTGAAGCCTCCGAGTGGTCCTCAAAGGCAGCCCCAGGTAGAGAGCATTGCAGTAGTCAATACGAGTAGTCAATACGAGTAAATACAATTTACATCTTGGCAATTGGGGGAAGTTTTCCAAAACAGTTTAAGCATGTTTTTTACTTTTGTAAAGTTCTTTTTACTTAGGTAAAGGGAAGTTTTAACCAGGTTTTTTACTTTTGTAGAATAATATGTACAGGGAATAGAGTGGAGTGGAGTGGAGTGGAGTGGAGTGGAGTGGAGTGGAGTGGAGTGGAGTGGAGTGGAGTGGAGTAGAGTAGAGTAGAGTAGAGTAGAGTAGAGTAGAGTAGAGTAGAGTAGAGTAGAGTAGAGTAGAATAGAATAGAATAGAATAGAATAGAATAGAATAGAATAGAATAGAATAGAATAGAATAGAATAGAATAGAATATTCTTTATTGGCCAAGTGTGATTGGACACACAAGGAATTTGTCTTTGGTGCATACGCTCTCAGTGTACATAAAAAGACAAGATACCCTCATTGAGAATCACAAGGCACAACACCTAGTGACAGTCATACGGTACAATAAGCAATCAAATCATACTAGGAAACAATCAATATCAATATCAATCGCAAGGATACAAGCAACAGAGTAGAGAGTAGAGTGGAAGTAGAGTAGATAGAGAGTAGATAAAGAATAGAATGGAAGGGAAGAGAAGAGAAGAGAAGAGAAAAGAAGAGAAGAGAAGAGAAGAGAAGAGAAGAGAAGAGAAGAGAAGAGAAGAGAAGAGAAGAGAAGAGAAGAGATAAAGGAGAAATAGAAGAGAAGAGAAATAATAGAAGAGAAGAGAAATAGAAGAGAAGAGAAATAATAGAAAAGAAGAGAAATAGAAGAGAAGAGAAATAATAGAAGAGAAGAGAAATAGAAGAGAAGAGAAATAATAGAAGAGAAATAGAAGAGCAGAGAAATAATAGAAGAGAAATAGAAGAGAAGAGAAATAATAGAAGAGAAATAATAGAAGAGAAATAGAAGAGAATAATAGAAGAGAAATAGAAGAGAAGAAAAACAATAGAAGGGAAGAGAAATAGAAGAGAAAAGAAATAATAGAAGAGAAGAGAAATAGAAGAGAAGAGAAATAAGAGAAGAGAAGAGAAATAGAAGAGAAGAGAAATAATAGAAGAGAAGAATAGAAATGAGAAGAAGAGAGAAGAGTTGGAAAGTTGAATAAAGGTGCTTTATTCAAGAGGAAACGACACCCCTGGTCATGTGATTTACATTCGGTCACTTGGCAGCTGACTCACATTTATGACGGTTGCAGTGCCCCGAGGTCATGTGATCCCTTTTTGCGACCTTCCGGCAAGCCAAACCAGTGGGAAAGCCAGATTCCCTAAACGACCATGTTCCTAATTTAACCGCTGCGGTGTTTCGCTTAACAACGGTGTAAAATGGGGCAAAACTCACTTAACAAATTTCTCACTTAGCGACATACATTTTTGGGTTCGATTGCGGTCGTAAATCGAGGACTACCTGTATATATCATTCTATAAAAGTAGAAAGGCAAAGTTTTATGTTATTGGCTTATTCTACTGCACCAAAAGGAATTGGAAGTCAATGCTTTTTATTCCCTTCCTCCCTTCCTCCTTCCTCCCTATCCTATACTTTCCCTCCCTTATCCTCTCATTATTTTCTTCTGTATTTTTGTATTTTATATTATATTTTGATAAACTAATCAAGTTTTGAAACCAGGAAGAAAAACAAAAGAACGTTTCCGTGTATTGCTGACAGACAAGAGAAACAAAAGGATCTAGGAATCTATTTGTAGAGCAGTTACGTCTGCGATTTACCTGGGAGTAACCACCTGGAATCCTTTTAAATCAACATGCCACAGATTTCCTGCAAATCACCTTGGTTGAGGTCGCTCCATAAACTTTTTTTCTTAAATAATTTTTATTAATAATACAAATTAAAAACACTGGACACGGTTTGACTTCTCCGGTTTAGACATTTTCATCAAGTTTTACTTTGCAACAGATACACTTTCTTTACCGCTATACAAGTTTATATTATGAATCACATTTCAAACACGTTGAAAAGAGTTATTTCTTCATCTGTGAAGGTTACATCAATACCAAATTCATTCCTACCTATCACAGAAAACTAACACAGACATTTTCTAAACGTTCAACTCATCAATAATCCTTTAGCCCGGCATTCCTCCTTCTCTCCATCCAATAATAAAATTTATTCCAGATTTCATAATACTCTGTTTCACTCTTATCCTTGAGCTCCAGAGTCAACTTAGGTTGCTCCATAATCTTAACTAGGCTAACTTTAGGGTGAATCCCTGTTTGCCATTATTAAAATCAGGGGTGAAATGCTCCCGGTTCGGATCGGATCCGGCCCGATCTGGTAGCGATGGAGGTGAGTGGTTCGGAGAACCGGTAGCAAAAATCCCTGCACCCCCCACATTGCCCAGCTGAGCCGTGCAATCATCAGAGGCTTTTTTTTTTAATTTTTAAAAGCATTTTTTCTACAATCTCTTTGGCCGAAAAAATGCTTTTAAAAGGAAAAAAAAGCCTCTGCTGATCAGGCAAGTCAGCTGGGATCGTCAGAGGCTTTAAAAAGGGGTGATTTCACTGGTTAATTGTCCACACTGTCAGGAAGTTTCTCCTTAATTCCAGGTTGCTTCTCTCCTTGATTAATTTCCATCCGTTGTTTCTGGTCCTGCTTTTTGGTGCTTTGGAAAAATAAATTGATCCCTTCTTTCTTTGTAACAGCCCCTCAAATACTGCAATATTGCTACCACGTTCCCCCCCCCCATCCCAGTCTTTCTTTTCTCTAGACTGGCCATACCCAAATCCTGCAACTGTTCTTCATACTGTTATGTTTTTTTGTCTCCAGGCCCTTAATCATTTTAGTTGCTTAGTTATAAATCTCCAGCCTAACAGAGATTTGTGTTCTTTACCCACAAATATCTGACCCTTGCAAAAGTTTGCAGCAAAATAACGAAATTGTCATGTCTGTATTTGGATATGTTGGTATTATTAACCAACTGGGAATCAGTTAACTTCACCAATCTCTTGCACATTAGCTGTGCAAGTTCTAAATGATGTTCTTAAGCTGCTCTTCTTCTTCTTCTTCTTCTTCTTCTTCTTCTTCTTCTTCTTCTTCTTCTTCTTCTTCTTCTTCTTCTTCTTCTTCTTCTTCTTCTTCTTCTTCTTCTTCTTCTTCTTCTTCTTCTTCTTCTTCTTCTTCTTCTTCTTCTTCTTCTTCTTCTTCTTCTTCTTCCCTTCTTCCCCTTCTTCCCCTTCTTCCTCTTCCCCTTCCCCTCCTTTCTTCCTTCCTTCTTCTCTCTATCAGCATCAACTAGCTCCTACCATGCAAAGGCTACTTCTGAGGAACACGTTTTTCTCACCCTATGAAGAAACCAGACCACCCTTGTCCAAGATTCAGTGCCTCTTCTTCTTACATTGCCCAAATATTTGTCAAGGAAAGTTGATCTTACCAAGATCTACAGATGCTGCAAAAATCAGCCAGGTAGCCAGAGATACTTTCATCATGGCACAGAAAACTGCCACAGACCCACAGACCTTCCGTGGTCTGAGCTCAGCAAGGCAATCAAGGAGAACCAGTTTGCTCAGTTAGCAAAGAGGTGATCTCCCTTAGACATAGCTCCACCTCCTGTCTTCTCCTCCCCCTTCTCTGTTCTCCAAGGGAAGTGCTCAAGAGGAACAGAGGAGAAGATAATAGTGGGGGTCAACAAAGCTTGGACCAGAATGGATATGAACCTGAACCTCCAAGGTTGGTGAGAAGGTTCTTGGTTGAGAATCATGTGTATAGACCCGTGAATTGTAGTGTGTTTGCTTTTTTTAAGGAGAAGTAGGAAAAATGCACCCAACTGGATTGAAAAATCAATAGCGTTTGATCTTCCCGTTCCTTGGATGTCTTCATGGAGATGTTTTCATTTGGATTCCAGCCCTGAGCGGAAATGGACTCTATGGTTCCAAACGCACCACCTCAACCCAAATTAATATGAAAACTAAATCATAGAGATTAATCAAGGAGAGAAGCAATTTAGGACTAAGGAGGAATTTCTTGACAGTGTAGACAATCAATCAGTGGAATGACTTGCCTCCAGAAGTTGTCAATGTTCCAACACTGGAGCACAACTTCTGAAGGCCAGCCGTTCCATTGTCCTCACTGTCAGGAAATTTCTCCTCCTTAGAACAAGTTCTAGTTTGTTTCTCTCCTTGATTAATTTCCATCCATTCCATCTATCCACTTAATGTGATACACTGAATTCTTTTAAATTTAATAAATAAATAAATAAATAAATAAATCTAAATGTAATTCTTGAATTTAATTCTTAAATTTAATTATAATTAATTATAATTAATTAATTCTTAAATTAAAATTTGATAGAGGAAATTTCCTCCTCTTTTTCTCTTCTTCTCCCCATTTGGCATCAGATTCACAAAAAGTGCATTGTTAGAAGGAAGCAATGTTTTCTTTTAACTTTTTCTTGACTTCATCAAGCTGGAGTCCATTCATGAGGGCATCTTCCCCTGAAGCTATTTTCTCCCGTCTTCAAAGCAAAAGCCAAACCAGCTGGAGATTCAGATCAGGATTTTCCTGTCTTCTCAGGAATTTTCTCAGACGTGAGATCGGAGGTGTCTCCTTGAAAAATATCTGTCGCGATTGCGCTTGGTGTCGTCAATACCATCGCTTGCCTCTATGTCCAGGAAAGCCAGTGCAGATAAGATCTTCCAGGCTTAACCTGAGCAATCATAACAATTGAACAACTTGCCTCCAGAAGTTGTGGGTGCTCCATCACTGGAGGTTTTTAAGGCGAGATTGGACAACCATTTCTCTGAAATGGGATAGGGTTTCCTGCCTGAGCGGGGGGTTGGACTAGAAGACCTCCAAGGTCCCTTCCAGCTTCTATTCTATTCTATTCTATTCTATTCTATTCTATTCTATTCTATTCTATTCTATTCTATTCTATTCTATTCTATTCTATTCTATTCTATTCTATTCTATTCTATACTATTCTATTCTATTCTATTCTACTCTACCCTACCCTACCCTACCCTACCCTACCCTAACTCTACTCTACTCTACTCTACTCTACTCTACTCTACTCTACTCTACTCTACTCTACTCTTCTCTACTCTACTCTACTCTACTCTACTCTACTCTACTCTACTCTACTCTACCCTATCCTACCCCACTCCACTCCACTCCATTCCATTTTCTATTCTATTCTATTCTATTCTATTCTATTCTATTCTATTCTATTCTATTCTATTCTATTCTATTCTATTCCATTCCATTCCATTCCATTCCATTCCATTCCATTCCATTCCATTCCATTCCATTCCATTCTATTCTATTCTATTCTATTCTATTCTATTCTATTCTATTCTATTCTATTCTATTCTAATGATAGTTGAGGCAGCCAAACCGCTTATTTCCTTCTCCTTTTAATACAATCCAATTTCATTTGCACTTCCCAGATGAATGTTAACTGGAACCCAATTATCCTTTGAATTCGCTGAATTACATTTAAAAAAAAGATCTGTGCCTTAGAGGCAAGTGCTACAGTGAGCCAAAGGCATATATTAGGCGAAATTGCTTGTAAAAACATGTACACCTGGGAAAAAAAAAAGTTGCCTACAAATGTTGGGGCGGCCTTTTGCCTTTTAATTGCCATGCTAATGCAGAAATGGCTGCGTTGATCCTGTGGCTGAAGAAAATGCGGCTCCGGTTGAAACTAAAATCATGAGCTGTGTCTGCAGCAGGTTGAGGTTGTATGGAGAGCAGACGGGCAGAATAAACCAAGAAATCATCTTTAGCTGCTCAGATAGCTTTCAAATTACTGCAGGAAAACGAATCTGTGGTTGGTTGCAAATAAGGGCAAGAACTGGAGGCTAAAACATACGAAGAACGGTTGCAGGAACTGGGTATGTCTGGTTTAATGAAAACAAGGGCCAGGGGAGACAGGAGAGCAGTGTTCCAGTATCTCAGGGGCTGCCCCAAAGAAGAGGGAGTCAAGCTATTCTCCAAAGCACCTGAGGGCAGGACAAGAAGCAATGGGTGGAAACTAATCAAGGAGAGAAGCAACTTAGAACTAAGGAGAAATTTACTGACAGTTAGAACAATTAATAAGTGGAACAACTTGCCCCCAGAAGTTGTAAAAGTTTCAACGCTGGAAGTTTTAAAGAAGAAATTAGATAACCATTAGTCTGAAGTGGTATAGGGTGTCCTGCTTGAGTAGGGGGTTGGACTAGAAGACCTCCAAGGTTCCTTCCAACTCTGTTATTCTTTCCCATCCTGTCCTGTCCTGTCCGGTCCCATCCCATCCCATTCAATTCTGTATTTTGTTATTCTGTTCTGTTCTGTTCTGTTCTAATTTAAGAGTGCAAATCTTTTAAACCAAGGGATGTGAGTGATTAAGCCTACTTAATCCTCATGCCCTGTAAGAAGTAAATCAAGAAGTTTCACACCACACCTTTTGCGGAACACACTGCAAAATAAGATGGAGGAATTGGGTAGGTCTCTAGCCTAATGAAAAGAAGGACGAGGGGAGACATGACTGCAGTCTCCCAATATTTGAGGGGCTTCCACAGAAAGGAGGGGGGCCAAGCTATTTTCCAAAGCACCAGAAGGCAGGATAAGAAACAATGGATGGAAACTCATCAAGGAGAGAAGCAACCTGGAATTGAGGAGAAACTTACTAACAGTGAGGACAATTGGTCAGTGGAACAGCTGGCCACCAGTTGTGGGTGCTTCATCACTGGAGGTTTTTGAGAAGAGATTTGAACAACTATTTGTCTGAATTGGTCCTCGTTACCCTCCTCCTCCTCCACTACTACGTCTCCTTCTCCTCCTCCTCCTCCACTACTACTTCTCCTCCTCCTCCTCCCTTCCTCCTTCTTCTCCTCCTCCTCCTCCACTACTACTTTTTCTCTTCCTCCTCCTCCCCCTCCTCCTCCACTACTACTCTTCCTTCTCCTCCTCCTTCTCCTCCTTCTCCTCCCCTTCCTCCACTACTACTTCTCCTTCTCCCCTCCTCCTCCCCTCCTCCTCCACTACTACTCCTTCTTCTCCTCCTTCTTCTCCTCCTTCTTCTCCTCCTTCTCCTCCCCCTCCTCCTCCACTACTCCTCCTTCTTGTCCCCTCCTCCTCCTCCTCCTCCTCCTCCTCCACTACTACTTCTTCTTCTCCTCCTCCACTACTACTTCTTCTTCTCCTCCTCCTCCTCCCCTCCCCTCCTCCTCCACTACTACTTCTCCTCCCCTCCTTCTCCTTCTCCTCCCCCTCCTCCTCCACTACTACTTCTCCTCCTCCTTCTCATCCCCTCCTCCTCCTTCTCCTCCTCCTTCTCGTCCCCTTCTCCTCTTCCTTCTCATCCCCTCCTCCTCCTCCTCCTCCTCCTCCTCCTCCTCCTCCTCCTCCTCCACTACTACTTCTTTTCTTCCTCCTTCTCCTCCCCCTCCTCCTCCACTCCCCTCCTCCTCCACTATTACTTCTCCTCCTTCTCCTCCCCTCCTCCTCCTTCTCCTCCCCCCTCCCCACTCCTCCTCCTCCTCCTCCACTACTACTTCTCTTCCTCCTCCTTCTCCTCCTCCTCCTTCTCCTCCTCCTCCTCCCTCCTCCTCCTCCTCCGTCTATTTCATCTATTTCGTCTCCTCTGTCTGCTCCCGGTGGTCTTCCGGGTGCGCTTCAAGGTTTTGGTTACCACCTTTAAAACGCTCCATGGCTTAGGACCTGGGTACTTGCGGGACCGCCTACTACCACCAATAGCCTCCCACTGGCCGGTACGCTCCCATAGAGAGGGGCTCCTCCGGGTGCCGTCAGCCAAACAATGCCGACTGGCGGCCCTCAGGGGGAGAGCCTTCTCTGTGGGGGCACCTACTATCTGGAACGAGCTCCCCCCAGAGATACGGAGGATCCCGGATCTGCGCACCTTCCACCGCGCTTTAAAGACCTTACTATTTCACCAGGCCGGCCTGGCTTAATTTTCCCCCTCTTTTATAAAAGATTTTTAATTTTTAAATATCTTTTAGTATTTTATACATTCAATTTTAAATTGGTTTTAAAAGTTTGGGGTTTTAAATTTGTCAGGGCCAAAATTATTTAATTTGATTTTATTCTACTTTTAAATTTTGTATGTATGTGTTTTATTGTTTGGCTGTGCACCGCCCTGAGTCCTTCGGGAGTAGGGCGGTATAGAAATCAAATCAAATCAAATCAAATCAAATCAAATCAAATCAAATCAAATCAAATCAAATCAAATCAAATAAATAAATAAATAAATAAATAAATAAATAAATAAATAAATAAGTAGAACAGCGCGGATGGGGTAGTGGTGTGATCAGCTGTGGTGCACGATCTGGAGAACCGGTAGTAAAAACACTTTAAAAAAGTAAAAAAGAAAGTTCCCACGATCGCGTGCCACTCAGCTGATTGTTGGAAGTTTTTATGTTTTTTGTTTACATATTTTACTACCGGTTCGGCAAACCAGTAGCCTTTTTTACTACCGGTTCGGGCGAACTGGACCGAACCAGGAGCATTTCACCCCTGCCTCCAAGGTCCCTTCCAACTCTGTTGTTCTACATCTGGAAACCCCTATTCTTTCCATCTGATCTGAATGTACTTTTGGGAATTTGTTGTACTTTCAGAAATCAAGCATGTGGGGCATGAATCATAATTTTTTCCCTTTTTTCTGATGACCCTGAATGACTAGTACCGGTAAAACCAGGTGAATTATGAGCTAATCAATCCATTTTCACCTCGCGTTGAAGAGAACACCTTCCTGATAGGTGATACAAAAGCTCAGAGGAAGGGACAGGTGTGTAACCTGTGATAGGTGTGGCTTTCTTTGGAGGTATTGTTTTGTCTCAATATATCCTCGGAGTGCCCGGGCTTTCTAAAAACTGAAGAATGTTGCAGAGCAACCAGATTTTCTGAGGTGAATTCAGCCAAGGAGAAGCCACAGTTGCATTATCTTCTAAGGGTGGAATCCTCAGAAGACTGGATAGATACAGTGCTGGGATTCAGCCAGTTCATGCTGGTTCGGGCGAATTGGTAGTTAAATTACGGGCTGGCCCCTCCCCTCCCTGCCCCTTCCAGGAGTCCTCACGTGCCCCATTTTGGCTCCCAGGTAAGCGCAGGGAGGCCCCCTAGGCCCAAAATGGGGTACGGGTGTGTGTGTGGGCCCCCCGCGGCCTATTTTTGCTTCCAGTAGGATCCAGGGAGGCCTACTAGGTAAGGGTCAGCAACCTGCAGCTCTGGAGCCACATGTGGCTCTTTCATTCCTCTGCTGTGGCTCCCTGTTGCTGGTCAGCTCCATAATTGATAGGGCTTTCGCTTAGGACAGGTAGAGGAAAAAGGATGCTGCGCTACTATGGTGGGGAAACTGGACTTCCGGTCAGCAGAAGAAAAAGGACACCGCGTTAGGAGGAAACTATGATGGGAGAACCGGACTTCCGGTCGGCTCCAGAATTGAACAGCGGCTTCCGGTTAGGACTTTTGTGGCTCCTTGAGTGTTTAAGGTTGCTGACCTCTGTACTAGGTGCAAAATGGGGCATGGGGGTGCAGCATGGGTCCCTCGCAGCCTGTTTTTGCTGCCAGGGGGTTTCAGGGAGGCACCACACCAGCCTCCTCGCCGTCGGAATCAGCTACTAGCTGCACAGGCCGCTGACGGGCCACAACATTGCCTCTTGAAAAAAGCATCTTTGGGATTGCCACCAATGTTCCAAGAACTGCAATTTTTTGTGTTGTTTAACCCTCAAAGCCAATATAAGTTAGCTCAGCAGGTGACCAGGCTCCACAGAGAGTCCAGTTGCAGGGCCAATCAAAGCTTCCAGACCCATTGAGTTTCTCTATCCAAAATATATGCTAAAGAATTAGGGATGGAGAGACCATAAGGGCGGACTTCAGAAGAAGCGCCTCTAGCTTGAGGGAGCTGGGTCATAATTTCCTAAATCCTGCGGTGCTGAAACTCCAGTCTTATCTCTGTAGCCTTCGGGAGACATTGTGCAACCGGTTTAGCTGAATTTAGTACAGCCCATAGTTTATAAACAGAATTATTTCAATGTATCCTCAGCAATGTATACTGTCACCCTGCCTATTTAACTTATATGCAGAGAACATCATGAGAAAGGCAGGGCTAGATGAATCAAAAGTTGGAATTAAGATTTCCGGGAGAAATATCAGCAACCTCAGATATGCAGATGATACCACTCTAATGGCAGAAAGCGAAGAGGAACTAAAGAGCCTCTTGATGCGGGTGAAGAAGGAGAGAGCAAAAGTTGGCTTGAAACTCAACAGTAAGAAATCTAAGATCATGGCATCCGGCCCTCTCAATTCCTGGCAAATAGATGGGGAAGAAATGGAGGTCGTGACAGATTTTATTTTACTGGGCTCCAAGATCACCGCAGATGGGGACTGCAGCCAAGAAATTAAAAGAGGCTTGCTCCTGGGGAGGAAAGCTATGGCAAAGTTAGACAGCATACTAAAAAGCAGAGACATCACCCTGCCAACAAAAGTGTGTATAGTCAAGGCGATGGTTTTCCCAGTTGCAATGGATGGCTGTGAAAGTTGGACCATAAGGAAGGCTGAGCGCCAAAGAATGGAGGCCTATGAACTCTGGTGCTGGAGAAGACTCCTGCGAGTCCCTTGGACTGCAAGGCGATCCAACTGGTCAGTCCTAGAGGAAATCAACCCTGACTGCTCTTTAGAAGGCCAGATCCTGAAGATGAAACTCAAATACTTGAGCCACCTAATGAGAAGGAAGGACTCCCTGGAGAAGAGCCTAATGCTGGGAAAGACGGAGGGCAAAAGAAGAAGGGGATGGCAGAGAACGAGGTGGCTGGATGGAGTCACTGAAGCAGTCGGCGTGAGCTTAAATGGACTCCAGAGGATGGTAGAGGACAGGAAGGCCTGGAGGAACGTGATCCATGGGATCGTGATGGATCGGACACAACTTCGCAACTTAGAACATCCTCAGCTTCACTGAGTCTTTCCCCACTTCTGAAGAAATGAAGTCTCTCTCTCTCAGGCAGAGCTCAACTGCAATTGATCTTCATTTGACAAAGATAGAGTCCTTGGGCTGGAAGAGTAAGAAAATCAGGCCATCCAAGAAAACAGTGGATTCACACCATCAAAGCTGACACCAGCCAGAGCGTAGAAAAACCTCAAAGAAATAGTGCAAGATTGGAAGATGTGGAGAGACCTACAGAATAACAGAATTGGAAGTCCAACCCTCTGATCAGGCAGGAGACCCTACCCCACTTCAGACAACTGGTTATCCAACATCTTCTTAAAAACTTCCAGTGTTGGAGCATTTACAACTTCTGGAGGCAAGTTGTTCCACTGGTTAATTGTTCTCACTGTCAGAAAATTTCTCCTTAGTTCTAGGTTGCTTCTCTCCTTGATTAGTCTCCATCCATTGCTTCTTTTCCTGCCTAGACAAGCTGGAGAGAAAGTGTGGTGTAGTGGTTGGGGGGCCTTAAACTCCTCTTGGCAAAGCTATTTGGGCTGAACCTAATCCCTCTGCTAAGTGGAAATGGAGTTTTGCTAGATTTGAAGACCAGGCCAGATTTACTTTTGGGGTTGCATTGCAGTTTTGACAGCTCTGTTCTTCTCACAGCCAACCTGGTCAACGCTGGGAAGATTCAGACCAACATGGGACACAATTGCCCAGTGTTGTGTAAACCCAGAAGGAGGAGAGACAATGTTCTGCCTTGAAGATTTGGAAAAAATACAAGCCGACCAGCAAATCTCAGAGAAGTTTCTCCTATGCCATCACATGCCCCAGTTTCATCACCGCTCTGTGCCCCGAAGGGCTCTCTTGATCCTTTAATTCTCCCTTTCAGAAACCCAGAGCCAATTTATGGGTGCTGCCAGGGAGGAGAACCATCCAGCCGTGCAATTGTCAATCAAAGCCCAGATAGGCAGAATGGAAACACTCCCAGTGCTTGAGGTCACATGGGGCTGTAGGAAGAAATATCCTTCTGGGTTCTGCTCCAAGTGGGGAAAAAGACACTGGAAACATGGAGACTGCTTGGAAAGATGGTTTAATGGTGGACAGGATCATATAGTTTGAGTTCCTGAACAGAAAAGGGGGACGAGACGCAGCGAGTCCCCGGGTTTTTTGCCCTCTCTGGCTTTGAACTTCCTGGGGCCCCGAAAGAGTATCCTGATTGGTTGTCAGACTCCCAGGGGGTGGGGGTCTTAGCTAGCCTTGCTGGCTGATGTAATCTTCCCAGGTGCCATGTGGTGAGTTTCTGTTGCTAGATGGGTCCCATTGTGTTAGTTTCTGTTGCTATTGTGTTGCAGATGGGTCCTATTGTCAAAGATTGAGTTTCTGCCTCTGGCCCATTAACAAAGTGGGGGGGGGGGGGAGGCAGGAAGGTGGGAGTTGCTTTGTCTTTAAAACATGCTTCTCCATTTCTCATCCATATTCTGCCTTTTTAATATTTCCTAAAATATTTCATTCTTCTAGGAAAGGGGTGGGTGCTAACTTCCTACAGGGCCAGATCCAAACTCCCAAGGAAGAAGCCAGGAGAAATGTCTATGGAGATTCTCAGTCATCCAGATCATGGTTGTCCCAAAGGTGCTTTTTTAAAAAGAGGCAACTGGACTTTCTTAGTTTTTCCTTGTAGACCTTTCACTTCTCATCTGTAGGAAAGGAAAATCCATGTGGTTCAGTTCCAAGCTGGCGCTGGAAATAAAATGGAGGCTGGAGGCTGATTGGAAAGAAGGTCCATTTATCGATGAAATAGAACCGCAGCATGCAGTTCTGGGACAGCTGACAAATTAGCTTGACGAATGCAAGGATCTTTATACAGTTTCTGAAATGCTGCTGGGGATTGTGCAATGTCTGAAATGCCCCTCGGGAGTTGTGCAATGTTGTGAGCTCTGTGTCTTTGGCTATTCTAATGGTAATGGGTTAATCCTATTGTGTTTTAAAGGTCATGTCCTGTTTTTAGAATTTGGGTGGAGAAGGATGTAAATTTTAATCCCATCTCTGGAGGTGAAGGTGTTTTGTTTTGTGAATAGGCTGGCCCAGGATTTCTTAATGGGCATTTGCTGTAGGCTATTAAAGAAAGACTGGGGGAGGGGGGGGCAGCTTTCTGCCTCTAAGAACATGTTTCTCCATTTCTCCTTCGGGGAAATATAATATTCTACCTCTTTTAATATTCCCCAAAATATTTCACTCTTGGGAGGGGGGGGCTTGTTTTTGCTTGAAGATGTTCTTCAAGAACTGAAGAAGCTTCTTGAATGAGAAGGGAAATGTCTTCAAGGAAAAAGCAAGAAAGTCCAGTTGCCTTTTGAAAAAAAAGGCACCTTTGGGGACAAGCAAGGAGAAAGCCCTCAGCTCAGTTGGTTTTCTGCCAACTCTTTTACCACTGTCTGCCCTTCGGAACTGTCCTGTGGGTCATCTCAACCAGCCTCTGCCCCACAAAGGCTTAAATAAATAATAAATAACTTTATTGTCATTGTACATGTATACACAGTTTATCCATACAACGAAATTAACTTCACACCCAAAGACCAGGTCCAACACACATAACAATCCCCAAACACGCTCCCACCCACCACAATTCTCCACCCCTAAACCACCCAAACATCCACACAACAGACCAAGTAATCCTGTCCAACAGCTCACTGATGGTGGCCCTTTAGTTCATGGCTGAGTGCAATTATAGCTCTGGGATAAAAAACTATTCAGAAAACGTGCGGTCTGAGTTTTAATTGCTCTGTATCTTCTGCCAGAAGGCAACAGTCCAAAAAGATTGTAAGCAGGATGGGAAGAGTCTCTGAGGATGTTATGCAACTTCCTCAAACAGCGAGATTCGAAGATGTCGTCCAGGGCTGGTAGCTGGAGTCCGATGATATTCTGGGCAGTTTTAATGATTCTCTGTAGAGCTTTTTTGCCCGTTACAGAGCTGCTCCCATACCATGCAAGAATGCCGTATGTCAGGACACTCTCAATGGTGCTGCGATAGTAGGACAGAAGGAGATGCTGAGATAGATTTATCTGCTTCCAACCTCTTTTCATATTCCCACCACTTAGACCAGGAGATGCCTTAGGAACTTAAACAACCACGTTCCACCAGATTTGCAGAAAAGGCAAGTAATGGGAAGGGTTACGGAAGCTCCAACAGTGACACGACGGGATATCACTGGAGGAAAGGCAAGGAAACTGGAGTGGAGACCACTCAGCAGGCATGGTGAAAAGAGAAATAATTGTCTTGTGGATATGTTGCAGAATTTCGAAGCTGCTGGCCTTCTGGAACAGTGTTTCTCAAACTTGACAGCTTGAAGATGTGAGGACTTCAACTCCTACAGTTCCCCAGCCAGCCAGTTGA
This sequence comes from Pantherophis vulpinus, assembly GCA_037215915.1. NCBI lineage: Eukaryota > Metazoa > Chordata > Lepidosauria > Squamata > Colubridae > Pantherophis > Pantherophis vulpinus. Next base: position 223,845,450 of record JAXLNS010000003.1, on the reverse strand, counting down.
AGTCCATGCATCTTAAATCTACCAAGGTTGAGAAACATTGTCCTGACCAATGTTTCACCGACATTTGGTTTACAATTTCCTTCTGCATGCAAGATAGCTCCAAATATATAGAATCTCTCTCTCTCCCCCCCCCTTTCCCTCCTTCCCTCTCTCTCTCCCTCTCTCTTCTACCATATCTATGTATCTTATTATCTATCTATCATCGGTCAGTCGATCTGTCTGTCTGATCTATCTATCTATCTATCTATCTATCTATCTATCTATCTATCTATCTATCTATCTATCTATCTATCTATCATCTATCTATCTATCATCTATCTATCTTCTATCTTGCCAAAACAAGGAAACACAGGAACATTTTTCCCCTTGTGCCATCACTCTGCTGAACACTTAATTCATGTCTAAGGATATTTACCCATCTAATATGGATATAGAATTGTTATTATCCTTCTTCTTTACTCCCTCTTCTTATTCATAGTATTATTTTGATGATGATGATGATGATGATGATGATGATGATGATGATGATGATGATGATGCTGTTGCTTTGCATGTATACTGAAAGCTTTTTTTTTTACCGGAGACAAATTCCTTGTATGTCTAATCACACTTGGCCAAATAAAGTATTCTATTCTATTCTATTCTATTCTATTCTATTCTATTCTATTCTATTCTATTCTATTCTATTCTATTCTATTCTATTCTATTCTATTCTATTCTATTCTATTCTATTCTACCCTACCCTACCCTACCCTACCCTACCCTACCCCACTCCACTCCACTCCTTATTCTATTCTATTCTATTCTATTCTATTCTATTCTATTCTATTCTATTCTATTCTATTCTATTCTATTCTATTCTATTCTATTCTATTCTATCCTACCCTACCCTACCCCACTCCACTCCACTCCTTATTCTATTCTATTCTATTCTATTCTATTCTATTCTATTCTATTCTATTCTATTCTATTCTATTCTATTCTATTCCATTCCATTCCATTCCATTCCATTCCATTCCATTCCATTCCATTCCATTCCATTCCAGAATAACATTTCTATTCTGTTCTGTTCTGTTCTGTTCTGTTCTGTTCTGTTCTGTTCTGTTCTATTCTATTCTATTCTATTCTATTCTATTCTATTCTATTCTATTCTATTCTATCCTACCCTACCCTACCCTACCCCACTCCACTCCACTCCACTCCTTATTCTATTCTATTCTATTCTATTCTATTCTATTCTATTCTATTCTATTCTATTCTATTCTATTCTATTCTATTCTATTCCATTCCATTCCATTCCATTCCATTCCATTCCAGAATAACATTTCTATTCTATTCTGTTCTGTTCTATTCTATTCTATTCTATTCTATTCTATTCTATTCTATTCTATTCTATTCTATTCTATTCTATTCTATTCTATTCTATTCTATTCTATTCCATTCCATTCCATTCCATTCCATTCCAGAATAACATTTCTATTCTATTCTATTCTGTTCTGTTCTGTTCTGTTCTGTTCTGTTCTATTCTATTCTATTCTATTCTATTCTATTCTATTCTATTCTATTCTATTCTATTCTATTCTATTCTATTCTATTCTATTCTATTCTATTCTATTCTATTCTATTCTATTCCAGAATAACAATTCAATTCAATTCAATTCAATTCAATTCAATTCAATTCAATTCAATTCAATTCAATTCAATTCTATTCTATTCCATTCTATTCCATTCCATTCCATTCCATTCCACTCCACTCCACTCCACTCCACTCCACTCCACTCCATTCCATTCTATATACTCTACACTCTACCCTATTCTACTCTACTCTAATTATCCTACCGTACCCTACCCAACCCTACCCTATCCTATCCTATATTCTCCTCATGTCTTTAATAATAAACAATAAGCAATTGAATCCCATGGTTACTTTATAAGAGATCAATGCACTGAAGTCTTCTTCAGTGGTTTTAAATGTAGCCTTGGGTGGAAATTTAGATTCTGCTTTTCTTTGTCTTAATTGCAAGCCTCACCACCGCCATCTTGCCCTCACAGTACCCTGCTCAGAATCATGCAGGCTAAGCTGGTGAAAGTCACCATCGCCATCTGGGCATGGATGGTTGGGGAGGCGGAGGTGTCATCCATGTTGCAGAGATCGGTGGAACAGCAGGAGATGTTCCTTTTGGCAATGGCTATGTCCTTGTTGTACGTGGTGCATGATGAAGCGCATTGCTTAGAGATGACGTTGATAAACCCCAACAGACCTGGAAAGGAGATCGACATGGTTGTTAAGGAGGCTCAGAACGAACTCAGGCTACCCATCCCACCTTATGGGGTGAGGCAGGGTGCCAGGCATTCTGGAGGATGGGCAGTAACTCCCTAGCAGGTAGAAAGTGGGGCAGGATTTGTAAATCCAGAAGAAGAAGAGGTTTGAGACCTTCAGACTTTTATCCTACAGGTTTCTCCTGCCAATAGGAGAGAATATTTGTAGCTCAGGGTTGAACTGTGGGCTCCTTGGTGCTTTCTGAGCTTGGTGGTTTTCTTGCAGATGTTTCATGACCCAACTAGGGAACATCATCAGTGCTATTAGGAAGTGGGGTTTGTGAAGAGGAGGAGGAGGAGGAGGAGGAGGAGGAGGAGAACTATGGGGTCCTTGGTGCTCTCTAAGGTTCATGTTTTTCTTGAAAATGTTTTATGACCCAACTAGGGAACATCACCACTAGCAACAGCTTCTAGCACTGATGATGTTACATGGTTAGCCTAGATAGCTCTGCAGACAAGGCACTGTAATTTAACACCAGCTGTCTGCAATTAAAGTAAGTTCGAATCTCGCCAGGCTCAAGGTTGACTCAGCCTTCCATCCTTTCTAAGGTAGGTAAATTGAGGACCCAGTTTGTGGGGGCAATAAGCTGACTTTGTATAAAAATATACAAAAGTATGAAGGCTATTGCTTAACGCACTGTAAGCTGCCCTGAGTCTCCGGAGAAGGGCGCCATATAAATCAAATTAAAAAAAAATGGTTGGGCAATGAAAGGTGTGCAAGAAAACTGAAAGAAAGAAAGAAAGAAAGAAAGAAAGAAAGAGAGAGAGAGAGAGACAGAGAAAGAGTGAATGAGAGAGAAATACAAGAAAGAGAGAATGAGAGAGAGAAAGAGAATGAGAAAGAGTAAGAAAGAGAAAGAATGAGCGAGAGAAAGAGAATGAGAAAGAGTGAAAGAAAGAGAGAGAAAGAAAGAATGAGAGAGTGAGAAAGAGAGAAAAAGAATGAGAGAAAGAGGATGAGAAAGAGAGAGAAAGAGAATGAGAAAGAGTAAGAAAGAGAAAGAGAATGAGAAAGAGTAAGAAAGAGAGAAAGAATGAGCGAGAGAAAGAGAATGAGAAAGAGTGAAAGAAAGAGAGAGAAAGAAAGAATGAGAGAGTGAGAAAGAGAGAGAAAGAATGAGAAAGAGAATGAAAGAGTGAGTGAGAGAGAGAGAGACAGAGAGAAAGAATGAGAAAGAGTGAGAAAGAGAGAAAGAGAATGAGAAAGAATGAGAAAGAGAGAAAGAGAGAGGAAATGAGAATGAGAAAGGGAGTGAGAAAGAGAGAAAGAGAGAGAGAAAGAAAGAGAGGCACTTTGCAGCTTGGCTTACTGATCACATCTGTTTTGCACGATTTTGCCTTTTCTTTGCAGAATACGGCTTTTTTGCAGCTGTCGGTTTTGAATTGGACGCGGCAGGTGTAACACCAGAGCGAGCCACCTGCCAGGGCAGAGAGAGAGGAGAAGATTTTATTGGAAGGAGAAACAGGTCATTTAGCTGAGCCCCCTGCTCAATGAGGGGAGTCTACTAGATCGAAGTTCCCCAACCTCTCTGGCTTTGTGGATCGGTGGGAATGCCGGGGGGGGGGGGGGGGGAGGGAAGAGGCGATGGTTCTGTGGGAAGCCACCCCCTCCTCCTAGAAGAATGAAATATTTTGAGGAATATTAAAAAGGGCAGATTATTATATTGCCCCAAAGGGAGAAATGGAGAAACATGTTTTTCCAGACAGAAAGAAGGCCCCACTTTTCTTAATAGCCCTCAGCAGATGTCAGCACTTAAGAAATAAAGAGTTTATTGAAAGAAGCTAAGTATCTAGGTAGCTCTATTCATAAGCAAATAGGCCTCACTCAAGTTCCAAATTAGGACAAAGCCATTAAGCCATAATAGGAACTGCCCAACACAAGCCTCTTCATTGCATCATCTAACAGCAGCCCAAACTTCAACCAAACTTAGCCCAGACAAACATGACCCCTACATTGCCCCATGGGAATCTGACAACAGCCAATAGAATACATTTTCTTGCACAGGAACAGGAAGCTCAAGAGCCTTGGTAGTACAGTGGTCTAAGGCACCCTGTTATTAAGCTGGTTATTAAGACCAGCTGCCTGCAATTACTGCAGGTTCGAATCTCGCCAAGGCTCAAGGTTGACTCAGCCTTCCATCCTTTCTAAGGTAGGTAAATTAAGGACCCAGTTTGTGGGGGCAATAAGCTGACTTTGTATAAATATACAAAAGGATGAAGGCTATTGCTTAGCGCATTGTAAACCACCCTGAGTCTCCGGAGAAGGGCGGCATATAAATCAAATTAAAAAAAAAAAAAAAGTTCAAAGACCAAGAGAAGGTATAACCCTCCCCTCCACTCTCAACTCCATGTGGTCAGTTGCCCAGAACCACAAACCCATGTCATTCTACTTCATCATTAAACCATCTTTCCAATCAGCCTCCATGTTTCCAGTGTCTTTCTCCCAGCTTGGAACTGAACCAGATGGATATTGCTTCCCACAGTTCCGTGCGAGTGGTGGGCGCATGCAGCCACCACTCGCACAAATGGAGCACGCGTGTGCTCGCCCGCTGTTCACACAAGGGAGGATATGCGTGTGCTCGCCTGCCATTTCTATGGCCCGGTTTTGAACGGTTTAAGGCCTGGTAGTGGACCACGACCCATGGGGTTGTGTACCCCTGTACTAAATTATGTCTGACAAACAGTCACCCCAACTTTTAATTTTTATCAAAAGAGAGAGCGCGAGAGAAAAGGAACAGCATGGTATGGCAAGATCACATTGGCTGGGGAAACAACCGACACTCTCTGAAAGTGCTTTTTTAAGCTCTACAAGCAGGGTAATCCTTGACTTATGACTGCAATTGAGCCAGATGTTTCCGTTGCTGAGTGAGACATGCGTTAAGTGAGTTTTGCCCTGTTTTACGAAAGGGGAATCACAGGACCCTGCGACACGGCGATCGTCATAAATAGGAGTTGGTTGCCAAGAGTGCCAAGAGTCTGACCACGGGGAGGCTGCAACAGTCACAACTGTGAGACATGGCAGGGAGTCGCTTTTTTGGTGCTGTCGTAACTTTCAACAGTCACTAAAGGAATGGTTGAAAGGATGATTTGTTTAGGCCCATGATGGCGAACCTATGGCGTGCGTGCCACAGGTGGCACGTGGAGCCATATTGGTGGGCACATGAGCATTGTCATAATTCAGCTGCAGAGTGCATCTGCACACTGGTCAGCTGATTTTTGGGCCTTCTGGGATAGTGGTGTTGTGGCCCACCAGCGGCCTGCGCGGATCGTGGCTGATCCCGATGATGAGGAGGCTGGTGTGGTGTCGCGCCAGCAGCCTGCACAGCTGGCGCTCACATCAGACAGCGAGGAGGCCGAAGAGGATCTGGTGCCAGAGGCAGAGACTCAGCCAGGGCCTTCAGAACCTCCAGAGGCTCCTTCAAGTGAAGAGAGTGAAGTGGAGGGGCCTCTCCTCAATGCTCGAGCACGCAGGGCTGCCAAAAGGCAGGAGTGGCTACTCAGGAGGAGGAGGAGGTCTCCTCGAGAGTAAGGCTTGAAGATAATTGGCCACCCCCTTAGCCTATTTAAGTCACACGCGGTTAGTAAGTTTCTTGCTGGAAACAACTTGTAATTATCATCAGAGCATTTTTGCAAAAGTCTTATCGTATCTTGTTTTCTGGGCTGGTTGCCAACCTTTGCCGGACTTTGGTTTATTCTTGCTACTTAATAAATTTGATAAGGACGGTTGGTGTGTGTCAATATCCTCGGGAATCCGGAGCTGGGGCAGAACAAGTGGTGGGTTGCTCCCGGTTCGGTCCGGTTCTTGAGAACCGGTAGTAAAAGTGGCAGGAGGCTCCGCCCACCCGTCCAGACGTCATCATGGATGATCTGCACATGCACATAAACTTCTGAGTATACACAGAAGCGCATATGTGTGTGAGCAAAGTGAGCACCCAGTCACGCTCCCATTGTGAACCGGTAGTAGAGGTAAGTAGAACCCACCCAGGCCCACCGGAAGTCGGGAAACAGGCTGTTTCTGGCCTCCGAAGGCTCTCTGGAGGGGTGGGGGAGGCCCGTTTTTCGCTCTATCCAGGCTCCAGAGGCTTTCTAGGAGGTGGGGCGCATTGCATTATGGGTGTGGGCACACACACGTGCGATCCCCCGAAACTCCCCCCGTTTTTGGCACGCGATGGCAAAAAGGTTAGCCAATTGGCGGAACTTGATTGCCAGAGGGTGGCAAAAATACAAGAAGTTAAAAAAGCCCCCTAATTATTGCTCTTCAACAGCAGAGTAAAATGCGATCGAGGAAGATAAGTGTCCATCTCTTAATGGTCACTTCAGGCTACTGTGGGTAAGGCTCCGCAGTCCTGCCTTCACCTCCGAGGCATTTTATCTGGGTCTGCTTGGCAGGAAAAACAGGATTCCTGGCTTTTGCAGAGAGGCATCTGTGGGCATCATCCCTGAGTAATAATTCTCACGGAGTGATTTCTCACGGAGTGATTTCTCAGGTTTTGCAGGCGAAGAGCAGGCCCAGCCTGGGGGGTGGAGTTAAGTGAGTCACTGGCCCAGAGGCATTACGTTCCCACAAATGGTTTAAACCCAACCCTTCTTGAATCCCTTTGACCGATAGTTGACTGGAGTCTTGAGTATAGATAGGCCTGAGGAATAAATCAGCTTAACTGGAATTGAATGTCTGGTCCTGATTCTTTGATCAGGTCCAGGCTCCTAAGAAACACAGGTTGAGCATTCCCTAGATAGAGCACTGATGTTTTTTTTCCTTTTCCTTTTCCTTTTCCTTTTCCTTTTCCTTTTCCTTTTCCTTTTCCTTTTCCTCTTCCCCTCCCTTCCCCTCCTTTCCCTTCCCTTCCCTTCCTTTCCCTTCCCTTCCCTTCCCTTCCCTTTCCCTTTCCTTTCCTTTCCTCCTCCTCTCCTCTACCCTCCCCTCCTCCTCTTCTTCCTCTTTCCCTCCCTTTCCCTCCCCTCCCTTCCCCTTCCCTTCCTTTCCTTTCCTGTTTCCTTTCCTTCCTCTGTTTCCTTTCTTTCTTTCTTTTCTTTCTCCTTTCCTTTCCTTCCTCTGTTTCCTTTCTTTTCCCTTCTTTTCTCTTCCCTTCCTTTCCCTTCCCTTCCTCCTTTCCTTTCCTTTCCTTTCCTTTCCTTTCCTTTCCTTTCCTTTCCTTTCCTTTCCTTTCCTTTCCTTTCCTTTCCTTTCCTTTCCTTTCCTTTCCTTTCCTTTCCTCTCCTCTCCTCTCCTCTCCTCTCCCCTCCATTTCACTTTGTCATTTCATTTCCCCCTTCCTTCCTTCCTTCCTTCCTTCCTTCCTTCCTTCCTTCCTTCCTTCCTTCCTTCCTTCCTTCCTTCCTTCCTCTTCCTTACCCCTCCCCTCCGCTCCTCCCCCTCCCAAATGAGCCCAAGGCACACAGGAGGAACAAGAAGGAGGGATCTGGTGAAACTAAATTTCCCAGGAAAAGCATTGCTGAAATGTAAGACAGATCAATTATTAGAAGACTCACTTGGCTGTATAAGGAGGACGCCAGTCAACAGGAGGATCAGAATGGCTCTCATTATTGGTGGCTGAATCTGTTCTGCAGAGGATGGGACATCATCTCTCCACCTTGCTTGACCGGCTCTGAAAAGTAACTGGTCAACCACATTGGAAGATCTACCTAGATTTCAGAGGGCTTCTTCCCATCACTCCCTAGGATTTCTGAGACACCACTATTCTTCCCTTTCTAGAATATTTACTGATATTTACTGATGCTTGATTGACCTTGTCTGAAATCTCAGAGCTTTTAGGCAAGGTGTAATCTAGCAGAATTAAGGAACTAAAGGACGGACTTCTCCCTCCTCAAACAGGATGGGTGGAATTTCTCCAGCTGGTCTCTTAAAATGACAAATTCCCTTTCTCTGTCAAACCCACTCTGTCATCTTCACGTTAACTTGGTCCATTAATCTCAACTCGCGCAGCTTAACTCATGCCTCTCTGAATTCAATAAATGTTACGATGAGGTGGGAGAAGACCTGAGGGCATCTACGACTGGAAGCATTTTTTTCCCCCCAACCAATTTTACCTCAGAAATCTCAACAAAGGAAAAGCCTGTTATTGTGGTTCTGTCAGGAAATAACTCACAAATCAAAAAGTCAGGAACACTTAGTCCCAGGTTTCAGACTCTTAGGTGGGGCTTCTACTCAAGGATTAGCAGAAGTGGAGAATTTTGATGGCCTTCTAGATTTTGTTGATGGACAGCTTCTAGCAGATCTAGCTAGTTTTTTCCTCCTAGCCAGAGGAAAAAATGCTAGGTTAGGTGACTCAACAACTGGTTCCCCATCCTTGATCTTAAGCAAGATGCTGACCTCCAATGGTGGGATCCATCAGCAAAAGTAGCAAGTTCTTCAAAGCTTTGATAGAGGGTCTTCCAGCTGAAGAAATGCATAACTCATTTCAAAGCTTTCCATATTTATTGTGATACAACAACACTGGAATCCTGATATAAGTATTCCAGGCAAATTGTCTACAGATGGGATGGGATCCAAACATCCTAAGATATTCTCAGCCATTTCACTCACTGGGACACAGAACAGAAATAAGGAAGTTCTAATAGAAGCTGTGGGGTTCTGCTGGATGCTCTCTGATCTCTAGATCCATTAACTGGAAAGACAAGGAACTCTACCCAGGACTACCAGATGGAAATCCATAAATAAACCATGGACAATTCTGAAAAACTTACTGAACATTCATTGGATGTTTGGAGAGACTTGTAGGGGAAGACTTCTTGAACTTTGACCCCCATCAGCTTTCTGACATCAAGGCTGGATGAAGCATCACAAAAGCTACTTCTTGAATCATCCACTTTCTGGACATATGTAGGAAAGAGTTGATGGCAAACCAGAGAGACCTGCCCATCAGAGGTGGTATTCAGCCGGTTTGGACCAGTTCTGGCAAACCGGTAGCAGAAATTTTGAGTAGTTTGAAGAACTGGCAAATACCACCTCTGGTTGGCCCCAGCCCTGCCCCTTCCAGGAGTCCCCATGCACCCCGTTTTGGCTCCCAGAGGGCTGCAAGGAGGCCTAGCCTGTAAGGCTGAGGCACCCAATTGATCTATTGGCTGTCTCCCAGCCTCCCAGCTGATCGGCGTGGTCTTCTTTTGTTGCCCTGCACAGGAGAACGGAGCTGGAAAGGAGGTTAGTGGGGTGGGGAGGGAATGGGGATTTTGTAGTATCCTTTCCCCAGGAGTGCGGAGGGAATGGGGAATTTGCAGTACCCTTCCCCTGGAGTGGGGAGGGAATGGGGATTTTGCAGTATCCTTTCCCCAGGAATGGGGAGGGAATGGAGATTTTGCAGTATCCATCCCCCAGGATTGGGAAGGAAATGGGGATTTTGCAGGTTCCTTCCCCCAGGAGTGCAGAGGGAATGGGGATTTTGCAGTACCCTTCCCCTGGAGTGGGGAGGGAATGGAGATTTTGCAGTATCCTTTCCCCAGTAATGGGGAGGGAATGGAGATTTTGCAGTATCCTTTCCCCAGGAGTGGGGAGGGAATGGGGATTTTGCAGTATCCTTCCCCCAGGAGTGGGCAGGGAATGGGGATTTTGCAGTATTCTTCCCCCAGGAGTGGGGATGGAATGGGGATTTTGCAGTATCCTTCCCCTGCCCTGCCCACCAAGCCACGCTCACAAAGCCATGCCCACAGAACCAGTAGTAAACATTTTTGAACCCCACCTCTGCTTCCCATGGTGTCCTCCCCAAAGGATGGATTTCTTTGCTAACAGCTGAAGAAGTGGGATGATCTTCTAAAGATCTGTTCCCCGAGAAGGAGACTGAGATCAGAACTATCCCAGCTTTGCATACAGTCTATATTTATATAGATATATGTCTAGAGTGATTGTGTCGATTCTGTCCAGGCGCCACTCTAAGGGCTCTGAATGAGGAAAGATTTCCCAGCATAATGGAAGCCAAGATGGTGGGATCTGTGTCTCCTAGATCTGTTACTGAGATCCATTTATCTTGAAATATCAAAGAATGAGTTGAGAGTCATGACGGTGTCCTTTGGCTTCTCCTGTTCATCTGCCTCTCTGCTGTCTGACTCTGGGGACTCTGGAGTCCGCGCATTGCTCCCAATGGCCCTGGCCCCATCTCTGCCTCCGACGCAGAGCCCTCATCCGGGCCTTCCCCAGCCTCCAGGACTGGCCCATGTTCCTCCCCAACCTCCTCGTTATCCGACTCCGCTGCCAGTTCCGCAGGCTGCTGGCAAGACCACAACACAAAAACAACCGTCTCACTTAACAACCTAGATTTTGGGCTCAGTTGTGGTCATAGGTTGAGGACTGTCTGTAATTTCTGGCTAGCAGGGCAGGAATACTCTCTCTTTAAAGGAAAGTGTAGTTTGAAGGATGATTGGACCACGATTGCTGAAAAATCTCTGAATCTTTCAAGAGGCAACTGGATTTTCCGGTTTTTGTTTGAAGACGTTTCCCTTCTCACCCAAGAAGCTTCTTCAACTCTGACGGGATGGTGGGGAACAGAAGGATTGATATTCCTTGCAAACAGCTGGTCATTTGCATCCTTTTAGTAAGTCATTGAGGCCACCTGGAGGTTTACTAATACTAATACTAATTACTAGTTACCACTCTGTAAAGCCTTAGTAAGACCACACCTAGAATACTGCATCCAGTTTTGGTCACCCCCGTTATAAAAAAGATGCTGAGACTCTAAAAAGTGTGCAGTTCACATTTATGACGGTTGTCATGTTACACAGACATGCAATCTCCTTTTGCCACCTTCATATAGCACCTTCACATGGGGAAACAACTCTGTGACTAACTTAACCAATGCGGTGGTTCACTTAACAACGGTTGGGCCGAAGGGTTGTAAAATGGAGCAAAACTGTCTTGCTTCGCGACAGAAATGTTGGGCTCAATTGTGGTCACGAGTCGAGGACGACATGAATAAACGGGCACCCACTTTCAAAATCCTTCTCTCCAGGTTGAACGAGGCAAGGTTTTCTCTGGCTACAGAATGAAGTGTGGGTGTGCAAATCTGATCTACCTTTTGTATGTTGTGCACAGGGATCTGCAATCTTAAACACTCAAAGAGCCATTTGGACCCATTTCCCACAGAAAAGAAAACACCGGGAGCCACAAAAACCCTTCCTGTGCCTGACTATTTCTTGAGCGGCCACAAAACTAGCATATGTAGTTGAATTAAACGTTCTGTTTTCTTCTGAAACTTTTCTTTTCTTGGATTTATCCATGGTCGGCCTACCGGGGATTGAATAGCTCAATAAATCACGTGCCAGCGGGTGTCACACATTGGCGGTTGTGATGCATATTTTGAATGACGGAGCCGCAGCAGAAGGGTGAAAGAGCCACATGCGGCTCCAGAGCCTGGTTGTGCATGTCTACCTTAATCTTTATTTTCTTTATTTTTTTTTACTTTTCATTTAGGGAAGACTCAGGAAAGATTCTCCTAGAGACCCTTTTCAAGAGCTCTTTGATTTGGGAACCTTTTGATCAGAGGTGAAATCCAGCAGGTTCCGACAGGTTCTGGAGAACCGGTAGCGGAAATTTTGAGTAGTTCAGAGAACCAGCAAATACCACCTCTGGTTGGCCCAAGAGTGGGTAGGGAATGGGGATTTTGCAGCATCCTTCCCCTTTAGTGAGGAGGGAATGGGGATTTTGCAGCATCCTTCCCCTGCCACGCCCACCAAGCCACACCACGCCCACCAAGCCACGCCCACAGAACCTGTAATAAAAATAATTGAATTTCACCACTGCTTTTGATCTTCCAAAGAACGATGCTCCCCCGTTTAACTGCAGGGATGAACAAAAAAAACCCCAATGTTTTAAGAGCCAGACCTGCAGTATTGATATGTATCCAAAAGGGGGCGCTGTTGCACTTCTGTTCACAACAGGGATTTTCCTTGGTCAACCCAACATATTAAGTCAAGGCTGCTGAACGCATCAAAAAGGCGTTTGGCATTTTTTTTTCCTTCTTTTTGTCATTTTGCTAATTAGCTCCCCCTTTTTCTCCTTGGTGGAAAAGAAAAGCAAGAGGGGATCGTAGGCAGCGCTCCTCAAAATGTCTCCTGGTTGTTGTTTTTTTTCCCTTGGAGGAATTTGGGGATGAAGGTTCCTTGGGCTGTCGTGAGAATCAAGCCAAGACAGAATGCACAAGAGCACAAGGTTTCCCACTATCTCTGTTTGCACAACGCACATTCATTAGAGGTCTAGAAAAACCATCTTCTACTTGTTTAGATATGCATATGTCCTTCGGTGTTTAATTTAATATTATGAAACTTCAACAAAATGTTAATAAGAGACTATCTAGAATAGAATAGAATTAGAATATCTAGAATAGAGTAGAATTAGACTATATAGAATAGAATAGAATAGAATAGAATAGAATAGAATAGAATAGAGTAGAGTAGAGTAGAGTAGAGTAGAGTAGAGTAGAGTAGAGTAGAGTAGAATAGAATAGAATAGAATAGAATAGAATAGAATAGAATAGGAATAGGAATAGGAATAGGAATAGGAATAGAGTGGAGTGGAATGGAATGGAATGGAATGGGACTAGGAATAGGAATAGGAATAGGAATAGAATAGAATAGAATAGAATAGAATAGAATAGAATAGAATAGAATAGAATAGAATAGAATAGAATAGAATAGAATAGAATAGAATAGGAATAGAGTAGAGTAGAGTAGAGTAGAGTAGAGTAGAGTAGAGTAGAGTAGAATAGAGTAGGAATAGAATAGAATAGAATAGAATAGAATAGAATAGAATAGAATAGAATAGAATAGAATAGAATAGAATAGAATAGAATAGAATAGAATAGAATAGAATAGAATAGAAGGGAACCCTGTGGGTCATCTACTCCAACCCTCTGCCCAAACAGGGGACCCTACACCATTTCTGACAGATGGCAGTCCAGTCTCTTCTTGAAAGCCTCCAGTGATGAAGCTCCCACAACTTCTGAAGGCAACTTCTGTTCCATCAGTTGATTGTTCTCACTGTCAGAAAGTTCCTCCTCGTTTCTAGGTTGAATTTCTCCTTTCCATTCGTGATTCCTTGTCTGGCCTTCAGGTGCTTTGGAGAATAGCTTGACCCCCTTCCTCCTCTCTGGGGCAGCCCCTCAAATATTGGAAGACTGCTATCGTGTCTCCCCTGGTCCTTCTCTTCACTAGACTAGCCATGCCCAGTTCCTGCAACCGTTCTTCATATGTTTTAACCTCCAGTCCCCTAATCATCCTGGTTGCTCTCCTCTGCACTCTTTCTAGAGTCTCAACATCTTTTTTACTGTGTGGTGACCAAAACTGGATGCAGGACTCTAGGTGTGATCGTACTAAGGCTTTATAGAGTGGTATTAGTACCTCCCTTGATCTTGATTGTATCCCTCCATTCATGCAGTTTAGGATTGTGTTGGTGTTTTTGGCTGCCGCTGCACATTGTTAGCTTATATTTAATTGGTTGTCTACTAAGACTCACAGTTACTGCTATTAACCCTGGTTTCACTCAGTCTATATGTGACCTTCTAAGAAGCCCAGTCAATGGGGAATCCAGATTCACTTAACAACCATTTTACTAACATTTATTTATTTATTTATTTATTTATTTATTTATTTATTTATTTATTTATTCATTCATTCATTCATTCATTCATTCATTCATTCATTCATTCATTCATTCATTCATTGGTTCGATTTATATGCCGCCCTTCTCCGGAGACTCAGGGCAGCTTACAATGCGTTAAGCAATAGCCTTCATACTTTTGTATATACCTGCTTAGTAGGGCTTTTGGTCCTCCCTAAGCGGTGTTTTTTTTGTAAAAAGTCAGTTTATTGCCCCCACAAACCAGGTCCTCATTTTACCTACCTCGGAAGGATGGAAGGCTGAGTCAACCTTCATAGCAACTGCAGCAGTGGTGGGATTCAATTTTTTTTACTACCGGTTCTGTGGGTGTGGCTTGGTGGGCGTGGCTTGGTGGGCGTGGCAGGGGAAGATACTGTAAAATCTCCATTCTCTCCCCACTCCAGGGGAAGGTTACTCCAAAATCCCCATTTCCTCCCAATCAGCTGGGATTCAGGAGTCAGAGAACTACTGAAAACTTCCGCTACCGGTTCTCCAGAACTGGTCAGAACCTGCTGAATACCACCTCTGAACCTCAGTGATTCACTTTGCAGCTGTGTCAAGAAAGGTCGTAAAACGAGACAAAACTCACTTAGCCTTGTTTGGCAACAGAACAGAACTCGGGAGCTTCATCACTGGAAGCTTTCAAAAAGAGACTGTCAGAAATCGTGTAGGGTCTCCTGCTTGGGTGGGTGGGGTTGGACTAGATGACCTTCAAGGGTCCCTTCCAACTCTGTTATTCTGTTGTTTAGAAGTTTTGGGCTCAATTGTGGTCATAACTCAAGGACTACCTGTAATTTGAGCTCCTGAGCTCCTGAAAAGATAATTGGACGAGAAAAGCGATGCCAAGCCCAAAAGTTATCCCTTTGAAGGTGAAAAAGGAAACAGGTAGAAAATATACTGTTTCCCCTCCCCCCCCCGCGGTGAAATGCTCCTGGTTCGGACCGGATCGCCTGATCCGGTAGTGATGGCGGCAGGTGATTTGGAGAATCGGTAGCAAAAATCCCTGCGCCCCTAACCCCCCTCCATGCCCAGCTGAGCATCATAGCCTTTTTTTTTTACTTACTTTTAAAAGTAATTTTTTTACAACTTCTTCCGCCGAAAAAATGCTTTTAAAAGTAAAAAAAAAAGCCTCTGATGATTGCGCGGCTCAGCTGGGATCTCAGAGGCTTTTCAAAGCATTTTTTTCTGCAACCTCTTGGTGGTAAAAAAAATGCTTTGAAAAATCTCTCTGAAGATCAGGCAACACAGCTGGGATCGTCAGAGGCTTTTCAAAGCATTTTTTTAACCACCTCTTCCGCGGAAGAGGTTGCAGAAAAAAATGCTTTAAAAGTCTCTCTGACGATCCCAGCTGAGTTGCCTGATCGTCAGAGAGACTTTTCAAAGCATTTTTTTAAACCGATCAGGCAACTCAGCTGGGATCATCAGAGAGGCTTTTAAAGCATTTTTTTCTGCAACCTCTTCAGCGGAAGAGGTGGTTTAAAAAATGCTTTGAAAAGCCTCTGACGATCCCAGCTGTGTTGCCTGATCGGCAGAGGCTTTTCAGAGCATTTTTTTTGCATTTGCAGAAAAAATGCTTTGAAAAGTTAAAATAATAAAAAAAAAATTGGCCACGCCCACCTAGTCACATTACCCCCTCCCCCACCAAGCCACGCCCACAGAACCGGTAGTAACAAATTTTACATTTCACTCCTGCCCCCCCCCAAAAGATTATCTTGTTTCTCTTAGTTCTCTCAATTAGCATCTCACCCACAACTACTATAAAACACGTCTCATTTGTTTTTAAAATCGACTTTATTCCCTACTGGAGAGAAAAGGAATTTTTTTTTAACCCATATGTTTCTTTCACCTTAGCAGGTATGCTGCTCGGATGGGCGCTGAGGTGTCATATAAAAATGAGGATAGATGGCTGGTGTCACGCATTGTGCTTCGAACAGCAGGCACTAAACAAACCTTTCTCTCCCGATTATCAATTTTGTACTGACAAGAAACTCACAAGAGCTTTCGTTGACTTCTAGCGAATCTTAACACCACTCTATAAAGCCTTAGTAAGGCCACATCTAGAATGCTGCGTCCAGTTTTGGTCAACACACTATTAAAAAAAAAGATATTGAGATTCTAGAAAAAGTGCAGAGAAAAGCAACCAGGATGATTATACAGATTGATGATTATACAGATTGATGGAGGCTCCAGCTGGTCCAGAATGCGGCCGCGCGGGTGGTTATGGGCGCAACTCGTTGTGCCCACATGACACCCCTCCTGCGCGAGCTGCACTGGCTCCCAGTGGTCTTCTGGGTGCGATTCAAGGTGTTGGTTACCACCTTTAAAGCGCTCCATGGCATTGGACCTGGGTACCTTCGAGACTGTCTTCTGCCACCAGTAGTCTCCCACCGACCAGTCCGCTCCCACAGAGAGGGTCTCCTTAGGGTGCCATCGGTCAAGTTATGTTGGCTGGCGACACCCAGGGGGAGGGCCTTCTCTGTGGGAGCCCCATCCCTGTGGAATGAACTGCCCCCAGAAATACGTAAGATCTCCGACCTCCGGGTGTTTCATTGTGCACTCAAGACCCTGTTGTTCCGCCAGGCTGGGCTATCAACATAACAATTTTAAATTGGGTTTTAAATTCTTGGGGTTTTAAATTGAGCCAAATTCATTTAATAATTTTAAATTATTTTAACTGATGTTGTCTTGTGTTTTTAATAGGCTGTACACCGCCCTGAGTCCTTCGGGAGAAGGGCGGTATAGAAATAAAATTATTCTATTCTATTCTATTCTATTGATCTAACTCCTCAGGGAAAGCTCGTATTTGAAAATTGAATGTGTTTTGGACTTTTCAGACCGTGGGGACCACGGACCATCCTGGTGGCGCAGCAGACTAATAGCCTGTTATTAACATTCAGCTGCCTGCAATTACTGCAAGTTCGAATCTCCCCAGGCTCAAGGTTGACTCAGCCGTCCATCCTTTCTAAGGTAGGTAAATTGAGGACCCAGTTTGTGGGGGCAAAAAGCTGACTTTGTATAAATATACAAAAGTATGAAGGCTATTGCTTAACGCATTGTAAGCCGCCCTGAGTCTCCGGAGAAGGGCGGCATATAAATCAAATTTTAAAAAAAACTGATTAGGGGACTAGAGGCTAAAAGATACGATGAACGGTTGCAGGAACTGGGCATGGCTGGTCTAGTGAAGAGAAGGACCAGGGGAGACATGATAGCAGAGTTCCAATTTTTGAGGGGCTGCCACAGAGAGGAGGGGGTCAAGCTGTTTTCGAAAGCACCTGAAGGCCAGACAAGGAATAATGGATGGAAACTGATCAAAGAGAGATTCAACCTGGAAATAAGGAGGAATTTCCTGACAGTAAGAACAACTATCCAGTGGAACAGCTTGTCTTCATAAAGTAGGACGTAAAGTGAGATTTGGATATAAGAGTGAAATGATACGGGGTTGGCTTGGATAATCTCTAAAGGTCCCTTGACTTGTTATTGTAAGAGACAGTTGCTGAGTTCAAAAAGTCAAACTGCAGAGTTAGCTAACTTTCTCTTTCCATGTCAAAATGCAGAACTAAAAACCACATGGATCAGCATGAATCAGCTTTTCTGCCCAGCAACAAGGCGCCTAGACATTAGGACTGATATCACATATTTCCGTGTTTTGCTTCTTTTGGAGACTATAAGAATGCGTGTCTTAAACAGAACTTTGTTCAAATGTTAGACGATTATATCTCTGTCTGAACCTTTTGGCCAAAATAAAGCTTCTCTTGATTTCGAAATCCGAGTCCTTTGATTGTCTGCAACATTCAGAAGTTGTGGGGTGGTCCATCACTGGAGGCTTTCAAGAAGAGATCGGACAACCATTTGTCTTGAGATGCTATAGGATCTCCTGCTAGATCAAGGGGTTGGACAGGATTAGAAGACCTCCAAATCTGTAATTCTGTTATTTCCGATGCTCATGTTTTCAGCGTGGATTGCTTAAGGATTTGTTCAAGGAGCAGCATTGCGGTGTGGAAAGTAAGTTTCGGCAACCACCGTTATGGAAGCTGACTTGATTGTGAGAAGGGCCAATAGCCACAGGATACAACTACCACTACACCAAGGTGCAGTGAAGCATCTCGGCTATACTGAACCCGGAGGAGGAAA
Source organism: Pantherophis vulpinus (assembly GCA_037215915.1). Lineage (NCBI taxonomy): Eukaryota > Metazoa > Chordata > Lepidosauria > Squamata > Colubridae > Pantherophis > Pantherophis vulpinus. The sequence continues at coordinate 223,827,398 of JAXLNS010000003.1, read as the reverse complement.
CTCCTAAAACTTAATTGACTTGAGAGTAAAGGGGCGAAACAGCCTCCTTGAATTTAACTTGCCTTCAGTAAAACTAGATAAGCATTGTAAGATTGGACGCACACAATGCGTCCACAAGCCCTAAAATCAGGGGGGGAAACCCACCCACTCCCCATTGCTGTGCTGACAAAATATGCCAGTCTTATCTTTGGCTTAAAGCAATGTTTCCCAACCTTGGCAACTTTAAGATATGCGGACTTCAACTCCCAGAATTCCCCAGCCAATATGGAGATTAGGGGGAAAAAAAAGCATGGAATAATGTGATTGGGAGGGACCTTGGTGATCTTCTAGTCCACCCCCTGGTTTAAGCAGGAGATCTTATAAGAAGACCTGAGCTAAAACAGATCAAATGGCCTCCTAGTCCAGGTGTCCCCAACCTTTCGGACCTCAGGGACCACTAAATTCATAATTTTAAATCCCATGGACCACTAATATGATCTGCTTGTCAGCACTTCAAGCTGCATTTACTCTAGTGCTGACATAAGAAGGAGAAGCGGAGGTGTCTGGAAAGGGACGTTTGACTTTTCACCTACTTATTTTCTCTGGAGATAATATCCCCTAGGAGATGGGATGGGAGGGGGGAAATTCTTTTGAGCTGGAGTAGATTAGGGGTAGAATGACTTGGAAGATGGCCAATGAGTGCAGGGGAGTGGGGAACGGAAAGGGAGGGTTTTGGGTCTGGAAGTCAATGTTGGCTTCGATGGAGTCAGGTATAGAATGTCATGCTTAATAAATGGGAGTTTTTCTTCAAACACTTTGTTTGAAATGCAATTTATTTGAGACAACCTCGAAACTTGACACTGCTTAATGACCAGCTGGGTGGGCATGGCTAGGTGGGCATGTGACTGGGTGGGCATGGCCAACTCGATGTCACTCACGTCAAGGGGCACCTCGCCAGCCTCTACTTGCCCCTCCCCTCCCAGCCACTCCTCCCCTCCCTGACTGAGCTCCTTAGGGCCCCAACAGGAAGCAGTTATTGGAGCTAAGCATCCACCATGAGAAAGAGTTGGCAAAACAGCTCAGTTCAAATTGGATCTGGCCAAGAAGGTGGCACAGCAGAAGCACCTCACTGAGGACTAGGAGCATAGGCTTTCCAAGCAGAGGGAAGACCTGCGGGAGTGCATGGCCAGGTACATGTGCCTGGAGGCTGGAAGCAGGCTGAGATGGTCAGCCAGTTCCAGGCCATGATGCTCTCCCACTGGAACGAGGCCCTCCGGCTCTTCGCCACCAGCGGCCCTTCCCTCCAGCCTTTGCCCAAAGCCCCAGCACCAGGAGGCTGAAGCAGATCCCAAGTCGGAATTTCTGCCCCCCTCCAACTTGCACAAAAAGACCTCGAAGGGGGAGACTCTCAGCAACAACACAAACGTTCATTGCACGTATCTGGCCCAGGGTCTGTAGTTTGAGGACCCCTGATTTAGTGCAATATAAAAAATGCAAATATTTTTTCTGAGACCCATCAAAATTTTCTTGCGGGCCACCGGTAGTCCACGGACCACCGGTTGGTGACCGTTGTCCTAGATTATCACGTTGGTTTTCACACTAGCCAAAAAGAGACTTCATATTTTTGTTTTACCTGGGTGGTCACCTCCAGCTACTCTTCTCTGCTCGAGGTGTCTAAACATCTGCATGCAACTCTGTGTGCCGAATGAACAAAAAAAGCAATGGATGGAAACAAGACTAAATGGATGGAAACTATCCATCCCTCCAACTATTCGAGGAGAGAAGCAACTGAGAACTAAGGAATAATTTCCTAACAGTGAGGACAATTAACCGGTGGAACTGCTTGCCTCCAGAAATTGTGGGTGCTCCAACACTGGAGGTTTTCAAGAAGAGATTGGACAAACTTTCTGTCTGTAATGGTATAGGGTCTCCTGTTTGTTTGTTTTTTTAATTTGATTTATATGCCGCCCTTCTCCGGAGACTCAGGGCGGCTTACAATGCGTTAAGCAATAGCCTTCATACTTTTGTATATTTTATACAAAGTCAGCTTATTGCCCCCACAAACTGGGTCCTCATTTCACCTACCTTAGAAAGGATGGAAGGCTGAGTCAACCTTGAGCCTTGGAGAGATTTGAACCAGCAGAAATTGCAGGCAGCTGTGTTAATAACAGGGTGCGTAGACCACTGTACTACCAAGGCTCTGTTTGAGCAGGGGGTTGGACTAGAAGACCTCCAAGGCCCCTATCAGGGTGGCAATTAATCCCATTCCCCTTTGGGGTAATTGCGCTTAATTAGAGACGGACCGTGGCTTTTCCTTGAAGTATACTTTAAGAAAATAAACCCGAGATACATTCTAATAAAACACATAATTTATTATAAAGAAGTAAAAAAACAATCTTACTAGCTATTAATTACATCTTGGCAGCGTTTCTGCCTTACCTCTTGGCAGGCGAACAAAGAAGTTAGAAAAAATGAAAAAAATGTGGACATGCGCAGTAGTTTAGAGATAAGGGGCTCAGATCAGTCTACCGTAAGTCTTAGAATGGGAGCACAGCTGGCAAACGCAAAAAACGCAGTGACAGCCCCTTCCGACTTTGTTATGCTGCAACGTTGAAAGCCAATTCTCCATGCCAAAGTTTGAATAGCCACAACTTCTTTGAGAAGTTGGTAAGATTTACCTGAGATTGGAGACAGTAAGAGATCTATCAGAGACAAGACTCTGAGGTATTTCAGAAGAATCCTGACAAAAAAAAGTCACAGGATAACAGAATTAATGGCTTGGTTGTGTTGGAAGAAACGTCCTTCTGGGTTCTGCTCCAAGTGGGGAAAAAGACACTGGAGACATGGAGACTGCTTGGAAAGATGGTTTAATGGTGGACAGGATCACATGGCTTGAGTTCCTGAACAGAAAAGGGGCAGATGCAGTAAATCCATGGGTTTTTATGCTCTCTCTGGCTCTGCATTTCTTGGGGCCCCGAAAGAGTATCCTGATTGGTTGTCAGACTCCCAGGGGGTAAGGGCCTTGCTGGCTGATGGTCACATGTGCTTCCCAGGTCACATGTGGTGAGTTTCTGCTGCTATTGTGTAGAGGGCTAATCCTATCTTTGTTGGATCTTTGGCAATTCCTACTTTGGCTCTGCCTGAAGGAGGCAAATCTTTGTTATGTAGAATAGACTGGCCCAGGCCTTAATGGCCCATTGACAAAGGGTGGGGGCAGGGAGGTGGGAGCTGCTTTGTCTATAAAATATGCTTCTCCATTTCTCATCCAGGGAAATATAATATTCTGCCTTTTTCATATTTCCTAAAATATTTCACTCTTCCAGGAGAGGGGTGGGTGCTAACTTCCTACAGTTGCGAAATCTAGACACTGGGTCCCAGACCCATTTTATAATTTTTTTAGAAGCTGTTCCTGATTCAAAGAAGAAGAAAAAAAGTCACCCGAGGGAGCCCCAATTAATCTGAAATCTGTGGGAGCGGTAAACCTCATAATTTGATCCCAAAATGGTGAAAACGGCTCCATTTTCTATCTTTGGAGTCGAAAAGAATATGACGGATGTTTTATTCCCTGCCATTCAGGGGCTTGTAATGATGAAGTGCAAGGACTCTTAAAATCAATGTGGCCAGGGACATTCGTATTACTTCTGCCTAATAAAATTATTCCTGCATTCAGTTGGAATTGAAAGCTTATTATTTGACTGCTGATTTATGGTAAAGATGGGAGGGGCTGCAAAGCTAGACAATGGGATGGGATGAGGGCCTCCTCCTCTCTTTCCTCCTCCTCCTCCTCCTCCTTCTCCTCCTCCTCCTCCCTTACTTCAGCCTTGGGCCCCAGAGATGCTAAGTAATTATACTGCCTTTGACAAAATTTTCTATTACATGAACCTTGTAAATACTTAGCCCTGTCTAACTGCTCTTCATTTATCACAATGGTCTGTCGGGAACCTCAATTTCTTTCTTTTATTTAGAAGCGAGTAGGAAGATTGTAATGTTGATGGAAGCCCCTAGGCAGGTGCGAGGAGTGGAATTTGCTTCTCCCGGTCTACTCTCAGCTCCTCCTTCTGGGACCACCAAAGGTTCTCTTTAGGCTTTGGCAGAAATTTTAGACAAAAGAGCTTTTTTTTCACTGTAGGTCCACGAAAACCTCTGGGCTTTTCAAAGGGGTTAAGAGTAAAGACAAAAGTCGATGCAGAAAGTTGTAAAATTGTATATATCTGTTGTTAGTATTGTATTTTAACGTTTGATGTAAGTGTATGTGTTTTTTTTCCCTCTTGTTTTCTTTTGCTATTGTTTTAAAAATGTAAAATACTCAATATAAATTATTTTAAAAAAACAAAAAAAAAAAAGGGGGGGGTTGCCTCGTTATCTTGCCAAGAAAGGTGCTTTTTTCAGGTATATAAGCAGGATGTTTATATACAAGTAGGATTTATATAATAAGCAGGCTATATTCGTTCTTCTATTTATTGGTATCCTGCTTTTATTATTTTTTTTTTACAAATAACTCAAGATGGTGAACGTATCTAGCACACTTTCCTCTTCCTTCTATCTCCACAATAACCCTGTGAGCAGGGCCGGATTTTCCTATAGGCTAACTAGGCTTCAGCCTAGGGCCTCAAGATCAAGAGGGGCCTACACAGTGGTGGGATTCTGGGGGTTCTAGGGGGTTCGGCCGAACCCTTTGTTAAATTGCTGGCTCGCCCGCCCCTCGCCTCCCACCCGCGCGGCGCCAGCCTACCGTAGCCAGGGGTGGGCAATTGTGGCTCTTTTACAACCTGTGGACTTCAACTTCCAGAATTCCTGAGACAGCTTGGCTGTCTCAGGAATTCTGGGAGTTGAAGGCCACAGGTTGTAAAAGAGCCACAATTGCCCACCCCTTCCCTAGCCTGAGTTCCGCTGCCTGGGATCCACGTGGGCTGCCACGTGGTTCCCCACCGGCTCCGGACGCAAGAGAGCAGGATGGAGAAAGCAGCTTCCACGCCTTCACTCACCCTCACTCTCTGCTCTGTTGGATCGCCAGCCGTTCGCTTACCCCACCCACTCCCAATCTATTGCTGCCTACAGGAAATGATGGCTAGAGGAAAAAAAACCTTCAAATTCTTGCCGCGGGGCTTCAAAGGGCCGCCCTAGAGCCAGTGGTGCAGCTGAACCCTTCGTTAAATTGCTGGCTTGCCCCGCCCCTCCGCACCACTATTTATTGCCAATAAATAGTGGTGGGCGAGGGGCGGGGGAGCCAGCAATTTAACAAAGGGTTCGGTGTTTTTTTTGTAATTTTATTGGCCCACGGAGCTTCAGCATAGGCTAATTGGCCTCCCGGCTCTCAGCTGATTTGTCTCAGCTGTTTTGCTCAGGGCTCTTCTGCTTCCTTGCAAAGAGTGCTGATTTTTTTCCCCCTAGCTATGCTGAGAAACGAAACTGAAACTGCTTTGCTGTTGCTGCAAGGTTGGAAAATTAGGCAGGCAGAATTCTTTTCTTTTTCCTCACCAAAAAAGGTAGGTGCAAACAATGGGAAATTTAGGGAAAAAGAGGAGAGTTCAGGATTTTAAAACACAAAAGAAAAAAAGCTCTATTTAACTAGGGAATTGTAATAATTGAGATACTATTAATTGTATATTTCTGAAAGCAGAAATGGTTAAGTTGTGGTTTGGAGGAATATATGGGGGAAATTATTTGGTTTATTATTATTGGTAAATATAATTAATTGATTTGTAAGAAATTGGATTGCATGGAAATAATTGGAATATTCATGTTCATATTGATTAATATACAAAAAAGGTAGTTATATAACTAATTGATTTATATTAAAATGTTGAATTTATATTAAACAACTAATATTACATAATTAACCAATGTGAGGATGGATATAAAAATAGATGACAATGGGAAGGGGTATAATATAGAATAGAAGGGAAAAATTGAATTTGATTAAGATTAGAGATGAGGATGAAGGGTAATATTGGTTTTTTACAAAAATAGATGAGGAATAAATATGGCAAAAAGGAAATATAGAAATTGTAAATTTAATTGAAATAACTAAACACTGTTTAAATTTGTGAACCGGCCAAATACTCTGTTCAAAGAAAATACATTGTATGTTTGTATGTGTGTTTCTAATTATTATTTATTCATATTTGTTCTCTTTTATTCTTTAAAGTTTAACAATTCATTCTTTATCTTAATATCTTTATATTTGTTTGGGATTGGCTTTCTTCCCTTTCATCTTTTTTATTGTACAGCAATCTTTCTCCTCAAACCTACCACCACTCTCTTTTCTTTCCTTCTTACTTTCTCTTCCCCCCACCCTCTTTTTCTCCTTCCTACTTCCTCTTCCTTTCTCCTTCTCCTCCTCTCTTCCTCCCTCTCTGAACCTCACTCCTACTCTAATTTCCCTTCCCTTCCTTCATCCCTCTCTATTGCTGTATCTTTTTATGCATATGGACTACTCAGAGGGCTGAAAAAGTTATTTTTGACTGGTCCTCGCACTTTTGACCAGTCCTCGAACTTACGACTGTCCTCACATTTTACGTTTTTGCCCTATCTTGTCACCATGGTGAAGAGAAGCAGTTGTGAAATGAGTGACATGGTTGTTAAGAAAGCTGCACGGGCATAAATGTGAGGATGGTCATAAGTGTGAGGACCGGTCAAAAGTGCGAGGCCCAGTCAGAAATGACTTTTTTCAGCCCTCTGAGTAGTCCCTATGCACATAGCCACGCCCACCTGGTCACATGACGAGCTACCCATGCCTACACAGTCACGTGACCAGCTAGCCACGCCCACCCAGTCACATGATTGCCAAGCCACACCCCCAACTAAGCCACGCCCACAGAACCTGTTGTTAAAAAAATTGAATCCCACCACTGGTGAAAGGGCCTCATAAGTGGAATAGCCTAGGGCCTCTTTTCATCTAAATCCGGCCCTGCCTGTGAGACAGGGAAAGAACTAGCCCAAAGTTACCCAGCTGGCTTTCATATCTAAAGCGGGACTAGAACTCACCGTCTTCTGGTGATTGGCTCAAAGTCACCAAGTTGGCTTTCATGCCTAAGGCAGGACTCGAACTCACAGTTTTCTGGTGATTAGCCCAAAGTCACCCAACTGGCTTTTATGCCTAAAACAGGTCTAGAACTTACTATCTCCTGGTGATTGGCCTAAAGTCGCCCAACCAGCTTTTATTCCTAAAAGGGGTCTAGAACTCTCTGTCACCTGGTAATTGGTCCAAATGACTTACATGCCTAAGATGAGACTAGAACACACCATTTCCTGCTTTCTAGCCTGCCTTAACCACTTGTCGTGACCCTGACTCCCGAGCCTGTCCTAACAGAGGAAGAGGACTCAGAAGGTGATGGGGAGGAACTGACAAGGCCTCCCTCTCCAAGACCCTTCTCTCTGGCAATGCCTCAGGTTCCATCCGAAGGCCAGGAGGAACAGCCTGGGATGTGCCAGGAGGAAGGCATATCGGAGCACCCATTGATAGGGAGCGAGGATGATGAATCCTGGCTTGATCCCGGGCAGCGTCGGAGGGAGAAGCGTGCGCAGCAACGGAAGAGGCGTGGGAGGGCCAGAGATTGAGCTGAGCCACTGAGCCACACCCCACAAGGAATAAAACTGGGTGGGATTGCTCTTCGGGCTTTGTGACGGACAAAGTTAAACCCTGAAAGTCACATCGTGATCTCTGAAATTCGCCTTGGATATATTTTGGACTGAACTCTTATCTTGTGGATAATTTGTTGCTCCTGGAACGGACTGAAGATAAATCCTCTTCTGCTTTATGGGAGTGGAAACGGTCTTGGCAGGCATTCGGCAGTTTGCGGCCAAAACCTTGGTCTACCAAGAATTCTAATCTGTTTACCTAATAAACTATTGGCAGGCGTGCTTGGTATTACGCTTGCCTGTGTGAGGAAGGGGGACAGAACACCGTAGTGTTCTGTAGTGGAACGGTCTGCCTCCAGCAGTTATGACAACCATTTGACTGGGGTTGTATAAGGTCCCCTATCTTGAACAGGAGATTGGACTAGAAGACCTCCGAAATCCCTTCCATCCCTATGATTCTATGTTCTATTCTCCAAAACACCAAAGGGCGGGACAAGAAGTAACAGGTGGAAAATCAGGAGACATTCAGACGAAGAACTAAGAAGAAATTTCCTGACAGTGAGAACAATCAATCAACGGAATGGCTCCTCTCTGGAAGTTGTGGATGCTCCATCACTGGTGGTTTTTAAGAAGAGACTGGACCACCACTTGTCTGAAATGGTATAGGGTCTCCTGCTTGAGCAGGGGGTTGGACTAGAAGATCTCCAAGGTCCCTTCCAACTCTGTTATTCTGTTATCAAACAGAAACAAAGCCAAAGCAAAGCAGAAGAACATACTAACAGATTAACAGTTGGAAGGGACCTTATAAGTCATCTAGTCCAACCCCCTGCCCAATCAGGAAACCCTACACCATTTAACAGATTAACAGAGTCGGAAGGGATCTTGGAGATCATCTAGTCCAACCTGCCTGCCAAGCAGGAGACCCTTCACCATTTCTGACAGAAGGCAGTCCAGTCTCTTCTTGAAAGCTTCCAGTGATGAAGCTCCCACAACTTCTGAAGGCAACTTCTGTTCCATGGGTTGATTGTTCTCAATGTCAGAAAGTTTCTCCTTATTTCTGAATCTCTCCTTGATCAGTTTCCATCTGTGGTTCCTTGTCTGGCCTTCGGCTAGTTTGGAAAACAGGTTGACCCCCTCTTCCTTGGGACAGCTGCCCCCAATACTGGAACACTGCTATCATGTCACCCCTGGTCCTTCTTTTCATTAAACTAGATACCCAATACCCAATTCCTGCAACCATTCTTCATATGTTTTAGTCTCCAGTCCCCTAATCATCCTGGTTGCTCTTCTTTGCACTCTTTCTAGAGTCTCAATATCTTTTTTATAGTATGGTGACCAAAATTGGATGCAGTACTCTAGGTGTGGTCTTACTAAGGCTTTATAGAGTGCTATTAGTCTCCCCTTGTCCTTCTCAACACTGGACTAGCCATGCCCAATTCCTATAACCATTTTTTGAATGTTTTAGCCTCCAGTCCCCTTAACATATTATTGAATGATCTGAAACAATTAGAATCAAGTCATATTTCAGACTTAGAACTCAAGACAAGCATTAGGGATAGAAATTTGATTTACTAAAAGCAGGAATTGTTCTATCCCTCTATATCTAGCTAAGTCCATTTCTTCTCTTCTGCAGTACGAGGCACATTAGAACCTCAACAAGAATGGGATTGATCCCAATGCATACAAATCAATAATCACATACCCAAAAGCAGAAGTTGCATCAGGATTCCCTTCATCCAACCCCTTCCCCCCAAGAAAAACAAGAAGCAAAAATGAAAGTCCAAAAGAAGATTGCGGAGTTGGTAAGATCAGGATGAATCAGTGTTCGAAAGAACTGCCTTTCACTCCCTTTCAAGACAAGTTACTTTGTCCCTGACAGCTCCTGACAGCTCCTCCAAGTCAAGGATCTTTTTGATGGTGCGGTTAGGACACAGGTAACAATGGAAAGTGGGAGGGAACGGTTGATGAGTCAACACAGAGCCTGCAGTACAGTGGACTAAAGCACTGTTATTAACAGATTAACATCTGCTGCTTGCAATTACTGCAAGTTCAAATCTCACCAGGCTCAAGGTTGACTCAGCCTTCCATCCTTTCAAAGGTAGATGAAATGAGGATCCAGTTTGTGGGGGCAATAAGCTGACTTTGTATAAATATACAAAAGTATATTTTGTATAAAGTATAAAGAGCCTGTAGTACAATGGACTAAAGCACTGTTATTAACAACTGCTGCTTGCAATTACTGCAAGTTCAAATCTCGCCAAGGCTCAAGGTTGACTCAGCCTTCCGTCCTTTCTAAGGTAGGTAAATTGGGGACCCAGTTTGTGGGGGCAATAAGCTGACTTTGTATAAATATACAAAAGTATATTTTGTATAAAGTATAAAGAGCCTGTAGTACAATGGACTAAAGCACTGTTATTAACAGATTAACATCTGCTGCTTGTAATTACTGCAAGTTCAAATCTCGCCAGGCTCAAGGTTGACTCAGCCTTCCATCCTTTCAAAGGTAGGTAAATTGAGGATCCAGTTTGTGGGGGCAATAAGCTGACTTTGTATAAATATACAAAAGGATGAAGGCTATTGCTTAACGCATTGTAAGCCGCCCTGAGTCACCAGAGAAGGGCGGCATATAAATTAAAGCTAAAACACACACACACACACACACACACACACACACACAGTCACATATGACTTACATTTAGGAACTGATCAGCGCTGAATGTCAAAATTAGAGCCTGGATAGCTCTGCAGACTAAGCACTGTAATTTAACATCTGCTGTCTGCAATTAAAGTAAGTTCGAATCTCACCAGGCTCAGGGTTGACTCAGCCTTCCATCCTTTCTAAGGTAGGTGAAATGAGGACCCAGTTTGTGGGGGCAATAAGCTGACTTTGTATAAAATATACAAAAGTATGAAGGCTATTGCTTAACGCATTGTAAGCCGCCCTGAGTCTCTGGAGAAGGGCGGCATATAAATTAAAGCAAAAAGCAAAAAAAAAAAAACAAAAACACACACACACACAGTCACATATGCCTTACATTTATGAACTGATCAGCGCTGAATGCCAAAAAATGCCTTACATTTAGGAACTGATCAGCGCTGAATGTCAAAATTAGCATTTTGGCATACTTCTGCATGCCAACATCAAGGCCATCGTCTTGACCTCTTCCTTCCCAAATAAAATCAGCTGTTACATGGGTAGAAACTGTAATTTTCATAAAACATAGAACATAACATAACAGAATTGGAAGGGACCTTGGAGGTCTTCTAGTCCAACCCCCTGCTCAAGTAGGAGACCTTACACCATTCCAGACAAGTGGCTGTCCAGTCTCTCCTTAAAAACCTCCAGTGTTGGAGCACCCACAACTTCTGGTGGCAAGCTGTTCCACTGGTTAATTGTCCTCACTGTTAGGAAGTTTCTCCTTCGTTCTAGGTTGCTTCTCTCCTTGGTTAGTTTCCATCCGTTGTCTTTCATCCTGCCTTTTGGTGCTTTGGAAAATAGTTGACCCCGTCATCTTTGTAGGAGTCCCTCAAATATTAAAATACTGATTTCATGTCACCCCTAGTCCTTCTTTTCTTTAGACTAACCCCATGATGGTGAACATATGGCATGTGTGCCAGAGGTGGCAGGCAGCACCCTCTCTGATGGCACACGAGCCGCAGTCACCCCAGTTCAGCTCCACCGCGCATGTGCGCACACCAGTGGTGAAATGTAAAATTTGTTACTATCGGTTCTGTGGGCGTGGCTTGGTGGGTGGGTGGGTGGGTAATATGACTGAGTGGGCGTGGCCAACTTTTTTTTTTTTTAACTTTTAAAACCATTTTTTCTACAATCTCTTCGGCTGAAGAGGTTGTAAAAAAATGCTTTTAAAAGCCTCTGATGATCCCAGCTGAGTTGCCTGATTGGCAGAGGCTTTTTTTCCTTTTAAAAACATTTTTTCTATAACCTCTTCAGCTGAAGAGGTTGTAAAAAAAATGCTTTTAAAAGCCTCTGATGATCCCAGCTGAGTTGCCTGATTGGCAGAGGCTTTTTTTCCTTTTAAAAGAATTTTTTCTACAACCTCTTCCGACAAAAAAATGCTTTTAAAAGTAAAAAAAAAAAGCTTCTGATGATCTCATGGCTCAGCTGGGATCGTCAGAGGCTTTTCAAAGCATTTTTTTCTGCAACCTCTTGGCCAAAGAGGTTATAGAAAAAATCCTTTAAAAATTAATAATAAAAAAAAGCCTCGGATGATTGCGCGGCTCAGCTGGACATTGGGGGGAAGGCAGGGATTTTTGCTACCGGTTCTCCGAACCACTCGCCTCCATCGCTACCGGATCAGGCGATTCGGTCCAAACCGGGAGCATTTCACCCCTGGCGCGCACCTCCTGCCAGCCAGCTGGTCTTCAGGTCTGTGCCGCACATGGGGGGGGGCATGCAGGGGATGTGTACATGAGCAGGTGCCATGAGCACATGCATGGGGCTGTTAAGGGGGGCCTGTGTGCACATGTCAGGGATGGGCCACATGCGAGGGCCACGTGCGCATGCCTGGGGATTGTCCGCACATTGCATTTTGGGAGTTTGGTGCGCACGAGTGCTTTGGGCACTCGGTCCGGAAAAGGTTAGTCCAGTGATGGCTAACTCAGTTCTTGCAACTGTGCTTCATGTTTTAGTCTCCAAGTTTTTAATCACAATCTTGACCTCTTCCTTCCCAAGTGAAATCAGCTGTTAGGTGGATAGAAACTAGTTTTCAAGGACTTGCACTCATTTGTAGGTACTTGCACCCCACAAATGCACACCTAAAACTGTGTGTGTATCTGTCTGTCTGTGTGTGTTTGTTTCTTTGTGATGGAAAAGAGTTAGCCTGCTTTAATTGCTTGGTCATCACTAGCTTTTTCCTTGTCTTGGTTCTTCAGCCAAAAAGGAGACTTCAGAAAAGTTGATGGACACAGTAACCTGATCATCATCCCATGGAAATTATCTGTTTTCTGTGCTCTCCTTCAACTTTTCCCGTTTTTGAATCTGCATCTCTTGCATTTGGGAAATTGAAAAATCGAAGGTAGAAGGGTGGAACTCCAATGGTTATTTGATTCATCGATGTTCTGTCCCCTCCCACGAGTGGCCTTGCAGAAGCTCAAATAGCCTGGCAGTAACAAACGCAGGCTAGAGAGATTGAAGCTGGCCCTTTAATAAACAGTTCTCTTTCAAAAGTATATCACTTCAGTAATTACCGGGCAATGTTCCAGAGGTCTTGGCAGACGGCCAGCAGGCTAATGCAGGAATGCAGACTCCTTTTCAAAACTCAAAACTAGCAGTTCTAAACTCCATTGCATCCAAAACGCCAACAAATTGTTCACCACGCCTTTCCGGCCCAGCCACACCCCTTTTATATTTTGTAGGGTGTGGCCCTATGTCTCCTGACCACACCTCTTTGGGACGTGGCAATAGTTGTTCTCTACGACGTCTCCTACATCTCTCTCTTGCATCCAATAGGGGCTCCGTCTCCTTGTTACCGGCCCCTGTTTCCTCCTCAATTTGGCTGGGGTCCATAGCACGTCAGCAACTGTCAGTTTCTGCTAACTCACCAGTGAAGACGGCCCCTCCGGCACGTAGCTCATGCCAGCTTCCTCCATATCATCCTCCGACTCAGCATGCGAAGATAAATCAGCCTCCAGGGCCGGAGTCACAACAATCAATCTCAGAGTTTCTCGATCTTAGACACTTGCAGATCACACAGCTACGGTTGGGGGAATTCTGGGAACTGAAGTTCACACATCTTCAAGGGGCCAAGGTTGAGAATCATTGACCTATCTTCTAAAAAAGGATACCGTACCAAAAGCTTTCTTGATCCCAATCCAGCCATGTTCAACGGCTCAACCTTCCATCTTTCTGAGGTGGGTAAAATGAGAACTCAGATTGTTGGGGGGCAATTATGCTGACTCTGTAAACAGCTTAGAGAGAACTGTAAAAGCACTGCGAAGTGATATATAAGTCTAAGGCCTATGGCTATTGCTATATGCACAAGCAATTTAATCAGATATAAATATTTCTTAATCGGTATGATTTTAAGAGGTGGATTTGGCTGAATGAAAGAAGGGCCAGAAGTAATATCATAGAACCTTTATTTTATTTATTTTTTATTTATTTTATTTTTATTTGATTTATATGCCGCCCTTCTCCGGAGACTCAGGGCGGCTTACAATGCGTTAAGCAATAGCCTTCATACTTTTGTATATTTATACAAAGTCAGCTTATTGCCCCCACAAACTGGGTCCTCAATTTACCTACCTTAGAAAGGATGGAAGGCTGAGTCAACCTTGAGCCTGGCGAGATTCGAACCTGCAGTAATTGCAGACAGCTGGTCTTAATCACAATGCTATCAGTCTGCTGAGCCACCAGGCCCTATTATTCTTCTGATTTCATTCATAAAATAGCATTCCCCCCACCCCTCCTTGGGAAATAAATTGTGGGAACTTGTCGGCATAAGTCTGTCATCTGATGAGTATGTCTTCTGCATCTCTATAACTGGTTTGGCTCTGCAACCCAACAAGACAGACACCGACTTCAGAGGATAATCAGAACTGCAGAAAAAACAATTACTATCAACCTGCCTTCCATGGAGGCTCTGTATACTGCACGAGTCAAAAAGAGGGCAGAGAAAATATTTACAGACCCCTCTATCCTGGACATAAACTGTTTCAACTCCTACCCTCAAAACGACGCTATAGAGCACTGCACGTCAGAACAACTAGACACAAGGACAGTTTTTTCCCGATCGCCATCACTCTGCTAAACAAATAATTCCCTCAACACTGTCAAACTATTCACTAAGTCTGCACTACTATTAATCTTCTCATCATTCCCACCACCCATCTCCTTCCACTTATGACTGTATGATTGTAACTTTGTTGCTTGTATCCTTACAATTGATATTGTTTCCTGATTGCTTATTTGTTCCCTATGACTCATTAAGTGTTGTACCTTATGACTCTTGATGAATGTATCTTTTCTTTTATGTATACTGAGAGCATATGCACCAAGACAAATTCCTTGTGTGTCCAATCACACTTGGCCAATAAAAAATTCTATTCTATTCCTATTCCTTTTCCTTTTCCTTTTCCTTTTCCTTTTCCTTTTCCTTTTCCTTTTCCTTTTCCTTTTCCTTTTCCTATTCCTATTCCTATTCCTATTCCTATTCCTAATCTAGATAGATAGATAGATAGATAGATATTGTTTCCTGATTGCTTATTTGTACCCTATGACTATCATTAAGTATCTTATGATTCTTGATGAATGTATCTTTTCTTTTATGTACACTGAGAGCTTATGCACCAAGACAAATTCCTTGTGTGTCCAATCACACTTGGCCAATAAAAAATTCTATTCTATTCCTATTCCTTTTCCTTTTCCTTTTCCTTTTCCTTTTCCTTTTCCTTTTCCTTTTCCTTTTCCTTTTCCTTTTCCTATTCCTATTCCTATTCCTATTCCTATTCCTAATCTAGATAGATAGATAGATAGATAGATATTGTTTCCTGATTGCTTATTTGTACCCTATGACTATCATTAAGTATCTTATGATTCTTGATGAATGTATCTTTTCTTTTATGTATACTGAGAGCTTATGCACCAAGACAAATTCCTTGTGTGTCCAATCACACTTGGCCAATAAAAAATTCTAATTTTAATAAACACTCCCATCCTGTTCTTCTTCCTCCTGATGGCTGCATAATAATGTATTTGTGACAGAAAAAGAAGTTCCATAGGTATGCTTTTATTAGTCTTCCATGGACCATCCCTAAAACTCAGAAATGTTCTCCAGAGGGCTGGAATGGAACAAAAATGATTATGCTTGAGGACAAATGTTCCTCTCAGTTCTTTTTTTGGAAAAAATCTATGGACCGTGTGGCATTAAATAAGTCATTCCCCATAAACGTGGGCCAGATGTTCTACTTATTATTATTATTATTATTGGTTCGATTTATATGCCGCCCTTCTCCGGAGACTCAGGGCGGCTTATAATGCTTTTAATTACTTGTGTTTATTAACGTCGTGGATCATTTCTCCGTATAGCAAAGAGCCCTAAAGTGTGTGGAAATAAACAGGCGGCTAAACACAACGATGACAAAATAATAGCCTTGTTTCATGTTGCTTTAAGAGCTTCGCCTCACAGATTTGCTTGGTATGCAGATGTGAAATGTTTACAACGTGGATGGATGCAACCTCATCTCTCCTAGGTGCCATAACAAGCAAAACAATCCACAGGTTAATTACTCCAAGTTGGAACACAATGAGGAAATGGCTGTCCATGTAGTGAAATCCTTGCAGAAGTTTTGGCTTCCGATGGTGGCTGAAGTATTGTTGTGTTAGCCTGTTGCAATAAAAGAGTTGCTATTTTCCCTCAATATATGTTTTGAGAGATCTGGTTTTAGTGGTTTTTGTTGTTTTTTATTGACTACATTAAATCTATTCAGCTGCCTTCCAGTCAATAAATCAACCAATAAAACAACAGAAGTCCAAAGTAAACAAATGCAAAAGGTTGAAAGTCGTCAGGGAATTATTCAATGGTTGTCCAAATGTAGTCAGAGACTCTGATACAGGGGTGAAATCTAAAAATTATCCCTACTGATTCTGTGGGCGTGGCTTAATTGGTGGGCGTGGCTTGGTGGTCAGGTGACTGGGTGGGCGTGGCCAATAATAATAAATAATAAAATAATGAACAAAGTACACAAAACAATAAGAGGTACCAAAAACCTAACTTTCACACTTTACACACACACAACACAACACAACACAACACAACTGACTCACACACAATGTAAAAGCAGCTGCGTTTGACCCAAAATGGCTCCTGCAACACGCAGGAACCTCACACAGCCACAAAAAGCTCAAAAACCAACTTTCACACTTTACACACAAAATGCCCCATACAGCTTTGTGAGATTTTGTGTGTTTGTGTAGTTAGCGTGAAACACTACAGAAACACACCAAATCTCAGAAAGCTGCACAAATATTTTATTTTATTATTTTATTTATATTTTTAGATAAAAGCAGCTAAATTGAAAACTTCCTTAAATTTAAATGGCTATGTCTAAAAAAAAAATAAAACTAAAAAAAACCCCAATTAACTCTTTTTTTTAAAGCTCCCCCCCAAAAAACCCCAGTTACTTACTCAATTGATGGCACAAGGCAGGCAGATTCAGTTGCTCACCGATGAGATTGATTGCAGGCAGGCAGATTCAGTTGCTAGCTGATGCAATCGATTGCAAGATTGCAGCAGGCGAAGCAAGGCAGGAAAAGTGAGCGAGCCGGAAAGAAGTGGCAAGCAGCCAAGCAGTCAAGTGGCCGACTGGGCTATTGGGTGGACATGGCCCGGGGGGGGGGGGCGCAGGGATTTTTGCTACCGGTCCTCCGAACTACCCGCCGCCATCACTAACGGATCAGACGATCCGGTCCAAACCGGGAGCATTTCACCCCTGCTCTGATACAAACTTTATATAAATAAATATATTTTACATCTATATTTACAGCAAACAAGGTAGTCAGGAAAACGGGAGCATCATGAGGGAAATCACAGAGTACACAGAAGAAAAAGGCAGGAAAAATGGAAACTCCCCCTCCATACCACAGCAACCGATCACAGTGCAGATTGCCTCGCGCAGGTTCCAGCACATTCCAGTCAATCAACTCACAAAAGTCATTTCAAACAAAATAAAATTCGATGTAGAGCAGGGGTGGGCAACTGTGGCCCTTTTACAACCTGTGGACTTCAACTCCCAGAATTCCTGAACCAGCTTGGCTGTCTCAGGAATTCTGGGAGTTGAAGTCCACAGGTTGTAAAAGGACCACAGTTGCCCACCCCTGATGTAGAGAAAAGTCAAGTCTTCCACTTAGGCAAGAAAAAAAAATCAAAAGTACAAATATAGATTGGGAGAAACCAGGTTTCTTAATAGCAGGAATTGTGAGAAGGATCTTGGAGTCTTAGTAGACAATCAATTAAATATGAGCCAACAGTGTGCGGTGGCAGCCAAAAAAGCCAATGCAATCCTAAATCGCATTAATAGGGAGATACAATCAAGATCAAGTGAAGTACTAATACCACTCTATATTATTTATTTATTTATTATTTTATTAGTCATATTTCTATGCCGCCCACTCTCTGAAGACTCTGGCGGCTTATAACAATCGACAGTATACTAAATAGCACATTGCCCCCAACAATCTGGGTCCTCATTTTACCCACCTCGGAAGGATGGAAGGCTGAGTCAACCTTGAGCCGGTGAGATTTGATCCGCTGATCTGCTGAACTAGCAGTCAGCTGAAGTAGCTGCAGTACTGCACTCTAACGACTGCGCCACCTCAGCTCTTTTTCTTATAAAGCCTTAGTAAGACCACGCCTAGAATACTGAACTCAGTTTTGGTCACCACATTGTAAAAAAGATGTTGAGGCTCTAGAAAGAGTGCAGAGAAGAGCAACCAAGATGATGAGGGGGAGGGATAGGTTTCAAAACCAGTCGCTACCAGTTCGCTCGTGGGCGAAGAGGGCAAGATGGATCAAAGGATCAACTAATTCCATGGACTGAGATGAAGTGTTTTATGGCCTTCCTTCCTACTTCCAATGGGCTGGTTGTTGAGTCTTTTGCTGTGTTTAGGTCCAAAGAGCATGATAGACATACAATGTACATTGATGGATGTTCTCCATGCCAATGAGAATTCTGGTTCATTCACGTTCTCTCCAGGTGGTACTTATTTCAGAACATATTTGTGGGTCTTTCTCCATCTTCTAAACAAATGAGTCCAGGGGAAGGTTGCCAGGCATTTATAACTGAGTAGATTAGAGTTGGTCTGCATGAGTTGATCTGCATGATTTTAAGGTCCCACATACAGAATTACAGGATTCTTGGAGGTTGACCTTGGAAGTTGAGAGAAATTCTTTATCCTGTAAATATTTATCCTATATTCTTTATCCTGTAAAGAATATAGCCTGTGTGACTCCATATTTACCTTTTATATAACCTGAGTTACTCCTCTCTGATATTAAGCTGAGTTAGATATGTAGAAAAAGAAAATGTGTATGACGCCTGTTCTGGGGAAATAAATATATTAGTAAATAAATATATTAGTAAAGTCTGAGCTGGGTCAGGCCGACCCAAGCTCCATTGAAAGGAAGGAAGATACCCCGGTCCAAATAATTGTCTTCGTGAAGGACAGTTAAGGACATATCTAAAAGGGTATTTTTGAAGGGGAACTCCAAGTTGGAACAAACGTTGCTGAGAAAGCTGAAATGTCACGTAACAACTGAAAAACAATAACAGGTGGGAGCATTTTACTTGTCTCACCGATTGTCTGAAACTGTATTTAAACCATGTATCTGGAGCGATAAGACGCTCTCTCTCGTTCATGGGATAACCCTTTTGCAAAAGCTTATGGGATAATATATATATATATATATATACACATATATCCTTATATTCTGCCCCAGCTCTGGATTCCTAAGGATTATGACACACACCAACAGCTCTTATCAAATTTATAACGTACCAAGAATAAACAAAGTCCGGCAAAGGTTGGCAACAGCCCAGAAAACAAGATACGATAAGACACTCATTCTCCAAGATGCTCTATAACAATTACACGTTGTTTCCAGCAAGAAATTACTAACTGTGTGTGACTTAAATAGGCTAAGGGAGTGGCCAATTAACCCCAAACCTTACTCTCGAGGAGACCTCCTCCTCCTGAGTAGCCACTCCTGCCTTTTGGCAGCCCTGCGTGCTCGAGCATTGAGGAGAGGCTCCTCCACTTCGCTCTCTCC
This sequence comes from Pantherophis vulpinus, assembly GCA_037215915.1. Lineage (NCBI taxonomy): Eukaryota > Metazoa > Chordata > Lepidosauria > Squamata > Colubridae > Pantherophis > Pantherophis vulpinus. Next base: position 223,808,052 of record JAXLNS010000003.1, on the reverse strand, counting down.
ACTTGAAGGAGCCTCTGGAGGTTCTGAAGGCCCTGGCTGAGTCTCTGCCTTTGGCACCACATCCTCTTCAGCCTCCTCGCTGTCCGACACGAGCGCCGGCTGCGCAGGCTGTTGGTGCGACCGCACCAGCCTCCTCTTCGTCGGGATCAGCCATGATCCACGCAGGCCGCTGGCGGGCCACAACACCTTATAATAAATCTGCTTTTTACTTGTTCATGGTCTCCGTTTTACTTTTTATGAGGTTTGCTGTTTTTTTAAATCTCACAGAGGTCTTCTACTCCAACCCACTGCCCAAGCAGGAGACCCGTTTTTGGATAAATGGCTGTCCAATCTCTGGCTAAACACCTCCAACAACTTCTGAAGGCATGCCATCCCAAAGGTGCTTTTTCAGGAGGCAACTGGACTTCCTTGTTTTTTCTTTTAAAGACATTTCACTTCTCATCCCAGAAGCTTCTTCAGCTCTGACTGGATGGTGGGGAATGGAAGGATTGATACTCCTTGCAGACAGCTGGTCATTTGCATCCTTTTTAGAGAGTCGTTGAAGCCACTTGGAGGTTTCTCTGTGTCCTCAGGGTCACCTGAGTAGGTGAATGAAAGAATAAATCCTTCCATTCCCCACCATCCAGTCAGAGCTGAAAAAGCTTCTTGGATGAGAAGCAAAATGTCTTCAAAAAAAGAAAAAAAGAAAAAAGAAAAACCAAGGAAGTCCAGTTGCCTCCTGAAAAAGCACCTTAGGGACAACCATGACCTGGATGACTTGAGAATCTCCACAGACATTGAACTGAGTTAATTTTCTTTAGAGAAGAAACTTTGCTCATTAATGGTTTTCAGACAGAAGGTTCGAGGTCCAATAATCCAAACCTACGTGGCATTTATGATGCACATTTTATCCCAATTCATTCAGACTTTGGAGCTTGGCACAAATAAGGTTTTGGAGATTTAATTGGGAGTCGGTGCTGAGAAGGCAGGTTCACCCATTAGTTCTTATTGATATCGTAACATGCCTAACTCCTCTGAAAATGTTATTCCATCTGTTTCTTAGAGCTAGAGCAAGGGTTGAAATAAGACGTGGTTATTGATCATCTCGGTCTTTCTTTGGCTTATTCATTTTCTTTTGCTTTGTCCCGTAGCTCAGAGGCCTTTGAAAAGTGAGCCAGGAGATGCTTCCTGTGAAAATCAATCCCATTTTCTGGAGGAGAAGATCACTTTATTTACTTATTTGTTGGATAGATTTATTTCATGCGTTTCATGCAACGGCTCAAATCAGATTCTACGGAGAACCCTTTTCCTCTTATGCCTTCAACAACAATGAACAAGACAGTTATGCAAACAGGGGCATTGTCTGGTAAATCAACAACGGATGATCATCATGAGGTAAATTACAATATGTTATAATTGCTATAATTACTTCTACTAATGATAGAAGCTGAAAGATTATTAATAGATATATTTGAATAGTATTGTTATTAGTATTGTCTATAAGGTAAATTGATCATTATTACTATTTTTATCTTAACTGCTATTAATCTCAGAATTATTATTGATATTTTGTAAATCTAAAATGACTCAGACAATATACTGTTCACCAATCACCTATGTATATTTAAAGAAAAAATGTATAAATAAAAATTATCTATCTATCTATCTATCTATCTATCTATCTATCTATCTATCTATCTAAATTTATCTATCTACAGTATCTATCTATCTATCTATCTATCTATCTATCTATCTATCTATCTATCTATCTATCTATCTATCTATGGGAGAGAGCATACTGCTTCCCTTTCGCCTTTAATCCAGGAGCCCTCAAACAGTGACATTCACGACAAACCATTTTTTTTATCAAATTTATATTTTTTACCAAATTTATATTCACTGATAAATAAATAAATAAATAAATAAATAAATAAATAAATAAATAAATAAATAAATAAATAAATAAATAAATAAATAAATGGAAACTAGTATAGGTCTATTTCAAGCTATTTAACTCTCATCAGCTAGCCATAACCTTACTCAGATTCGAACTTGGGCTGCCTGCATATTAGGCAGTTGTATTAACCTCTGAGCCACAAGTTTAGCTCTCATTGGCTAGCAGTATGCTCCCTCCCATATTGGGGTAGACCAGGTGCTTCGACAGAAAAACACTTAATCTCTCCCCTGGCTCAAGATGATAAAGAGAGGAGAACTTGTGGCTCAGAGGTTAATACAACTGCCTAATATGCAGGCAGCCCAGGTTCGAATTTTCTTCTTTATACTGTAACTGCTATTCTAATAGCAAATTCTTCCTAAAAGTTATTGCATTACATTCATTAAATGATCTTTCCATTGATATATAATTTTATGGTATTACTTGAAAAAAAAAAGTGGTGTTATTATTTAGTTTTAGAAAAGACCCTTTTCCCAAAATGTTTTCACAATTTTGGCCACTAGTATAGGATAAGCCTTCTGGTATGGCATACATTTTATTAGAAGTTTGTATTTCTTAAAAAAAAAAAAAAAAAATCGAAATTGCACTTGCGTGCTCTTGACGTACTTTTAAAAGATACATTTAAATAGCTACTGTCCCCACAAATGGAATTTTGGCTTGTTTTTACTCACCATGTGTCTAATTCCGTGAATACTGTACTAAATTTAGAATGAATGAGAAATAGCCAACTTTTGGGGAAGTGAGATTTTCCATAATAATTAGTCCCGGAAATGGGGTTAAAAGGATTGAGTGTGCTGCAGCTGGCAAAAGAAGCCAACACGATCCTAGGCTGTACCAACAGGGATAAAATCAAGATCACGTGAAGTGTTAATACCCCTTTATAATGCCTTGGTAAGGCCACACTTGGAATCCTGCATCCAGCTTTGGTCACCACGAAGTAAAAAAGATGTGGAGACTCTAGAAAGAGTGCAGAGAAGAGCAACAAAGAGGATGAGGGGACTGGAGGCTAAAACATATGATGAACGGTTGCTGGAATTGAGAATGGCAAACTTAGAGAAAAGAAAGACTAGGAGTAACGTGATAGCAGTCTTGCAATATCTCAGGGGCTGCCCCAAATAAGAGGGGGTCAACCTATTCTCCAAAGCACCCAAAGGCAAAAGAAGAAGCAATGAATAGAATAGAATAGAAAAGAAAAGAAAAGAAAAGAAAAGAAAAGAAAAGAAAAGAAAAGAAAAGAAAAGAAAAGAAAAGAAAAGAAAAGAACAGAAAAGAATAACAGAGTTGGAAGGGACCTTGGAGGTCTTCTAGTCCAATCCCCGGCCCAGGCAGGAAACCCTACACCACTTCAGACAAATGGTTATCCAACATCTTCTTAAAAACTTCCAGTGTTGGAGCATTCACAACTTCTGCAGGCAAGTTGTTCCACTTATTAATTGTTCTAACTGTCAGGAAGTTTCTCCTTAGTTCTAAGTTGCTTTTCTCCTTGATTAGTTTCCACCCATTGCTTCTTGTCCTGCCCTCAGGTGCTTTGGAGAATAGCTTGACTCCCTCTCCTTTGTGGCAACCCCTGAGATATTGGAAGACTGCTATCATGTCTCCCCTAGTCCTTCTTTTCATTAAACTAGAGATACCCAGTTCCTGCAACTGTTCTTCATATGTTTTAGCCTCCAGTCCAATGGAGGCTAGCCAGTGCCCAATGTTCTAGTATTTCAAGATCCTTCTGTATCTTGAGCCTATCTTCTGGAGTGTTGGCTATTCCTGCCAGCTTGGTGTCATCTGCAAATTTGATGAGTTCCCCATCTATCCCCTTCATCAATGACTTGGACGAGGGGATAGATGGGGAAAAGTGGATGGAAGCTAATCAAGGAGAGAAGCAACTTAGAACTAAGGAGAAATTTCCTGACAGTGAAGACAATTAATCTGGTTTGCCTCCAGAAGTTGTGGATGCTCCATCACCAGACATTTTTAAGAAGAGATCGGACAACCATTTGTCCACAATGTATAGGGTCTCCTGCTTGAGCAAGGGGGTTGACTAGAAGATCTCCAAGGTCCCTTCTGACTCTGTTATTCTGTAAAAGATTCTTCAAGCTTTCCTGAAGGTGAAGGCTGCATTTGTTGGATGGGAGCTCTCTTGGGACAACTCCTGTGAACCTCGGAGCTGTCCAAGGTCTGTAATACCATCTAACCAACTGCCTAAAACATGGTCTGATCAAGCTGAAATATGATCATCAATTCTTTTGTATCCATCCCAGTAGTGAAATCCAATTTTTTTTACTATCGGTTCTGTGGGCGTGGCTTGGTGGGTGTGGCTTGGTGGGCGTGGCAGGGGAAGGATCTTGTAAAAACTCCATTCCCACCCCACTCTGAGACCAGCCAGAGATAGTATTTACCAGTTCTCCAAACTACTCAAAATTTCCGCTACAAGTTCTCTGAACTGCTCAAAATTTCCACTACTGGTTCTCCATAATCTGTTATGTTACACTTTTTCAGCAGTCCAATGGACCTCTGGATGTCTGGAACATGATCCCTTAGTATTTTCCAGTATTAATTTGATATCTCTTCCAAGAATTTATGTAAACCCAATGTAGAATAAATAGCACCTGTCAAGTTCACAGGTGCTATTGATTTATGTGATTTATGCTGTGATTTATGAGTATATGGATACTGTCAGTCGTGACTGATTTTTATATAGCTTTTATGTTTGCTGCATTTTACTTTCGTGTGTTGCGGATGTGGATTTTGAGCCAGAGGCTGCTGTAGTGTACGTACAATGGCTTATTAATTAATTGCCTAAATTAATCCCCATAGTGCAAGTAGAAATCTTCTTTAAGGATTAGCTAAATGTAAGCCCTTGGATTAGAACTGTTTGCTTGGAAAATGAGCAGAAGTTAGATGAAATATTGTATAATTACATTATGCTCTTCGAAGCTTTCATAAATTATTTTAATAAGCATCACAAACAGTTAAATCGAACAAGAGGAATAATTGTTATAAATCAGATGATAAATTACAGTCTTCACTAGGAATAGTAAACCATGTCATAATCACCGCTAAACAAGCCTTGGAAAAGTGCAATGGACTATCAACTGGAATAGAGCTGGAAGGGACCTTGGAGGTCTTCTAGTCCAACCTCCTGCTTGAGCATTTCAGACAAATGGCAGATGAATCTCTTCTTAAAAACGTGCAGTAATGGAGGGCCCACAACTTCTGGTGGCAAGCTGTTCCATTGGTTAATTGTCCTCACTGTTAGGAAGTTTCTCCTTAATTCCAGGTTGCTTCTCTCCTTGATTAGTTTCCATCCATTGTTTCTTGTTGCTGTGGTCCGCCAGCAGCCTGCGGAGCTGGCAGCAGAGTCGGACAGTGAGGAGGTTGGGGAGGAGCATGGGCCAGCCCTGGAGTCTGGGGAAGGCTCGGACGAGGGCTCTGCATTGGAGGCAGAGAGGGGGCCAGGGCCATCTGGGAGTTATGTGCTGCCTCTGGAGCCTCCAGAGTCGGACATCAGTGAGGCAAAGGAACAGGGGGAGTGCGTGCGCAGAGCTGCCAGAAGGCAAGAATAGTTAAGACAAAAGGGACAACTCGGGAGTAAGGTTTGGAAATGATTGGCCCCTCCCGGAAGACCTAAAGGAGGAGCAAAGGCACGTGAGCCTTTGCAGGAAGCAACTTTGCTCGTTCTGGTCAGTGTAAATTCTGAAGCTCCATTTTGACTCTGTGCTCCGTGTGGCCTTGCAAAGCTAATTGCCAATTAGGTCTTTGGCAGCGTGTCAAAGGAGATAAAGGTGGGTGCTTATCAGCCTTATCCCGAAGGACTGTGGCAGACTTCTGTTGGACTCTTTACAAACTATTTGTGACTCATTACGGGCTGTGAATGAACAGAATTCACAGCCGTTGAAATAAAAGGAGAGTTTTTGGGACTAATCGTGTGCTTTTTTACTGTCTCAGGAAGCCGAGGTCAGAACTCTTGTGCTGCCCTCTGGTGCTTTGGAAATCAATATTGTTAAAATAAATAAAATAAAGCTCTTGAAAACTTTTTTAAAAAATACACAATAAATAAATTCTATAAAATAAATAAAGATACTGAAAATAAGATATTGAAAACTAGATATTGTTGGAATGCCTTAGAATGACAACAAAGAAAGGGATCTTTCAGGCAAAAGGAGCCTGGATAGCTCAACAAACTAAAAGCCTGTTATTAACATTCAGCTGCCTGCAATTACTGCAGGTTCGAATCTCGCCAGGCTCAAGGTTGACTCAGCCTTCCATCCTTTCTAAGGTAGGTAAATTGAGGACCCAGTTTGTGGGGGCAATAAGCTGACTTTGTATAAATATACAAAAGTATGAAGGCTATTGCTTAATGCATTGTAAGCCGCCCTGAGTCTCCGGAGAAGGGTGGCATATAAATCTAATTAAAAAAAAAAAACAGACCAGAATTAATCCTTCTTAGCTCTAGATCTTCAGTTCAAATGGAAGCATTTGGTGCCAATAAAGGAGAACACCAACTGGCAGTCAGAAGACATGATGCAAAATCTTTAATTTCACAACATGCAGACAGATTTAACCATAGTTTCAAGTGGGAAAATGTGACAATCTGAGACCAGGCCAAGTCCACAAATAGCAGGGAATGTCTAGCAGCCTAGCACTCTGACAAATCAGCCATCAGTAGACACACAGACATGTGAGACAGTGGGGAAATCCAAATTTTTTTTACTATCGGTTCTGTGAGTGTGGCTTGGTGGGCTTGGCATGGTGGGCGTGGCAAGGGAAGGATACTAAAAAATCCCCATTCCCCCCCCCACTCCAGGAGAAGGATACTGCAAAATCCCCATTCCCTCCCCACTCCTGGGGGAAGGATATTGCAAAATCTCCATTCCCTCCCCACTCCTTTCCCTTTTCCCCTTTTAAAACACAAATTTTAATTGGTTTTAATTTATTGGGGTGCTTTAAATCTGTCTTCGGCCAAATTGTTTAAATCGGTTTTATTCTGTTTTTAAATTTTGTATTTATGTGTTTTTATCTTGTGGCTGCCCTGAGTCCTTCGGGAGTAGGGAGGTATACAAATCAAATAAACTAAACTAAACTAAACTAAACTCCTGGGGGAAGAATATTGCAAAATCTCCCATTCCCACCCCACTCCAGGGGAAGGATACTGCAAAATCCCCATTCCCACCCAACTCCAGGGGAAGGATGCTGCAAAATCCCCATTCCCACCCCACTCCTGGGGGAAGGATACTGCAAAATCCCCATTCCCACCCCACTCGGGGGCCAGCCAGAGGTGGTATTTGCTGGTTCCCTGAACTACTCAAAATTTCCGCTGCCGGTTCTCCAGAACCTGTCAGAACCTGCTGGGTTTCACCCCTGATGTGAGTTATAAAACCCCAAAATGGTATACTCACAATGCGAAGACAAGTCTGGTTCACAATTCAAAGAGTTTATTTCAAAAAGCGTTTGCAAAGGCAGCCTCCAAGTCTCTTCCCAAGTGGACTGAGTACAAGGAGATCAAAGCCCAATATTCAATACATAGATTTTATACCCTCTTCACAATGCATGCCACGCCTAAGAAACTCCCCTTATTCTACTAAATCATTTCTTTTAAGTCATTCCATCTTCTGAAGGGTCATCATGACAATTTCTCTGGAGGAGCGGATATCTTATCTTGTTTACTAGTAGCTTCGTCCTGAGAGGATGTTCTTATCTAACTGAATTGTGGCCTTTCCTTGGGCGTACAGTACGTTCCTGTTTTCCAAGAAACACTTTCAGCAAATCATCACGTGCTGCTTTACTGAGTACTGTCTGTAGTAAGTTTTGCAACAATAAGAACATCATAGTTTTTTTTTTATACATTACACTCTTTATAAAAGAGTAAATTATTGTTTGTTTCCTTCAGACATGAACATCTGTAGACTATGCAAAAGAGACTGTAGGAAGAAATATCCTTCTGGGTTCAGCTCCAAGTAGGGAAAAAGACACTGGAAACATGGAGACTGCTTGGAAAGATGGTTTAATGGTGGACAGGATCACATGGTTTGAGTTCCTGAACAGAAAAGGGAAGATGCTGAGCGTGCCTTGATTTTATGCCCTCTCTGACTTTGAACTTCCTGGGGCCCGGAAAGAGTATCCTGAGTGGTTGTCAGACTCCCAGGGGGTGGGGGTCTTAGCTAGCCTTGCTGGCTGATGTAATCTTCCCAGCTGCCATGTGGTGAGTTTCTGTTGCTAGATGGGTCCTATTGTGTTAGTTTCTGTTGCTAGATTGGTCCTATTTTGTTAGTTTCTGTTGCTAGATGGGTCCTATTGTGTTAGTTTCTGTTGCTAGATGGGTCCTATTTTGTTGCAGATGATGGTCCATTGACAAAGATGGGAGGGAATTGAGTTTCTGCCTCTGGCCCATTGACAAAGAGTGGGGGCAGGAAGATGGGAACTGCTTCGTCTTTAAAACATGCTTCTCCATTTCTCATCCAGGGAAACATAATATTCTGCCTTTTTAATATTTCCCAAAATATTTTATTCTTCTAGGAAAGGGGTGGGTGCTAACTTCCTACAAGACAATCAACCAGCCCAAAAGAGAAAAAGAAGACTCCAGCACCTCTCGACCAATAATCCGCACCCAGATTGGCATAGATCAACTCCAAGGTCAACTTCAGACTATCAAGGAAACAATACCCCAGTTAAGAAACTGCCAAGGAGCCATCAGCAAACAGCCCAATCAAAGAATCTCTAAGACTGCCCTCCCACCACCCACAGGCAGACAAGACATCAGCAAATAAACTGACAGCAAACAGCACTCTTTACTAGCACTGATGATGTTATCTAGTTGGGTAATGAAATGTCTGCAAGAAAACAACCAAACTCAGAGAGCACCAAAGACCCCCCTCCCTAGGTGTTTGGTCACAAGAATGGGACTGCCCGTAGGTATAATATAAAAAGGCAGAAACTCACTGAAATATGGGTACACTTCAAGCCATGGCCGTAATGGAGCTTGCCGTTATGGCCGAATCTCGTGATGGCGTTAAATGAAGCAACTGTCAGGATTCCAAGTAATACAGCCATGGCAAACAAAACTCCGAGGCAGGTAGATTCCTCAAAGAATAGCTTTATTGGATATATCATATTGGCACAGATCTGGTGAAAACTGACTCTGAAGGTTCCCGCGGTTTTCACCTACTGTATTTTTCGGAGTATAAGACGCACCTACCTTTTTTGGTGAGGAAACAAAGAAAAAGAAATCTCCCTCTGCCTGTGTCTCTGAGCAATTTTGCCTTGTTGCAGCAAACAGCAAACAGCCTGCTTTACTTTCAGTTTTGTTTTCAGCATAGCTTGATTAGCACAAGGGGGAAAAAAAAATCTGCTCCATCAATTTTCTTGCCTGCAGCAGAGCCCTGCGCAAAACAGCTGAGAGCAAATCAGCTGAGAGTCGGGAGGCCGATCCAATCAACTTGTGCTAATTAGCCTGTGATGAAGCTGAAAGGAGCTGTTTTTTCTTGCTGTTTGCTTGCAAGGAGGTAACTGCTGCGAGGCAGAGGCCAAAGAGTGGGGGCCAGTGGGTGAGCGGGGCTACATTCAGTGTATAAGACGCACCTAAATTTTCACCCCCTTTTAGGGGGGAAAAAGGTGCATCTTATACTCCAAAAAATACGGTAATTAAAAGTTTTTCTCTCAACCCCAAACTATCAGTCACATGATCCAGTCAATACACTGCTTGGTTGCCGGACGACATCACTTCCTCACCAGGTGTGAAAACGTCCTTGGTTCCCAAGAGAAAGTATTTTGTTTTGGCTACACAACCCCAGCTATCTCTAATCCCTCCCTCCCTATCCCTCAGCTCCAGTGTGGCAAAACTGAAGCTACAAGATGGTTCCGGTCAGGTCACCTTCAGGGTTGACAGTAACCATGGGATTGCCTCAGTTATGACCCCACATCTCTGCTCTTCCCGACTCCCTGTATGGGCACCTACTATGGTTGGTTCGAATCCGGTTGAGGGGTGCAATCTATTCTGGTATTCGTGGTGCACCCCAGTTGACATGACGTCACAGCCAGTGGTGGGATTTAAATTTTTTTACTACCAGTTCTGTGGGGGTGGCTTGGTGGGTGTGGCCAGGGGGTGTGACAGGCAGCACTCGGCCTCCTGCACCCCCCTGGGAGCAAAAATGGGCTGCGTGGGTATGTGCCGCCTCCCCGCACCGCATTTTGGGCTTAGTAGGCCTCCCTGCAGCCTCCTGGGAGCGAAAACGGGCCGTGGGGGGCTATGCTGCCCCCGCACCCGATTTTAGGCCTAGTAGGCCTCCCTGCAGCCTCCTGAGAGCAAAAACAGGCAGTGGGGGGCCATGCTGCCCCGCACCCAATTTTAGGCCTAGTAGGCCTCCCTGCAGCCTCCTGGGAGCGAAAACGGGCCGTGGGGGGCCATGCTGCCCTGCACCCCATTTTAGGCCTAGTAGGCCTCCCTGCAGCCTCCTGGGAGCAAAAACGGGCCGTGGGGGGCCATTCTGCCCTGCACCCGATTTTAGGCCTAGTAGGCCTCCCTGCAGCCTCCTGGGAGCAAAAACGGGCAGTGGGGGGCCATGCTGCCCTGCACCCCATTTTAGGCCTAGTAGGCCTCCCTGCAGCCTCCTGGGAGCGAAAACGGGCCGTGGGGGGCCATGCTACCCCCGCACCCAATTTTAGGCCTAGTAGGCCTCCCTGCAGCCTCCTGGGAGCAAAAACGGGCCGTGGGGAGCCATGCTGCCCCGCACCCCATTTTAGGCCTAGTAGGCCTCCCTGCAGCCTCCTGGGAGCAAAAACGGGCCGTGGGGGGCCATGCTGCCCTGCACCCCATTTTAGGCCTAGTAGGCCTCCCTGCAGCCTCTTGGGAGCGAAAACGGGCCGTGGGGGGCCATGCTGCCCCGCACCCCATTTTAGGCCTAGTAGGCCTCCCTGCAGCCTCCTGGGAGCGAAAACGGGCCGTGGGGGGCCATGCTGCCCCGCACCCGATTTTAGGCCTAGTAGGCCTCCCTGCAGCCTCTTGGGAGCAAAAACGGGCCGTGGGGGGCCATGCTGCCCCGCACCCCATTTTAGGCCTAGTAGGCCTCCCTGCAGCCTCCTGGGAGCGAAAACGGGCCGTGGGGGGCCATGCTGCCCCGCACCCCATTTTAGGCCTAGTAGGCCTCCCTGCAGCCTCCTGGGAGCGAAAACGGGCCGTGGGGGGCCATGCTGCCCTGCACCCCATTTTAGGCCTAGTAGGCCTCCCTGCAGCCTCCTGGGAGCGAAAACGGGCCGTGGGGGGCCATGCTGCCCCGCACCCCATTTTAGGCCTAGTAGGCCTCCCTGCAGCCTCCTAGGAGCAAAAACGGGCCGTGGGGGGCCATGCTGCCCCGCAGCCCATTTTAGGCCTAGTAGGCCTCCCTGCAGCCTCCTGGGAGCGAAAACGGGCCGTGGGGGGCCATTCTGCCCTGCACCCGATTTTAGGCCTAGTAGGCCTCCCTGCAGCCTCCTGGGAGCAAAAACGGGCAGTGGGGGGCCATGCTGCCCTGCACCCCATTTTAGGCCTAGTAGGCCTCCCTGCAGCCTCCTGGGAGCGAAAACGGGCCGTGGGGGGCCATGCTACCCCCGCACCCAATTTTAGGCCTAGTAGGCCTCCCTGCAGCCTCCTGGGAGCGAAAACGGGCCGTGGGGGGCCATGCTGCCCCGCACCCGATTTTAGGCCTAGTAGGCCTCCCTGCAGCCTCTTGGGAGCAAAAACGGGCCGTGGGGGGCCATGCTGCCCCGCACCCAATTTTAGGCCTAGTAGGCCTCCCTGCAGCCTCCTGGGAGCGAAAACGGGCCGTGGGGGGCCATGCTGCCCTGCACCCCATTTTAGGCCTAGTAGGCCTCCCTGCAGCCTCCTGGGAGCGAAAACGGGCCGTGTTGGGCCATGCTGCCCTGCACCCCATTTTAGGCCTAGTAGGCCTCCCTGCAGCCTCCTGGGAGCGAAAACGGGCCGTGGGGGGCCATGCTGCCCCGCACCCGATTTTAGGCCTAGTAGGCCTCCCTGCAGCCTCTTGGGAGCAAAAACGGGCCGTGGGGGGCCATGCTGCCCCGCACCCCATTTTAGGCCTAGTAGGCCTCCCTGCAGCCTCCTGGGAGCGAAAACGGGCCGTGGGGGGCCATGCTGCCCCGCACCTGATTTTAGGCCTAGTAGGCCTCCCTGCAGCCTCCTGGGAGCGAAAACGGGCCGTGGGGGGCCATGCTGCCCCGCACCCAATTTTAGGCCTAGTAGGCCTCCCTGCAGCCTCCTGGGAGCGAAAACGGGCCGTGGGGGGCCATGCTGCCCCGCACCCGATTTTAGGCCTAGTAGGCCTCCCTGCAGCCTCTTGGGAGCAAAAACGGGCCGTGGGGGGCCATGCTGCCCCGCACCCCATTTTAGGCCTAGTAGGCCTCCCTGCAGCCTCCTGGGAGCGAAAACGGGCCGTGGGGGGCCATGCTGCCCTGCACCCCATTTTAGGCCTAGTAGGCCTCCCTGCAGCCTCCTGGGAGCGAAAACGGGCCGTGGGGGGCCATGCTGCCCTGCACCCCATTTTAGGCCTAGTAGGCCTCCCTGCAGCCTCCTGGGAGCGAAAACGGGCCGTGGGGGGCCATGCTGCCCCGCACCCGATTTTAGGCCTAGTAGGCCTCCCTGCAGCCTCTTGGGAGCAAAAACGGGCCGTGGGGGGCCATGCTGCCCCGCACCCCATTTTAGGCCTAGTAGGCCTCCCTGCAGCCTCCTGGGAGCGAAAACGGGCCGTGGGGGGCCATGCTGCCCCGCACCTGATTTTAGGCCTAGTAGGCCTCCCTGCAGCCTCCTGGGAGCGAAAACGGGCCGTGGGGGGCCATGCTGCCCCGCACCCCATTTTAGGCCTAGTAGGCCTCCCTGCAGCCTCTTGGGAGCGAAAACGGGCCGTGGGGGGCCATGCTGCCCCGCACCCCATTTTAGGCCTAGTAGGCCTCCCTGCAGCCTCTTGGGAGCGAAAACGGGCCGTGGGGGGCCATGCTGCCCCGCACCCCATTTTAGGCCTAGTAGGCCTCCCTGCAGCCTCCTGGGAGCGAAAACGGGCCGTGGGGGGCCATGCTGCCCCACACCCCATTTTAGGCCTAGTAGGCCTCCCTGCAGCCTCCTAGGAGCAAAAACGGGCCGTGGGGGGCCATGCTGCCCCGCAGCCCATTTTAGGCCTAGTAGGCCTCCCTGCAGCCTCCTGGGAGCGAAAACGGGCCGTGGGGGGCCATGCTGCCCCGCACCTGATTTTAGGCCTAGTAGGGCTCCCTGCAGCCTCCTGGGAGCGAAAACGGGCCGTGGGGGGCCATGCTGCCCCGCACCCCATTTTAGGCCTAGTAGGCCTCCCTGCAGCCTCTTGGGAGCGAAAACGGGCCGTGGGGGGCCATGCTGCCCCGCACCCCATTTTAGGCCTAGTAGGCCTCCCTGCAGCCTCTTGGGAGCGAAAACGGGCCGTGGGGGGCCATGCTGCCCCGCACCCCATTTTAGGCCTAGTAGGCCTCCCTGCAGCCTCTTGGGAGCGAAAACGGGCCGTGGGGGGCCATGCTGCCCCGCACCCCATTTTAGGCCTAGTAGGCCTCCCTGCAGCCTCTTGGGAGCGAAAACGGGCCGTGGGGGGCCATGCTGCCCCGCACCCCATTTTAGGCCTAGTAGGCCTCCCTGCAGCCTCCTGGTAGCGAAAACGGGCCGTGGGGGGCCATGCTGCCCCACACCCCATTTTAGGCCTAGTAGGCCTCCCTGCAGCCTCCTAGGAGCGAAAACGGGCCGTGGGGGGCCATGCTGCCCCGCACCCCATTTTAGGCCTAGTAGGCCTCCCTGCAGCCTCCTAGGAGCAAAAACGGGCCGTGGGGGGCCATGCTGCCCCACACCCCATTTTAGGCCTAGTAGGCCTCCCTGCAGCCTCCTGGGAGCGAAAACGGGCCGTGGGGGGCCATGCTGCCCCCGCACCCCATTTTAGGCCTAGTAGGCCTCCCTGCAGCCTCTTGGGAGAAAAAACGGGCCGTGGGGGGCCATGCTGCCCCGCACCCCATTTTAGGCCTAGTAGGCCTCCCTGCAGCCTCCTGGGAGCGAAAACGGGCCGTGGGGGGCCATGCTGCCCCGCACCCCATTTTAGGCCTAGTAGGCCTCCCTGCAGCCTCTTGGGAGCAAAAACGGGCCGTGGGGGGCCATGCTGCCCCGCACCCCATTTTAGGCCTAGTAGGCCTCCCTGCAGCCTCCTGGGAGCGAAAACGGGCCGTGGGGGGCCATGCTGCCCCACACCCCATTTTAGGCCTAGTAGGCCTCCCTGCAGCCTCCTAGGAGCAAAAACGGGCCGTGGGGGGCCATGCTGCCCCACACCCCATTTTAGGCCTAGTAGGCCTCCCTGCAGCCTCCTGGGAGCAAAAATGGGCCGTGGGGGGCCATGCTGCCCCACACCCCATTTTAGGCCTAGTAGGCCTCCCTGCAGCCTCTTGGGAGCAAAAATGGGCCGTGGGGGGCCATGCTGCCCCACACCCCATTTTAGGCCTAGTAGGCCTCCCTGCAGCCTCCTGGTAGCGAAAACGGGCCGTGGGGGGCCATGCTGCCCCACACCCCATTTTAGGCCTAGTAGGCCTCCCTGCAGCCTCCTAGGAGCAAAAACGGGCCGTGGGGGGCCATGCTGCCCCACACCCCATTTTAGGCCTAGTAGGCCTCCCTGCAGCCTCCTGGGAGCAAAAACGGGCCGTGGGGGGCCATGCTGCCCCACACCCCATTTTAGGCCTAGTAGGCCTCCCTGCAGCCTCCTGGGAGCAAAAACGGGCCGTGGGGGGCCATGCTGCCCCACACCCCATTTTAGGCCTAGTAGGCCTCCCTGCAGCCTCCTGGGAGCAAAAACGGGCCGTGGGGGGCCATGCTGCCCCACACCCCATTTTAGGCCTAGTAGGCCTCCCTGCAGCCTCCTGGTAGCGAAAACGGGCCGTGGGGGGCCATGCTGCCCCACACCCCATTTTAGGCCTAGTAGGCCTCCCTGCAGCCTCCTAGGAGCAAAAACGGGCCGTGGGGGGCCATGCTGCCCCGCACCCCATTTTAGGCCTAGTAGGCCTCCCTGCAGCCTCCTGGGAGCGAAAACGGGCCGTGGGGGGCCATGCTGCCCCCGCACCTGATTTTAGGCCTAGTAGGCCTCCCTGCAGCCTCCTGGGAGCGAAAACGGGCCGTGGGGGGCCATGCTGCCCCGCACCCCATTTTAGGCCTAGTAGGCCTCCCTGCAGCCTCTTGGGAGCAAAAACGGGCCGTGAGGGGCCATGCTGCCCCCGCACCTGATTTTAGGCCTAGTAGGCCTCCCTGCAGCCTCTTGGGAGCAAAAACGGGCCGTGGGGGGCCATGCTGCCCCCGCACCTGATTTTAGGCCAAGTAGGCCTCCCTGCAGCCTCCTGGGAGTGAAAGCGGGCCGTGGGGGGCCATGCTGCCCCGCACCCCATTTTAGGCCTAGTAGGCCTCCCTGCAGCCTCCTGGGAGCAAAAACGGGCCGTGGGGGGCCATGCTGCCCCCGCACCTGATTTTAGGCCTAGTAGGCCTCCCTGCAGCCTCCTAGGAGCAAAAACGGGCCGTGGGGGGCCATGCTGCCCCGCACCCCATTTTAGGCCTAGTAGGCCTCCCTGCAGCCTCCTGGGAGCGAAAACGGGCCGTGGGGGGCCATGCTGCCCCGCACCCCATTTTAGGCCTAGTAGGCCTCCCTGCAGCCTCCTGGGAGCAAAAACGGGCCGTGGGGGGCCATGCTGCCCCCGCACCTGATTTTAGGCCTAGTAGGCCTCCCTGCAGCCTCCTGGGAGTGAAAACGGGCCGTGGGGGGCCATGCTGCCCCGCACCTCATTTTAGGCCTAGTAGGCCTCCCTGCAGCCTCTTGGGAGCAAAAACGGGCCGTGGGGGGCCATGCTGCCCCCGCACCTGATTTTAGGCCTAGTAGGCCTCCCTGCAGCCTCTTGGGAGCGAAAACGGGCAGTGGGGGGCCATGCTGCCCCGCACCCCATTTTAGG
This sequence comes from Pantherophis vulpinus, assembly GCA_037215915.1. NCBI lineage: Eukaryota > Metazoa > Chordata > Lepidosauria > Squamata > Colubridae > Pantherophis > Pantherophis vulpinus. The sequence goes on along the minus strand of JAXLNS010000003.1, from coordinate 223,792,154 downwards.
CCTAGTAGGCCTCCCTGCAGCCTCCTGGGAGCAAAAACGGGCCGTGGGGGGCCATGCTGCCCCCGCACCCCATTTTAGGCCTAGTAGGCCTCCCTGCAGCCTCCTGGGAGCAAAAACGGGCCGTGGGGGGCCATGCTGCCCCCGCACCCCATTTTAGGCCTAGTAGGCCTCCCTGCAGCCTCCTGGGAGCAAAAACGGGCCGTGGGGGGCCATGCTGCCCCCGCACCCCATTTTAGGCCTAGTAGGCCTCCCTGCAGCCTCCTGGGAGCGAAAACGGGCCGTGGGGGGCCATGCTGCCCCGCACCCCATTTTAGGCCTAGTAGGCCTCCCTGCAGCCTCTTGGGAGCGAAAACGGGCCGTGGGGGGCCATGCTGCCCCGCACCCCATTTTAGGCCTAGTAGGCCTCCCTGCAGCCTCCTGGGAGCGAAAACGGGCCGTGGGGGGCCATGCTGCCCCCGCACCTGATTTTAGGCCTAGTAGGCCTCCCTGCAGCCTCCTGGGAGCGAAAACGGGCCGTGGGGGGCCATGCTGCCCCGCACCCCATTTTAGGCCTAGTAGGCCTCCCTGCAGCCTCCTGGGAGCGAAAACGGGCCGTGGGGGGCCATGCTGCCCCGCACCCCATTTTAGGCCTAGTAGGCCTCCCTGCAGCCTCCTGGGAGCGAAAACGGGCCGTGGGGGGCCATGCTGCCCCGCACCCCATTTTAGGCCTAGTAGGCCTCCCTGCAGCCTCCTGGGAGCGAAAACGGGCCGTGGGGGCCATGCTGCCCCCGCACCCCATTTTAGGCCTAGTAGGCCTCCCTGCAGCCTCCTGGGAGCGAAAACGGGCCGTGGGGGCCATGCTGCCCCCGCACCCCATTTTAGGCCTAGTAGGCCTCCCTGCAGCCTCCTGGGAGCGAAAACGGGCCGTGGGGGGCCATGCTGCCCCGCACCTGATTTTAGGCCTAGTAGGCCTCCCTGCAGCCTCCTGGGAGCGAAAACGGGCCGTGGGGGGCCATGCTGCCCCGCACCCTATTTTAGGCCTAGTAGGCCTCCCTGCAGCCTCCTGGGAGCGAAAACGGGCCGTGGGGGGCCATGCTGCCCCGCACCTGATTTTAGGCCTAGTAGGCCTCCCTGCAGCCTCCTGGGAGCAAAAACGGGCCGTGGGGGGCCATGCTGCCCCGCACCCCATTTTAGGCCTAGTAGGCCTCCCTGCAGCCTCTTGGGAGCAAAAACGGGCCGTGAGGGGCCATGCTGCCCCCGCACCTGATTTTAGGCCTAGTAGGCCTCCCTGCAGCCTCTTGGGAGCAAAAACGGGCCGTGGGGGGCCATGCTGCCCCCGCACCTGATTTTAGGCCAAGTAGGCCTCCCTGCAGCCTCCTGGGAGTGAAAGCGGGCCGTGGGGGGCCATGCTGCCCCGCACCCCATTTTAGGCCTAGTAGGCCTCCCTGCAGCCTCCTGGGAGCAAAAACGGGCCGTGGGGGGCCATGCTGCCCCCGCACCTGATTTTAGGCCTAGTAGGCCTCCCTGCAGCCTCCTAGGAGCAAAAACGGGCCGTGGGGGGCCATGCTGCCCCGCACCCCATTTTAGGCCTAGTAGGCCTCCCTGCAGCCTCCTGGGAGCGAAAACGGGCCGTGGGGGGCCATGCTGCCCCGCACCCCATTTTAGGCCTAGTAGGCCTCCCTGCAGCCTCCTGGGAGCAAAAACGGGCCGTGGGGGGCCATGCTGCCCCCGCACCTGATTTTAGGCCTAGTAGGCCTCCCTGCAGCCTCCTGGGAGTGAAAACGGGCCGTGGGGGGCCATGCTGCCCCGCACCTCATTTTAGGCCTAGTAGGCCTCCCTGCAGCCTCTTGGGAGCAAAAACGGGCCGTGGGGGGCCATGCTGCCCCCGCACCTGATTTTAGGCCTAGTAGGCCTCCCTGCAGCCTCTTGGGAGCGAAAACGGGCAGTGGAGGGCCATGCTGCCCCGCACCCCATTTTAGGCCTAGTAGGCCTCCCTGCAGCCTCCTGGGAGCAAAAACGGGCCGTGGGGGGCCATGCTGCCCCCGCACCCCATTTTAGGCCTAGTAGGCCTCCCTGCAGCCTCCTGGGAGCAAAAACGGGCCGTGGGGGGCCATGCTGCCCCCGCACCCCATTTTAGGCCTAGTAGGCCTCCCTGCAGCCTCCTGGGAGCAAAAACGGGCCGTGGGGGGCCATGCTGCCCCCGCACCCCATTTTAGGCCTAGTAGGCCTCCCTGCAGCCTCCTGGGAGCGAAAACGGGCCGTGGGGGGCCATGCTGCCCCGCACCCCATTTTAGGCCTAGTAGGCCTCCCTGCAGCCTCTTGGGAGCGAAAACGGGCCGTGGGGGGCCATGCTGCCCCGCACCCCATTTTAGGCCTAGTAGGCCTCCCTGCAGCCTCCTGGGAGCGAAAACGGGCCGTGGGGGGCCATGCTGCCCCCGCACCTGATTTTAGGCCTAGTAGGCCTCCCTGCAGCCTCCTGGGAGCGAAAACGGGCCGTGGGGGGCCATGCTGCCCCGCACCCCATTTTAGGCCTAGTAGGCCTCCCTGCAGCCTCCTGGGAGCGAAAACGGGCCGTGGGGGGCCATGCTGCCCCGCACCCCATTTTAGGCCTAGTAGGCCTCCCTGCAGCCTCCTGGGAGCGAAAACGGGCCGTGGGGGGCCATGCTGCCCCGCACCCCATTTTAGGCCTAGTAGGCCTCCCTGCAGCCTCCTGGGAGCGAAAACGGGCCGTGGGGGCCATGCTGCCCCCGCACCCCATTTTAGGCCTAGTAGGCCTCCCTGCAGCCTCCTGGGAGCGAAAACGGGCCGTGGGGGCCATGCTGCCCCCGCACCCCATTTTAGGCCTAGTAGGCCTCCCTGCAGCCTCCTGGGAGCGAAAACGGGCCGTGGGGGGCCATGCTGCCCCGCACCTGATTTTAGGCCTTGTAGGCCTCCCTGCAGCCTCCTGGGAGCGAAAACGGGCCGTGGGGGGCCATGCTGCCCCGCACCCTATTTTAGGCCTAGTAGGCCTCCCTGCAGCCTCCTGGGAGCGAAAACGGGCCGTGGGGGGCCATGCTGCCCCGCACCTGATTTTAGGCCTAGTAGGCCTCCCTGCAGCCTCCTGGGAGCGAAAACGGGCCGTGGGGGGCCATGTTGCCCCCGCACCCCATTTTAGGCCTAGTAGGCCTCCCTGCAGCCTCTTGGGAGCGAAAACGGGCCGTGGGGGGCCATGCTGCCCCCGCACCCCATTTTAGGCCTAGTAGGCCTCCCTGCAGCCTCCTGGGAGCGAAAACGGGCCGTGGGGGGCCATGCTGCCCCGCACCCTATTTTAGGCCTAGTAGGCCTCCCTGCAGCCTCCTGGGAGCGAAAACGGGCCGTGGGGGGCCATGCTGCCCCGCACCCCATTTTAGGCCTAGTAGGCCTCCCTGCAGCCTCCTGGGAGCGAAAACGGGCCGTGGGGGGCCATGCTGCCCCCGCACCCGATTTTAGGCCTAGTAGGCCTCCCTGCAGCCTCCTGGGAGCAAAAACGGGCCGTGGGGGGCCATGCTGCCCTGCACCCCATTTTAGGCCTAGTAGGCCTCCCTGCAGCCTCCTGGGAGCAAAAACGGGCCGTGGGGGGCCATGCTGCCCCCGCACCCGATTTTAGGCCTAGTAGGCCTCCCTGCAGCCTCCTGGGAGCGAAAACAGGGGGGGGGAAGCACCATGTCCCCCGTGCCCCATTTTGGGCCTAGAAGGGCTCCCTGCACTTACCTGGGAGCCAAAAGGTGTTGCATAGGGACCCCTAGAAGGGGCGGGGAGGGAAGGGGCAAGGCGGGGCCAGCCAGCAATTTAACTACTGGCTCACTCGAATTGGCCCAAACTGGCTGAATCCCACGACTGGTCACAGCTAAATAGTCTTCACCCTCCAGCTACTGGACCTCACAAGGATTTTCCAGGAAGAAGTAGCAGCATGAACATTAAGGATCAGACCAGATGACCCCAATTATATAACTGACTACACCATCATCTTAAGCAGATCAGGCTTAATAAGCAGGACCTGAGCTGAGCTGATTGATTATGTGCCATTAAGCCGGCGTTGACTCTTAATGATCACAGAGAGAGGGTAGGAGCAGGGCAGGGAATCTACAGCCTTCAATACAAAACCCTCCAGAGGGTAATTCATTAGCCGAAGTAGCCACTGCGAACTTGTGCAAGTAGATACCGTAAATCCTTAGTAGCACTTCTTGGGTGTATTGACTCTTCGCTGGGCTCCTGCAGTTGCTTTCCTATCTTTGCTCCTTGAACTCTTAGCTACTAAGATTGCTTTTTTTATTTCCTAACTGTTTTGTTAAGCTACTCCGTTATGCATCTCTCGGGCCATCATTGGCATGAGATGCTGTGATGTGTTTATACCTGCAAAGAGGAGAATTGTGCAGGCAACGGTGTTCAGAATTTTAACAGAATAACAATAACAGAGTTGGAAGAGGCCTTGGAGGTCTTCTAGTCCAACCTCCTGCTCAAGCAGAAGACCCTAAACCATAACAGACAATTGAGATTATTACCACTTGATAATGCCTTGGTAAGGCCACACTTGGAATCCTGCATCCAGTGTTGGTCACCACAATGTAAAAAAAAAAAAAAAAGATGTGGAGACTCTAGAAAGAGTGCAGAGAAGAGCAACAAAGATGATTAGGAGACTGGAGGCTAAAACATACAATGAACGGTTGCAGGAACTGGGCCTGGCTAGTTTAATGAAAAGAAGGACTAGGGGAGAGATGGTAGCCATGTTCCAATATCTCAGGGGCTGCCCCAAAGAAGCGGGAGTCAAGCTATTCTCCAAACACCTGAAGGCAGGACAAGAAGCGATGGATGGAAACTAATCAAGGAGAGAAGCAACCTAGAAATAAGGAGAAATTTCCTGTGGAATGGTTTATCTCTGGAAGTTATGGATGGTCCATCACTGGAGGTTTTCAAGAAGAGATTGGATAGCTATTTGACAAGAATGGTATAGGGCAGGGGTCAGCAACCTACAGCTCTGGAGCCGTATGTGGCTCTTTCACCCCTCTGCTGCGGCTCCCCATCACTCAAAATATGCATCACAACCACCAATGTGCGACACCTGCTGGCACGCGATTTATTGAGCTTTTCAATCTCCGGTAGGCCAACCATGGATAAATCCAAGAAAAGAAAAGTTTCAGAAGAAAACAGAATGTTTAATTCAATTGCATATGCTAGTTTTGTGGCCGCTCAAGAAATGGTTAGGCACGGGAAGGGTTTTGTGGCTCCTGGTGTTTTCTTTTCTGTGGGGAACGGGTCCAAATGGCTCTTTAAATGTTTAAGATGGCAGATCCCTGGTATAGGGTCTCCTGCTTGACTGGCATGCTATGATCCAGGGTGCCATGAAGAACTGGATACAACTTAGTGACTGAATAACAACAGCAGGTCTTGCTTGAACAGAGGGTTGGGCTAGAAGACCTCTGAGGTCCCTTCCAACTCTGTTATTCTGTTATTCATCCTTCAGCCTGTGGTGCATAGATGTGTTCTGCCCCAGCTACGGAACCCAAGAAATGTAGCACACACAAAACTCTGAACAACTCCGTTTACTACAAACAGTCTTTTTTCAAATGCAGGCTATTACTAAAAATGTCTTTAACAGCCTGCCAGGAATTCCAAAGATTAGATAAAGGCTTACAAGAGTTGGCAATTAGCCCAGAAAACAGGTTTGCAAGGAAACATCACTCTCAAATGCGACCGGATGAACATGCGTTGTTTCCTGCAATGTTTGCCAGCTGTGTGCAAACTTAAATAGACTAAGGGAGTGGCCAATTAGCCCCAAGCCTTGCACTCAAGGAGACCTCCTCCTGAGTAACTGTCACTGCGTTTTTTTATTTACCAGCTGAGCTCTCATTTCTGGACTATCAAACTTTCCGTAGCTTGCCTAGAATCCTTATCCGTAAGCTAAACTGCACATGTCTCTCCACCCACATTCCTTCTCACACATCCTTTTCTTTCTTCTCTTGCCAAGAAGTCCGACAGCTGAGAAGCAGCCGGCACGAACTTTATCAAAATGTAACTAATTAGATCAGTTAGATGTTTTATTTTCTTTACAACAAATAAATGAGTTTATTAGAAGATATATCTTCGGGTTTTGTTTTCTTAAAGTATGCTTGCAAGGAAAGGTCTCGATCCACTCCTCTTAATCAAGGTGCGATTATCCCAAAAGCAGAATGGGATTAATCAGCGCCCTGACAGTAGCCACTCCTGCCTTTTGGCAGCCCTGCGTGCTCGTGCATTGAGAAGAGGCTCCTCCACTTCACTCTCTTCACTTGAAGGAGCCTCTGGAGGTTCTCAAGGCCCTGGCTGAATCTCTGCCTCTGGCACCACATCCTCTTCAGCCTCCTCGCTGTCTGACTCGAGCGCCGGCTGCACAGGCTGCTGGTGCAACACCACACCAGTCTCCTTGTCGTCGGGATCAGCCACAATCCGCGCAGGCTGCTGGCGGGCCACAACAAGACGGCATTTCCTGGAATTGTTTAGGATCAAATTGTATTGTGTGAATTAATTGAGCAAAGGAAGCAGCCCACTTCAGTAACGAAAGCAAAGTTCTCACCGAAATGAAATCAGAATCGTGGGCCCTACGGTTTCTAGGTTGATCATTAAAAATGGAATTTAGGAGTTTGCTAAAGGATAAAAGACCCTCTCCTCTTTTCTTTATTTAGCCTAAAGAATGATGAAGAGAGAGAATGCCTATTCGCGCGAAAGGTTAGTTCAATTAGAAGCCTGCCACCAATGTAAGAAACAAATGTTTCTTTCAAGTCCATTAAATTATTCAGGATTAATTAGGGGAGGGTGAAGATTAATTCCAGCAACAATGAAGAGCTGCCTTGGAGGAGAAAGAAAGAGAGAAACAAACAGGACTTGGCTCTGAAAGGGAAGTTATAATCATTATAATTCTGCCCTTTGAAAGGTTAAACAAAGGGGAAGGCAGGGGAAGGAATTCAAAGCTCTCGCTAAGGGCCTAAATTACAAATATTTGCTGGACGGTATTGCATGGGCAGAGATGGCCACTTCAGCCAAACAATTGTCCCCAGAGAGTAAGAATCTTATGATAATTTTCACCACTCTAAATAGCACAATAACGTGTGCAATACAAGCAGCAGTATTGTTCTGCTCCAGCTCCGGATTCCCAAGGATTGTGACACACACCAACAATCCTTATCAAAGTTATAATGAACCAAGAATAAACAAAGTCCGGCAAAAGTTGGCAACCAGCCCAGAAAACAAGATACGATAAGACACTCACTCTCCAAAATGCTCTGTAATAATTACACGTTGTTTCCAGCAAGAAATTACTAACTGCGTGCGACTTAAATAGGCTAAGGGAGTGGCCAATTATCCTCAAACCTTACTCTCGAGGAGACCGCCACTCCTGCCTTTTGGCAGCCCTGCGTGCTCGAGCATTGAGGAGAGGCTCCTCCACTTCGCTCTCTCCACTTGAAGGAGCCTCTGGAGGTTCTGAAGGCCCTGGCTGAGTCTCTGCCTCTGGCACCACATCCTCTTCAGCCTCCTCACTGTCCGACTCAAGCGCCGGCTGCACCGGCTGCTGGCGCAACCCCATACCAGCCTCCTCATTGTCGGGATCAGCCACGATCCATGCAGGCCGTTGGCAGGCCACAACAAGTATACTCTGTGCCACTTTTCCCCTTATCTTAGTACAGAGCAGAACGGAACAGAACGGAATGGAATGGAACGGAACAGAACAGAACAGAACAGAACGGAACGGAACGGAACGGAACGGAACGGAATGGAACGGAACGGAACAAAACAGAATGGAATGGAACAGAACAGAACGGAATGGAATGGAATGGAACGGAATAGAATATTGAGTAGAGTAGATTAAAGTAGGGTAGGAGTAGGGTAGGAGTAGGGTATGGTATGGTATGGTATGGTATGGTATGGTATGGTATGGTATGGTATGGTATGGTATGGTAGGATAGATTAAGGTAGGGGAGAGGAGGAGAGGAGAGGAGAGGAGAGGGGAGGGGAGGGGAGGGGAGGGGAGAGGAGAAGAGAAGAGAAGAGAAGAGAAGAGAAGAGAAGAGAAGAGAAGAGAAGAGAAGAGAAGAGAAGAGAAGAGAAGAGAAGAGAAGAGAAGAGAAGAGAAATCATAGGGCTAGAAGAGACCTTGGAAGTCTTCTAGTACAACTCTCTGCCTTATATCATCCCAGATAGTTGTCAATCTTCTTCTTCTTCTTCCTCTTCCTCTTCCTCTTCCTCTTCCTCTTCCTCTTCCTCTTCTTCTTCTTCTTCTTCTTCTTCTCCTCCTCCTCCTCCTTCTCCTCCTCCTCCTCCTCCTCCTCCTCCTCCTTCTACTATTACTACTTCTACTACTATTACTACTTCTCCTCCTCCTCCTCCTCCTCCTTCTACTATTACTACTTCTACTACTATTACTCCTACTACTACTACTACTACTACTACTACTACTACTACTACTACTAACTGGTTTCAAATGAATTAGGAAAGATTGGAAAAGCAGAAATGCTGTAATGTTCAAATACTCCAAAATAATTGGGGTTCGATCCCGTGAGATTTTATCATTTACGGCAGAGAAATGGACTGTGGGTACTAGTGAGGCATAGGAAGGGAATTGGACAGAAATAAGGCAAAACCATCTTTCTTTCCAACCCATAAGGACAGCATCCTGTTGGTTTTTAATTGCTCTGTTTATTCCTTTTCGGTCTCTTTCATATTAAGGCCGATAGATTTTTTTTTGCCATTGTTAAGAATAAGAGGATTCTGTCAGTCCTTCCATGCCAAGTTTCTCTAATTCTTACATGAGGCTTTGAAAAAGCTTCAGGTTTAAAACGTTATTGGTTTCACTGAAAAACATAACAAGCTTAAAATAAATGGTGCCACTACGGTAAGCGGCTCCTTCCCATCTTCTGTTCAGATTTAATTTAAATTACAAATGTTCACAATAAAAAAAAAAATTGCACTCAATAGCACTCCTATTATATAGAATTATGCGCTGTGGGTGGCAGAGGTTGGGCTGAGAGTTAGACTCTCACTTAGCTCTCTCCCTTCCCTGTTATTTCATTATTTTTAAGGATAATAAAGAAGAGGAACAAAAGGGATTGGAGCAGGGGTGAAATTCAGTAGGTTCGGACAGGTTCTGGAGAACTGGTAGCAGAAATTTTGAGCAGTTCGGAGAACCGGCAAATGCCACTTCTGGCTGGCCCCAGAGTCGGGAGGGAATGGAAATTTTGCAATATCCTTCCCCCAGGAGTGGGGAGGGAATGGAGATGTTGCAGTATCCTTCCTATTTTTTTTACTATTTTTTTTAAAGCTCCCCCCCAAACCCCCCCCCAGTTACTTACCCAATAGAAGGCACAAGGCAGGCAGATTGAGTTGCTCACCGATTGGATTGATTGCAGACAGGCAGATTGAGTTGCTAGCTGATGCAATGGATTGCAGCAGCCGAAACAGGGCAGGAAAAGCAAGCGAGCCCAAAAGAAGCCGCAGGCTGCCAAGTGGGCAAGTGGGGACCGGGTGATTGGGTGGGCATGGGCGGAGGGGCTAGGGATTTTTGTTACCGGATCTCTGAACTACCTGCTGCCATCGCTACCAGATCACCCGATCTGGTCCGAACTGGGAGCATTTCACCCCTGCTTTATGGTCCCTTCCAACTTTGATGCTAGATTATCTTTCATGCACGTTTGGTGCTATGGAGCCGGGGAGAGTTTCTAGCCTTTTTGTTATTTTTTATAAGCATGAAGTCTTTAAAAAACCAAATAATCAATGGATGCATTTGTATAGGAAGAGCAGGGAAAATAAACTGTGCCATTAAAAAAAGAAGAAACCCAGTCTGCAGATCATTGCGGTAGCAATTTCTTTTACAAAAAAGAAACCCACCCCGATCAATGGATGCCTTGTTGAGATTACAAGAACAGGTAGCAACTCGTTGGGGAGGGACAGAACATTTTGCCCCTTAAGTGGTTGTGTGGTCGAAAAAGAAAACTACAAAAAAAAAAAAAAAAGGAAGCATATATATATATATATGCTTTCTTCTTTTATCGTAGATTTTTGTATGTATTTAACCAAGTTTGCAGCCGTAGCTCAGTGAAATCACATCCACTATCCTTGGCTTCTTCAGACATCAAGCAAGCATTTTGCTGCCTATTGGGAGACTAATATAGATCCATTTCGGACTGATTGGTCTTCATCAGTTAGCCAATTAGTTGAAGAAAAATAACTGGCTACTAACTAACTGGCTAACTGATGAGGACCAATCAGTCCGAAATAGATCTATATTAGTCTCCCAATAGGGAGCAAAATGCATGCTTGCTGTCTGAAGAATAGTAGATATGATTTCACTGAGCTATGGCTGCAAAGTTGGTTATGTAGGAAAATACCCGGTTGAGGAAAAATACATATACATACATACATACATACATACATACATACATACATACATACATAAATCTCGGGTGTTTTCCCGCGTCATGTTAAATAAGTTAGTTAAAATGTTTAAAATTCTGGTTAAAATCCTAGCTTAAAATCTTCCAAAAATCCTTACGGAGCACTCTGCAAGGTCCTTTAAAACCTTAGCTAAAATTCTACCAGTACCTTAAAAGGTTTTAAAGGACCTTGCAGAGTGCTCTGTAAGGATTTTTGGAAGATTTTAAGCTAGGATTTTAACCAGAATTTTAAACATTTTAACTAACTTATTTAACATGACGCGGGTAAACACCAGAGATTTTATTTTTTTGCACACACACACACATATATATGCTGTAATGTAAGGAGCAGGGGTGAAATCCACTGTCCTTCACTACCGGTTCGCAAATGGGAGCGTGCGACATCTCTGCACATGCGAAGGACCTTCTGTGCATGCACAGAGCATAGAAAACGGGATGTGATGACATCCGGGCTGGTGGGCGGAGCCTCCCACTGCCGGCGCTACCAGTTCGCCTGAGCCAGATAGAACCGGCTACATTTCATCCCTGGTGAGGAGGCATTGTCTGAAATTCCCCCCCCCTCCTTTTTTGGTAAAAATTTTTTGGATGCTCTAACTCTGGAAGTTTTGAAGATGAGATTGGACAACCATTTGTCTGAAACAGTATAGAGCAGTGATGGTGAACCTTTTCGGCACCGAGTGCCAAAAAGATTGCATGGAAACGTCATGTACGCTTATAAGGGTCGCGCTCGGGAAAAGCCGAACCTCTGGGTTCTAGCACGCATGATCAGCTGGCCGGCGCACATGTGCACAGCGTTTTTTGGCACAGCCATGTGCATGAAGGACAGCTGATCATCGTGCACGCATGCACAGCAGAAACCTGGAAGACAAACAGGCAAGGCCATGCGTGCCAGGTGACATGGCTTCGCTTGCCACTTTGGCCATGCATGCCATAGATTCGCCATCATGGGTATAAGGAGTTGGACTAGAAGACCTCCAAGTTCCCTTCCAACTCTGTTATACTACATCTGGAAAAGCCTATTCCTTCCCTCTGACGTGAACATACTTGTCAAAGGTGTCCAACCAATTTACAGCCTGCGCACCATTGTTGCGAGGTAAGTGAGAGGCATATCTCATAGCACAGAAAACACAAGGAGGACAGAATTTGAAAAATGTTCTTGGGATCGTTGTCATGTCGGATGATTGGTTATATTCCAGCAGGAGAAACTTCTCACAAATATTGAGGTGTCTGATGACAACAACAAGAACAGAAAATAGGAGTGATGCCCGATACGTGCAGTGAGGTGTGTGCTTTTAAGTGCTGTGATCTACCTGGCTACTGGGACTTCAGGCCAGTTGCTAGATTTATTTATTTATTTATTTATTTATTTATTTATTTATTTATTTATTTATTTATTTATTTATTTATTTATTTATTTATTTATTTATTTATTATTGCGATTTATATGCCGCCTTTCTCCCTGGGGACTCAAGGCAGCTTACAAAATGACAAATTCCAATACAAATCACAATGAAATCAAATTAAAATCAGCAACCCTATTAAAAACAGTTTAAAATTATGACACTGTACCCCCAAACGGATCAGTTGAGTTGACGAAATATGATCAGTGATGGGTTCCTCCCGGTTCGGCCTGGTTCCGCTGAGCCGGTAGCGATGACGATATGACGTCACCGAACCGGTTCTCTTTGTTCGGGAGCTGGGCCCTCCCGCCCTCCGCCCCCACGTGTTATTCTTACCTTTTATTTGCCCCCATCCCCAATCTATTGCTGCCTCCCAAGTCCCAGCTGATTGGCTAGAAGGCAAAAAACTGTTTAAACTCTTGCCGTGGGGCTTCAAAGGGCCGCCCTACAGCTGATCAGTGTTAAAAGGCAATGTGGTGGTAGACCAGAGTGCTCGAAAAACAAATGAGTAGACCGGTACAGCTCTGCAAGCAGTTAAAGTGGTAGACCGTTACTTCTGCTAAATCCTAAAGAATTGTCCCATGACCATCAAGCCACGCCCACAAAATAAGCCACGCCCACAGAACCGGTAGTAGAAAAAAATTAGAACCCACCCCCGTATATGATGAACGATTAAGGCAACTATGCATGTCTAGTCCAAGGGTGTCAAACTCAATGTCAGGGTTCTAAGTTACACCCCCAACCAGGATGGTATTCACTTACTTGGAACAATGGATGGAAAATAATCAAGGGGAGAAGCAACCTGAAACTAAGGAGGAATTTCCTGATAGTGAGAACAATTAACCAGTGGAACAGCTTGCCTCCAGAAGTTGTGGATGCTCCATCACTGGAGGTGTTTAAGAAGAAATTGGAGAACTACTTGTATGGAATGATACAGGAACATGATGGCGAACCTATGGCACGCGTGCCACAGGTGGCACGTGGAGCCATATTTGTGGGCACGTAAGCGTTGCCCTAGCTCAACTCCAGGGTGCATGCATGCACTGGCCAGCTGATTTTCGGGTCTTCCGGGCCCATCGGAAGTTGGGGAATGAGCTGTTTCCAGCCTCCAGAGGGCCTCCGGGAGTGTGGGGAACACCATTTTCACCCTCTGCAGGCACCTAGAAAGCCTCTGTAGCCTGGGGAGAGCGAAAAATGGGCCTTCCGGTCCCACCAGAAGTCAGGAAACGGGCCGATTCCGGCCTCCAGAGGGCCTCCGTGGCGGGTAGGGAAGGCCGTTTTTGCCCTCCCCAGGCTCCAAGAAAGCTTCTGGAGCCTGGGGAGGGCGAAAAACAGGCCTTCCGGGCCCACCATGCCATTGCGTGCAAAAAGCGGGGGAAGTGTGGTGGGTTGCATAGGGGGCGGGGTGCATTGAATTATGGGGTGTGGGCACGCACACACGTGACCTCCCCGTGCTACCCCAGCTTCTGGCACATGACGGCAAAAAGGTTAGCCATCAGTGATATAGGATCTTCTGCTTAGGATCTCCAAAGCCCTTTCCAACTCTCTCATTTAATGTCTAAAGCAGCGAGAGAGGCTAATAATATACAGAGTAGGGATATTGAGTTAGCAATTCCACATTTCTAAAGATTTTCAAGTTTGAGGTCCCTGCTGACTCATGTTTTGTTTGTTTTTTTGTTTTAATTTGATTTATATGCCACCCTTCTCCGAAGACTCAGGGCGGCTTACAATGTGCTAAGCAATAGCCTTCATCCTTTTGTATATTTATACAAAGTCAGCTTATTGCCCCCACAAACTGGGTCCTCAATTTACCTACCTTAGAAAGGATGGAAGGCTGAGTCGACCTTGAGCCTGGTGAGAATTGAACTCGCAGTAATTGCAGGCAGCTGGATGTTAAATGCTGCCTTAGGAGGCATTAGCCTCCTATGCCACTCAGGCTCCTTTGTGGGCATGCTCTTATTTTAAGATATGACATATAGGTCCTTGCAAGAATCCAATCAAGAGGCCGAGCAGCCATTTGTCTGAAAAGGCATAGGGCTGTGATGGCAAACCTATGGGACACGTGCAGTGGTGAAACGTAACATTTGTTACTACCGGTTCTGTGGGCGTGGTTTGGTGGTGGTGGTGGTAATATGACTGAGTGGGCGTGGCCAACTTTTTTTTTTAAAAAAAAAACTTTTAAAACCATTTTTTTCTACAACCTCTCCGGCTGTAGAGGTTGTAAAAAAAATGCTTTTAAAGCCTCTGACGATCCCAGCTGAGTTGCCTGATCAGCAGAGGCTTTTTTTTTACTTTTAAAAGCATTTTTCCGGCCAAAGAGGTTGTAGAAAAAATGCTTTTAAAAGCCTCTGATGATCCCAGCTGAGCCGCACGATCATCAGAGGCTTTTTTTTTTTACTTTTAAAAGCATTTTTTTTTGGCCAAAGAGGTTATAGAAAAAATGCTTTTAAAAATATTAAAAAAAAGCCTCTGATGATTGTGCGGCTCAGCTGGGCAATGGGGGTGGGGGGCAGGGATTTTTGCTACCGGTTCTTCGAACCACCGGCCTCCATTGCTACCGGATCGAGCAATCCGGTCCGAACCGGGAGCATTTCACCCCTGGACATGTGCTAGAAGTGCCACGCATAGCCTTTTATCTGGCCACGCGAGCTGTTGCCTGATGCTCTTCCGGTTTCCGGCGAACTGGCCAGCTGGTTTTTACGCCCGTAGGAGCACCAGAAATTGGAAAAGCAGCCAGACGGCCAGTTTCTAGCATGCATGCGCACACATGCTCCCGTTTCAGCACTCAGTGCTTAAAAGGTTCCCCAACACTGGCATAGGTCTCCTGTTGGACTAGAAGACCTCCAAGGTCCCTTCCAATCTCTGTTCTATATTCTAGTCTTGTCGTGGAGAAGATAGGACCAGATAATATTAGGCACACAGCCTTGAGTCATAAAAAAAATAAAATAAAGGTAAGATATACATTTGAGAAAGAAACCCATGTCAGATCAAAAAAGGGATGCTGAAGCCATCTCCCCAACGGGCATCCGGAGTGATTTAAACTTGTTTATATTTCAACATGCAACCGCTGAATTTTCCTGTCGCCAACTGCTTTCTCCTTATAATCTTCTTTTGATATAATCGGGAGGCTCTGCTGGGAATGGAAGGATGGCCAAACAGGAGCCATTGTTCTGTCTTCCTTCCTTGAAGTTGTCACCATCTGGTTAAATCAACTTCCCTCTCCTTGTTAAGAAACGAAAGGAGAGCAAAGAATAATTAAAACGCGATTTAGAGAGATTGTGGAGCTAACAGACGTACAGGCGGGGCTGGCGTGGAAAAAAAAAAAAAAGGCAAGCCATCAATAACTACCACACGCCGTTTCTCCAGGGAAGATGGTAGAACTTAATAAGAAAGCTTCTTTGAGATGGAACCCAAGGGGAACAAGACGGGTATTGTCTTCAAAATCGTTAGGCTGGCGGAGGAATTGGGAGTTTATTCATAATCTTAAAAATCTATAGCCTGAGGGCTCAGAGGAACGATAATGTCGATAGAGTAAACAGCGCTCATTTCATATCACGCTCGGTGCCAAAAAAAAAATACAACAAAGGCACCAAGATTACACGAGCAATCTTTTTTCATTTATATATATATAAAAAGTTAACTCTTTGGATTTTGCCGGAAACGGTTATTTCTAAGACGTTCCTGCCTTGAATCCATCATTGACCAACATTTTAGCGCCGAATAGTTGATGCTCGTAGCTTTGAATACAATGTCCCCGTCTCTACCCACCTACCTCCCCTCAATTAGAATAGAGCTGATAGGGACCCTGGAGGTCTTCTAGTCCAACCCACTGCCCAAGAGGAGATCCTATACCAGTGATGGCTAACCTTTTTGCCGTCGCGTGTCAAAAGCGGGGGGAGCGAGGAGGGGGGTCACCTGTGCATGTGCCCACACTCATAATTCAATGTGCCCCACCCCCATGCTCCCCCCATTTTTGGCACACGATGGCACGGTGGGACTGGAAGTCCCATTTTTTTCTCCTCCCATGACTCCAGAGCCTTTTTAGGCACCTGGGGAGGGCAAAAACAGCCTTCCCCACTGCCCCGAAGAATCTCCAGTCGGAAACGGCTCATTTGCTGACTTCCAGTGGGCCCGGAAGGCCTGAAAATCAGGTGTCCGGCATGCGCATGCGCGCTGGAGCTGAGCTAGGGCAACGGTCACGTGCCCACTGATATGGCTTCGCGTGCCACCGGTTGCATGCGTGCCATAGGTTCACCATCACGGTCCTATACCATTTCAGATAGATGGCCGTATTGGTAAAGTGGCCACCACATTTTCCAGACTTACAAAGAGAGTAGGGCTTAATAAGAAGCTGACGGAACATACAAAGACTCAGGTCTATAGAGCCTGCATCCTGAGCACACTCTTGTACTGCAATGAGTCTTGGACCCTCAACGCACGGCAGGAGAGAAAGTTGAACACCTTTCGTATGCGCTGTCTCCGACGAATTCTTGGCATCACCTGGCAGGACAAAGTTCCAAATAGCGCAGTCTTGGAACATGCTGGAATTTCTAGCATGTATACACTATTGAAACAGTGACGTCTACACTGGCTGGGGCATGTCGTGAGAATGGCTGATGGTCGGATTCTGAAAGATCTCCTGTATGGAGAATTAGTTCAGGGAAAGCGCCTCAGAGGGAGACCACAGCTGCGATATAAGGATATCTGCAAGAGGGACCTAAAGGCCCTGGGAATGGACATTAACGACTGGGAAATCTCGACCTCCGATCGTTCAGCTTGGAGGCTAAAGACGCAGCATGGCCTTCTCCGATTCGAAGAGACACTTGTTCGGCAGGCTAAGGCAAAGAGGCAGTCCCAGAACTAGCGAAATCTGGGGGCTGGGCAGGGGTCAGAATCAGGGGTGGGTTCTAAATTTTTTTACTACCGGTTCTGTGGGCGTGGCTTATTTTGTGGGTGTGGCTTGGAGGTCATGTGACTAGGTGGGCGTGGCTAGCTGGTCAGAGTCATTTCTGGAAGGTCCTCGCACTTACGACCAGTCCTCGCACTTACGACCCAACTCATTTGTTTGCTTTTAACACTGATCAGCTGTAGGGCGGCCCTTTGAAGCCCCGCGGCAAGAGTTTAAACAGTTTTCTTTTCCCTCTAGTCATCAGCTGGGACTCAGGAGGCAGCAATAGATTGGGGGTGGGACCAAATAAAAGGTAAGAATAATGTGGGTGGGTGGGGGTGGGTGGGAGGGCAGGGGGGGAGAACAGGTTCGGTGACGTCATATTGTCACTGCTACTGGCTCGGCCGAACCGGACCAAACCGGGAGGAACCCACCACTGGTCAGAATGTATCTGCCCTCAGTGTGGAAGGGATTGCCACTCCCGAATTGGCCTTTTTAGTTACACTAGCTGCTGTTTTAGGATCTCTTTCCAGAGCATGATACCATCGTCTCTTGAGACTGAAGGATGCCAATGCAGATGGCTGTCCAGTCTCTTCTTAAAAAAATCCAGTGATGGAGCACCCACAATTTCTGAAGGCATGACAGTTAAATGTTCTCCCTCTTAGGAAGTTTCTTCTTAATTCCAGGTTGCTTCTCTCCTTGATTAGTTTCCATCCCTTGTTTCTTCTCCTGCCTTCTGGTGCTTTGGGAAATAAGTTGACCCTCTCTTCTTTGTGGCAGCCCCTCAAATACTGGAATTTTCCTTGGTGGAAGCTAACTTGGAGTTCATTTGGTGACATCTCCGAATACTTCCTCCATCAAGTTTTGGGATTCGTAAAGCAAGTATTCTTCTTCTCATCCTCTAGCATCTTCAAGAATTCCTGTAAGGATATGTGGGAATGTCCCGGGAGACAGGAGGAAGAGACACAGCCTACTCAATGGTCTGGTTGATGAAAGTTGACCCTGAAAGAAGAGGGTGGTGAAAGCATCTCAGAAGGGACCCTGTCAAGTTTTGAGGAGAGTACAAGTCAAGGAATGAAGGGTACACTCAAACTTACAAGATTAATGTCAGCCTTGTGAGGTAGTTCAGCACAACTAAGAATACTAAGTCTGTCTTTATTGTACAGGTTACATAATTTTACAAGAATCTTCCCTCCTTCCTTCCTTCCTCACCTACATATCTCTCTCCTTCCTTCCTTACATCCATCCTTCCTTCCCTCTCATTCACCTAATATCCTTCCTTCCTTGTTTGCTTGCTTCCTTCCTCACCCATATATCTCCCTTCCTTCCTTCCTTCCTTCCTTCCTTCCTTCCTTCCTTCCTTCCTTCCTTCCTTCCTTCCATCCTTCCTTCCCTCTCTCATTCATCTAATATCCTTCCTTCCTTGCTTGCTTGCTTCCTTCCTCACCCATATATCTCCCTCCCTTCCTTCCTTCCTTCCTTCCTTCCTTCCTTCCTTCCTTCCTTCCTTCCTTCCTCCCTCCCTCCCTCCCTCCCTCCCTCCCTCCCTCCCTCCCTCCCTTTCCCAAGGCTAGATCTCTCCCCTCCTCTAGAGGTAAACATCAACGCTTCCCAGATTCCTCCAGCATCTACTTGTCCTATTAAAGGGGAAATCTGGGGTGTTTTTTTTAAGGGGGAGGGCATATTTTAACATTCACTCCCCCATCTTGTCTCTCCCTCCTTTTTGCCAAGCCATAAGAACATTAATTTATGAGGCAGAGATTACATTGCAGCCTTAGCCACCTGTGACTAGAGACGAGGAAATTGATTTTTGTCTTCCCAGGCCTCCTCTGTTCTCTCCCTTGCTGGTTCATCCTCCTGATTTATGGCCTTATTATTAAAGACAAATACATTTTTCACAATTACTGTTTCAATAGCCTATTGATTTCCTCTTAGCCCCACCCTCCCAGCATCAAGCGGTTGGAGATTATTATTTTGATGTGTGTACTCTTAATGTACATATTCTTCGCTGCCACCATGGAACCCCCTGAGCTTGTGGAAATGACACCAATAACCAGGATGAGAAAGGCAGACCTGCTAGGACATTATTATTATTATTATAAGTTAATTTATTTGCCGCCTATCTCACCGTGGGGCTACTCTGGGCAGCTCACAACCAGAAAAAATACAGAATGACAAGAGTTGGAAGGAAACTTGGAGATCTTCTAGTCCAATCCCCTGCTCAAGCAGGAGGTCCTGTGCCATTTCAGACAAGTGGCTGTCCATTCTCTTCTTGAAAATCTCCAGTGATGGAGCATACTTCTGCATGCCACGTCAAGACCATGGAATCATAATCAGAATAGAGGTGGAAGGACCTTGGAGATATTCTAGTCCAACCCCCACCCAAGTAGGAGACCTTATGCCATTTCTGACAAATGGCAGTCCAATCTCTTCTTAGAATAGAATAGAATAGAATAGAATAGAATAGAATAGAGTAGAGTAGAGTAGAGTAGAGTAGAGTAGAGTAGAGAAGAGTAGAGTAGAGTAGAGTAGAGTAGAGTAGAAAATACAGGCTAGAATAGAATAGAATAGAATAGAATAGAATAGAATAGAGTAGAGTAGAGTAGAGTAGAGTAGAGTAGAGTAGAGTAGAGTAGAGTAGAGTAGAGTAGAAAATACAGGATAGAATAGAATAGAATAGAATAGAATAGAATAGAATAGAATAGAATAGAATAGAATAGAATAGAATAGAATAGAATAGAATTCTTTATTGGCCAAGTGTGATTGGACACACAAGGAATTTGTCTTGCTGCGTATGCTCTCAGTGTACATAAAAGAAAAGATGCGTTCGTCAAGAATCATAAGGTACAACACTTAATGATAGTCACAGGGAAACAGTCAATATAAATCTTAAGGATACCAGCAACAAGGTTACAGTCATACAGTCATAAGTAGAAGGAGATGGGTGATAGGAACGATGAGAAGATTAATAGTAATGTAGATTTAATAACTAGTTTGAAGGTGTTGAGGGAATTATTTGTTTAGCAGAGTGATGGCATTCGGGGAAAAAACTCTTCTTGTGTCTAGTTGTTCTGGTGTGCAGTGCTCTATAGTGTCGTTTTGAGGGTAGGAGTTGAAACAGTTGATGTCCAGGATGCGAGGGGTCTGTAGATATTATCACAGCCCTCTTTTTGATTCGTGCAGTATACAGGTCCTCAATGGAAGGCAGGTTTGTAGTAATTGTTTTTTCTGCAGTTCTAATGATCCTCTGAAATCTGTGTCTGTCTTGTTGGGTTGCAGAACCAAACCAGACAGTTATAGAGTTGCAGATAACAGACTCAACAATTCCTCTGTAGAACTGTATTCTTGAAAATCTCTAATGATGGAGCTCTCACAACTTCTGAAGATAACTTCTGTTCTATGGGTTGATTGTTCTCACTGTCAGAAGATTTCTCTTTAGTTCCAAGTTGCTCGTCTCCTTGTTCAGTTTCCACCCATTATTCCTTGTCTGGCCTTCAGGTGCTTTGCAAAACAGTTTGACCCCCTTCCTCTCTGCGGCAGCCCCTCAAATATTGGAAGACTGCTATCCTGTCTCCCCTGGTCCTTCTCTTCACTAGACTAGCAATGCGCAGTTCCTGCAACCATTCATCGTATGTTTTAGCCTCCAGTCCCCTCATCATCTTTCTACCTTTCTCAGCATTTGGTTGACGATAGTGATCTCTTCCCCACCCTATTGAACAATCTTCTTTAGGACTATCAACCATCTAATCTCCTGTAAGATTTGGGGACTCAAGGCTTTGTTCTTTTCTGTTGTGGTTCCACTCCTTCTTTAATTTTGCAATTCTAGTAAATAGTAAAAGGTCACTTCCACCACAGCCGACCCTCTCCCCTATTTTTTCTAACAGCTACATAAAGCTACTGGTAGAAGTCATCTACTACCTTTGGATGTAGTATCAACTATACGCATCATACTTTTTATGAGTTTCATGCCACAAAAATGATGAGATGTTGTGCCATCAGTTTTCGGGAATGGTGGCCAAGGAAACTGAGTAGCAAACGAACTCCAGGATTAGAGGTGAAATTGATGATGGAACAATTCTAGGTGAGTAGGAAAAGGGCACCAAGAATTGTAGGTGAAATTGATGATAAAACAATGTTTTACGCCCCTCCTCTTTTTCAACTGGTAACATCAAAGGATGTTGCTTCCAACATCTAATCTGCATGCAAAAATCATCCTGGGAAGTTATGAGAATAACCATGAGATTAAAAGCAACGGATGATGAAAGCCGCCAGCAGAAATGAAAATGAAAGCTACAACGAACAGTCATATTTCCATTTAGCGAGCACCATGTTAATTAATTTCCTGAGCTCCTGCCAAAGAAACATTAACACCAGCGCATTATCCTCTAACGCAATTGAAAGTGCATCATTTCTATACTCGAAGAGGGAAATGATAGAGGAAGGGAAGAGAACAAGGTCTTTAGATCCACCCAGTAGGAGAACAAATGCTTTTGTGTGTGTGTGTGTGTGTGTGTGTGTGTGTGTGTGTGTGTTTATGGTCACAATCAAAATACACAGGAGACATGTCAGCATTTGGGTCTCTGTCAGACTATATTCATCAACTGGAATAAGATATGGTAACAAGGTCAGCCAATGTATAGGCATAGCAACTAAGTCAGCCAATGAGGGCTGTTTGGGAGCTGAGACAGACTGGAGCCAGGGCATGTCTTAGTCTGCAGCTTCTGAGTCTGTGCAGAGGAACTGAAACTAATCTGCTCTGTGTTGTGGAGCTGGCAGCAGAGTCAAACAGTGAGGAGGCTGGGGAGGAACATGGGCCAGTCCTGGAGTCTGGGGAAGGTTCGGATGAGGGCTCTGCATCGGAGGCAGAGATGGGGCCATGGCCATCTGGGAGTTATGTGCGGACTCCGGAGTCTCCAGAGTCGGACATCAGAGAGGCAGAGGAACAGGAAGAGCCTGTTCCTAGTGCACACATGTACAGAACTTCCAGAAGGCAAGAACAACTACTTGTGCATGCATCTTGTGGTTTTATCACACAATAATCTCACCGTGGTTGTGGTTTCTTATGGAACTTTCCACAACATTTGCTAAGGCCTGAATTTTATTTCTGCCGTTTCAACATAAGAACCTTTTGACCAATTATCAGAATGATCAGATTCCTGCTGAACAGCTTTTTTTTTTAAAACATCGCATACGGAGATCCAATATCATTGGCTTCAGGATGTCTTTTTCCTTTGCAAATGGGGTTAGAAATCTCTCCTTCTCTTCATCTCTTGAGACAAAGTCACTCAGAAACAATTTCTGAATAACAGAAGCAGAAAAAAGAGAGGTAGGAAGCATTGGGACCATCTTTAAGCAGTTTTCCCCTCTGCGTGGATCGCGGGCATGCTTCAACGAGCTGAAAAAAATTAATTTCCTACTCGTTGTTTAAAACACATGCATAACACACATGCTTCTAGCATCCCGCACTGTCATGGGTGAGCAGTTTTGCTTTCTCTGCCGAGAAATAATTTTAGTATTTCATTTGGAAAAGAAAAAAAAAATACCCCAAAGTAATTAACTGCATGGGTATGCTTAGTTGAGTAAGTCATTACGATCTCTTGACTTATGCAAATGAGGTGGCTAAATGATAATTGAGATGGAGATAATGCATCAAGATAGATTAAAATTTAATTTGTGTGAGTCCACGGGAATATTTTTGGGGCAAAGAAAAGATACTGATGGTCCATCAGAAGGGTATAATGAAGTTGCTGGGTCTTTCCCTTGGTTTCATCCAGAACTTAGATAAATGGTTATATACTGTATTTTTCAGAGTATAAGATGCACTGGAGTATGAGACACAGCTTAGTTTTGGGGGAGGGAAATAGGAAAAAAAAGAAATCTGCCTACCAGGTATTCATCTGGCTAGCGTCCTTAGTCTGGTCAACTTCAGCACGTTAGTTTGCTGTTTTTTATCCCCTGCTTGGGGATAAAAAACAGCTTCTAAGGCACAGCTCAGAGGAAGCAGCAATGAGAAAAGCAGGCAAAGCAGGGGGAGATCGCTTCACTCGGCTATCGCCTAGTTAGGGCTGAAAAAAAGCTTCTAAAGAACAGCTGACAGTCGGAGCAAAGCATGGAGATTGTTTCACTTGCTAGCGCCTTGTTAAAGCACAGCGGAGAGTCGAGGGAGCAGGCAAAGCTGGGAAGATCGCTTGTTAGCGCCTCATTAGGGCTGAAAAAAAGCTTTGAAAAAGCTACATTCGGAGTATAAGACACACCCAAATTTTCAGTTTCTTTTAGGGGGAAAAAGGTGCATCTTATATTCCAAAAAAATATGGTACTTATTCCATTAACCCATCAGTTGTCATGGTTCCTGATTGGCTAGCTGAAACTTCAATAAAAATAGCAATGGGAAGAGCCTCACTTTCCTCCAGAAGCAGTGATAGATATTTTTTGAAGCTTGAGGAGCAACTTCCGTGGCCTAGATGTCTATGGAGATTCTCAGTCATTCAGGTCACGGTTGTCCCAAAGGTGCTTTTTCAAGAGGCAACTCCACCTGGGAGGCATCTCCAGTTGGGAGGGTGCATTGATTGGACCACATGATGGACATGTGGGTGCTGGGCAGGGACTTGGACTTTCTTTTGGGTGGGGAAAACCTGGAAACTTTCAGATTTGGGTTTTCCCAGATGTGCCAATATGACATCTCTAACAAAGTGGAACTTTGAGGAATTTCTAGCCTCGGAGTCTTCTTTTGTTGGGGGTGTTCCTTGGAACCCTGACACTGGTATTTCTCATTTGCCACCATTTCTTCCTTCAGTTCTACTTTTGCCTAATGTACTACTCCTTAACTCTTAGACAACCGGTGTTGTCTAAAAGCACAAGCCAGGGTTCCACACAAACATCAAAAAGCATGGGTGAGATCACCTGAAGGCAGAACAAGAAGTAACGAGTAGAAGACCATTAAGGAGAGATCCAACTTAGAATTAAGGAGGAACTTCCTGACAGTGAGAACCATTAATGAATGAAACGTTTGCATCCTTGAGTTGTGGGTGCTCCATTGGTGGAGTTTTTCAAAATTAGACTGGACAACAAGAATAAAAGCATAATGAAGTTGGAAGGGACCTGGAAGACTCTTCTAGTCCAACCTGCTCAAACAGGAGAACTCTATGCCATTCTGGACCAAGGCTGTCCAGTCTCTTGTAAACCCCCAGTGATGGAGCTTACACAACTTCTGAAGGCAAGTCCTTCCACTGTTTAATTGTCCTAATAGGTAGTAATTAATTTCCTTAGTTCTAGTTTTGTTCTCTTCTTGATGAGTTTCCATCCATTATTTCTTGTCTTGCCTTCAGGTGCTTTGGAGAATACATTGTGTCCATCCCCCCCTGTTTTTTGTGGCAGTCCCTGAGATATTGGAAGACTGCTGTCATGTCTCCCCTAGTCTTTCTTTTCATTAAACCAGACATACCCAGTTCCTGCAACCTTCGTATGTTCTTCGTATGTGTCTTATCCTCCAGCCTCCTGATTATCTTTGTTGCTCTACTCTGCACTCTTTCTAGAGTCTCCACATCTTTTTTGTATCGTGGTGGCCGAAACTGGATGCAATAATCCAAGTGTGGTTTTACCTAGGCCTTATAAAGTGGTACTGACACTTCATGTGATCTTGATCATCTGTCCAGGATGGTATAAGATCTCCTGCTTTGAGCAGAGGGTTGGACTAGAAGACCTCCAAGGTCCCTTCCAACTCTATGATGCTATGACCCTACGAATCTTAAACTTTGGATATGCATGACTCATACAATACCTTGATCCAACCTCTTCAAGAAAGCCATCAAGCCATCAAGAGGACACCAGAAGACCCCACAGTTCTACCCTGAGCTACAAATATTCTCTTCTATGGGTATCTTGATGAATTTTATGAATTTCAAAGGAAATCGAAGCCTGTTTAAGACAGCAAACACGTATAATATTTTGTCGAAAGCCCTTTCCCGCCTCTAACGATGGGATTACAAATTGGTCTTCGTTTTTATTCAAGGCTATTAAATCTACAGCTAACCTAATACTGTCTGTTGCTTGCCTCGTTTTTATAAGCCTTGCTTGATCATTCTTAATAATAAATGATAGCGGTGGCTGTAATCTCTTCGCCAGCATTGCTGTTAAGATCTTTCTATCAACATTAATCAGAGAGATTGGAAAGAGATGTAACTCAGTGGCAATATTTACAGCTACAATATCTGTTAACAACATTGTTTGGATGAGCGGCATTTTCAGATTCCAAGACACTCGGTTAAATATTTTGAAATTAAAATAGTAATAATAATAATAAAAAAACACCCTACTCTTAGCTTCAATAGATATTTCTTATCATTGTTAAAAAGGCAGAACAAAACTCAGAAAGCTCAGCTTGCCCAAGAATCTGTTGATACAGTTCTACGAAGGAATTATTGAGTCTGTCATTTGTACCTCTATAACTATCTGGTTTGGCTCTGCAACAGGACAGGTACAGAGGTCAACGGATAGTTAGGATTGCAAGAAAAAATATTTGCAACCAGCCTGCCCTCCGTTAAGGACCTGTACAATGCACGAACCAGAAAGAGGGCTGAGAAAATATCTACAGACCCCTCACATCCTGGACATGAACTGTTTCAACTCCTTCCCACGGGAAGGTGCTATAGGGCAGGTGTCCCCAACCTTTCAGACCTCAGGGACCACTAAATTCATAATTTTAAATCCCGCGGACCACTAATATGATCTGCCTAATGACTGGCTGGGTGGGCGTGGCTAGGTGGGCATGTGACTGGGTGGGCATGGCCAACTCTGGGTACTTGTGGGACCATCTACTACCACCAATAGCCTCCCACCGGCCTGTACGCTCTCATAGAGAGGGGCTCCTCCAGGTGCCGTCGGCCAAAAAATGTCGACTGGCAGCCCCCAGGGGGAGAGCCTTCTCTGTGGGGGCACCTACTATCTGGAACGCGCTCCCCCTGGAGATACGGAGGATCCCGGATCTGCGCACCTTCCGCCGTGCCTTAAAGACCTTACTATTTCACCAGGCGGGCCTGGCCTAACTTTCTCCCTCTTTTTAAACAATTTTAATATTTTAATATTTTTAATATCTTTTATCTTCAAAGTTTAAATCTGTTTTAAATTGATTGGGGTTTTAATTTGTCTGGGCCAAACTATTTAATTCGATTTTATTTTTGTTTTTTAAATTTTGTATGTATGTATTTTATTGTTGGCTGTTCACCGCCCTGAGTCCTTCGGGAGTAGGGCGGTATACAAATCAAAAAATAGTAAAAATAGTAAACATAGTAACTCAATGTCACTCATGTCAAGGGGCTCCTTGCCAGCCTCTACTCGCCCCTCCCCTCCCAGCCCCTCCCCACCCGGGAAGCAGTTGTTGGAGCTAAGCAGCCACCAAGAGAAAGAGTTGGCAAAACAGCTGGCTCAGTTCAAATTGGATCTGGCCAAGAAGAAGGTTTAGCAGAAGCACTTCACTGAGAACTAAGAGCATAGGCTTTCCAAGCAAGAGGGAAGATCTGTGAGAATGCAAGGCCAGGCACTGGTGCCTGAACGCTCAGTGGGCTGAGATGGTCAGCCAGTTCCAGGCCATGATGCAGTCCCACTAGAACGAGGCCCTCTGGCTCTTTGCCACCAGCAGCACTTCCCTCCAGCCTTCGCCCAAAGCCCCACACCATGAGGCTAAAGCAGACCCCGAGTCAGAATTTCTGCTCCCCTCTGACCCACACAAAAAGACCCCAAGACTCTTTGCAGCAACACAAACATTCATTGCACGTATCCAGCCCAGGGGCTTTAGTTTGAGGACCCCTGACTTAGTGCAATATTAAAAAAATGCAAATAATGGTTCTGCGGACCACCAAAATTTTCTCATGGACCACCAGTGGTCCACGGACCACCAGTTGGTGACCGCTGCTATAGGGCATTGCATGTCAAGACAACTAGACACAAAGGCAGTCCACCCCCATGCCATTACTCTGCTGAACACCTAAATCCCACAGCGCTGCTTTAGGTGTCGATGGAGATTCTCAGTCATCCAGGTCATCGGATGACTATCCCAAAGGTGCTTTTTCAAGAGGCAACTGGACTTTCTGGTTTTTCCTTGAAGATGTTTCACTTCTCATCCAAGAAGCTTCTTCTGTCAAGGTTCCAACTAATAGACCCATAGCAAGCAAAACTCCGAGGCAGGTCGATTCCTCAAAGAATAGTTTTGTTGGAAATATCACATTGGCACAGATCTGTTGAAAACCGACTCTGAAGGCTCCCACGTTTTTCACCTAGTTAAAAGTAAAAGTTTGTCACGGTCCAATCACGGCACTGTCTGGTTGCCTGGTGACATCGCTCCGCCTTTCTCTGCCCAGGTGTGAGAATGTCCTTGGTTCCCAAGAGAAAGTATTTTGTTTTGGCTACAAAATCCCAGCTATCTCAAATCCACCCCCCTCCCTATCCCTCAGCTCCAGTGTGGCAAAACTGGAGCGTCCAAGATGGCTTCGGTCAAGTCAGCTTCAGAGTTGACTTCTTCTGCAATGTTTCTAGAAATCCGTTCATACTTCCACACCATTCGAAGAGTCTTTTTCCCAAAGTGCATCGCTAAAATGTCTATGGAGATGCTCCGTCATCCAGGTCATGGTTGTCACGAAGGCGCTTTTTCCAAGAGGCAACTGGACTTTCTGGTTTTTTTCTTTGAAGAGGTTTCGCTTCTCATCCAAGAAGCTTCTTCCGTTCGTTTGCAATGTTTCTAGAAATCCGTTCCTACTTCCACACCATTTGAAGGGTGTTTTTGCCAAAGTGCATCGCTAAAATGTCTATGGAGATGCTCCATCATCCAGGTCATGGTTGTCCCAATGACACTTTTCCAAGAGGCAATTGGACTTTCTGTTTTTTTTCTTTGAAGAGGTTTCGTTTCTCATCCAAGAAGCTTCTTCTGTTCGTCTGCAATGTTTCTAGAAATCCGTTCCTACTCCCACACCATTCGAAAGCTGAAGCTCTGAAGAAGCTCTGAAGAAGCTTCTTGGGTAAGAAGCGAAAGGTCTTCAAAGAAAAACCAGAAAGTCCAAACTCTTAAAAAAGCAGCTTTGGGGCTGACTTAGGCCTAAAGATATTTGCCCATGTAGTAGTGCTGTATTGCTATTATTCGTCTCATCCTTCCTATTACCATCTCCCATTGACATCTTATGTTTATATTACTCTGTTGTCCGTATGCGTACTGAGACCTTCTGCATCAGAGACCAATTCCTTGTGGCCAATCATATTTGGCCAATAATGAACATTCTTATTATCAATAAATCAGTTTGATATGCAGATGATAAGAGACGAGTGGAATAAAGAATTAGTTTCTCCTATCTTCCCTAGACAATGTGTGAGTGTCTTAACTTCTATAGAAAGAAAGTTAATCGACCTTAAATGACTTATACAATGAAAAATATTGTTTAGAATTGATTAGACTCTATTATGCTTGTGCAGAAAAGGACTGTCAAAACCAGCATTTCGCTGGAGAAGTAATAAAGATAAATGCTTCTTTAAAATGCAATATTTTTTTACAATGTCTTATACTTAACTAAGTTTTGGGAGAAAGCAGAGGTCTATATAAAAATGACTGGGTAACAAAAGCTAAAATTTCCAGAGAATAACGTTCTCTTGAATTACATACCTAATACATGTAATTTGACAACTGGACAATGCCAATAATGATGTTATAGCTAAAAGACTGACACTGCAACACTAAGTTGTTCCATCTGACTTCTCATCTCCTATCTAAAGAAGGGGCTTTACAATGGGTGAAGTTCTCCAAAGGTCATAAGCTCTTCACAAGTTGTTCTTCAAGAGATTTCCAACCAACTTACTTTAAAGTGACTGGGACCTCTGCCTATACCAGTGTCTCTCAATGTTGTGGCTCCGTTACCTGAGCCTGTGTTATCGGAGGGAGAAGGCTCCGAACATGAAGGAGAGGAGGTGGCCAGGCCTCCCTCTCCAGAACCCTCCTCTCTGGCAATGCCTCAGGTGTCTCCTGAAGGAGAAGAGATTGGCCAGGAGCCAGATATCTCCTCGCAGTCGGACAGTGATGGAGATAAGTCTTGGCTGGATCCATGCCAGCGTCAGAGAGACAGGCATGCGCAGCAGAAGAGGAGGCATGCCAGAGATTAGACTGAGTCACTGGACACCCCACAGGGGATAAAAGGGGGTGAGGTGGCCATTCAGACTCTGTGACGGACAAAACAAACTACTAGCAAGTCACATTGTATCTTTGAAACAACGTTATCTGCCTTGGATTTAATACGGACTGGACTTGACAATTCTTGAACTGTGTGTATCTTGTTTGGGTTTATCTGTCGGAGGAACAACCCCTCCCTCTGAGTAAAGTTCTTGGCAAGCAGCTACTGGATTGCTGCCAAGCCTCTTATCGAAAGAATTTGTTGTCTGCCAGTTTTATTTAACCCCTGGCTATCTGTTTGTGTGCGTGTGTGAGACGGGGACAGAACACTCAACCTGTAAGATGTGCGGACTTCAACTCCCAGAATTCCCCAGCAAGTGGTTACGTACAAAATGGTTCAAAGATGAAAGGGAATGAGGGAATGAGTGATGGGGCACGACGAGAAACTCTCCTGGAGGTGGATCTGGCTGTTGGCACAGTTTTTTGTAATTCTTGCAAAGGAAAAAAAAGTAATGGATCATAATCAGAATAGAGCTGGAAGGGATCTTGGAGGTCAAGCAGGAGACCCTATACCAGTGATGGCTAACTTTTTTGCCGTCGCGTGCCAAAAGTGTGGGAAGCATGAGGAGGGATTGCATGTGTATGTGCCCACACCCATAATTCTATATGCCCCCCCCACATGCACAAGTGACCCCCGCCCTGTGCTCCCCCTGTTTTTGGCCCACGATGGCATGGTGGGCCCAGTAGGCCCGTTTTTCGCTCTCCCCAGGCTCCAGAGCCTTTCTATGAGCCTGGGGAGAGTGAAAATGGCCTCCCCGCCCCGAAGCCCTCCGGAGACCAAAAACGGTAGGACTGGAAGTCAGCAAATGGGCCGTTTCCGGCCTCTGGAGATCCTCCAGGAGGACTGGGAAAGGCCATTTTCACCCTCCCCAGGCTCCTAGAAAGCCTCTGGAGCCTGGGGAGAGCGAAAAATGGGCCTTCCCCGCTCCCCCTGGAGGCCCTCCGGAGGCTGGAAACAGCCTGTTTCCTGACTTCCAGCAGGCCCGGAAGGCTTGAAAATCAGCTCACATGCCCACTGATATGTCTCCACGTGCCACCTGTGGCATGTGTGCCATAGGTTCGCCATCATGGCCCTATATCATTTCAGACAAGTGACTGTCCATTCTCTTCTTAAAAACCTCCAGTGATGAAGCACCCACAACTTCCGGTGGCAAGCAGTTCCACTGGTTAATTGTCCTCACTGCTAGGAAGTTTCTCCTTATTTCCAGGATGCTTCTCTCCTTGATGAGTTTCCATCCATTGTTTCTTGTCCTGTCTTCTTCTTCTTTTTTTTTTGATGCTTATTTTATTTTATTTTATTTTATTTTATTTTATTTTATTTTATTTTATTTTATTTTATTTTATTTTATTTTATTTTATTTTATTTTATTTTATTTTATTTTATTTTATTTTATTTTATTTTATTTTATTTTATTTACATCCAACAAACATTAAATCTATAGCGGTCTACATCACAACGCGAGAAGGAAATAAACTTGTCCCATTACATATATAGGGTAACCTACAAAAGTCTACTACATATACCAATGGACATGCTTATCCAATCTCTCTATTTATAGCTCGATTTGACATCCAATTATATCATTGACTCCAAGATAAATAGTAATCTGTCCCCCCGTACTTTCAGTATCATAGTAAGCCGATCTGATTCCGCACAGTTCATTATTTTCTGAATTACTATTTGTTCGGGTAGGCTAACATCCATCTTCCAGTATTGAGCCCATGCCAATCTTCCAGCTGTTTCCAGGTTGCTTCTCTCCTTGATTAGTTTCCATCCATCGTTTCTTGTCCTGCCTTCTGATGCTTTGAAGAATAGGTTGGCCCCCTCTTTTTTTTTTTTTTTTATTTGATTTATATGCCGCCCTTCTCCGGAGACTCAGGGCGGCTTACAATGCGTTAAGCAATAGCCTTCATCCTTTTGTATATTTATACAAAGTCAGCTTATTGCCCCCACAAACTGGGTCCTCAATTTACCTACCTTTGAAAGGATGGAAGGCTGAGTCAACCTTGAGCCTTGGCGAGATTCGAACCTGCAGTAATTGCAGGCAGCTGGTCTTAATAACCAGCTTAATAACAGGGTGCCTTAGACCACTGTACTACCAAGGCTCTTCTTTGTGGCAGCCTCTAAAAATACCGGAATCCTACTGTCATGTTTCCCCCAGTCCTTCTTTTCTCTAGACTGGCCAAACCCAAATCCTGCAACCGTTCTTCATATGTTTTACTCTCCGGGCCTTTTAATCATCCTAGTTATTCTTACTTTGCACTTTTTGGTTCTGAGAAAGGTTGGAGATAATAATACCAAGTCCACAGTGAAGCTGTTTGCAAAGGAGTAAGAGGCGAGAAGGGGCTACAAAGAAAAGAGAAGGAAGGAATGTTGAGGGAAGGAAGGATGGTTAAAGATGGTTCGTTTGGGGCAGTGGTGAAGATGCTGACTTAGAAACCAGGAGGCTCTGAGTTCATCCTTAGGCATTGTTGGAAGAAATATCCATTTGGTTCAGTTCCAAGCCAGGAGAAAGACACTGGAAACATGGAGGCTGATTGGAAAGACGGTTTAATGATGAAGCAGAACCACCAAGCACATGGGTCTGGTGCAGCTGAACACATGGAGTTGAGAGTGAGGGTTTTTTTTTTATACCTTCTCTTGGGCTTTGAGCTTCCTGTTCCTGTGCAAGAACATGTATTCTTCTGTTGGCTGTTGTCAGACTCCCATGGTGCCATGTACAAACCCTAGGAGTTTGTCTGAGCTACGTTTGGTTGAAGTTTGGGCTGATGCAATGAAGGGGCTTGTTGGGCAATACCTATTGTGGCTGAGGGCGAACCTTACCTTTGTTCAGACCTTGATGCAGGGAGTAATGGATTACCAAATCTGCATTTATTTATTTATTTATTTTATTTTACTTCAAATTTATATACCGCCCTTCTCCCTAGGGACTCAGGGTGGTGTACAGCCAAATAAAAACACATAATAAATACATTAGGAACAGATTAAAAGGAAATATCTCAATTTGGCCCAAAATTTAAAAAGACAAACAAATTTAAAATCATTTAAAAAATTTGTTAGGCCAGCCCGGCTTGTTGGAAAAGGTAAGTTTTAAGGGCACGGCGGAAGGCCCGGAGGTCTTGGATTCTCCTTATCTCTGGGGGCAGCTGATTCCAGAGGGTGGGAGCCCCCACAGAGAAGGCCCTCCCCCTGGGGGTCACCAGCTTGCATTGCATGGGAGTGCATGGGTCGATGGGAGGTCATCGGTGGCAGAAGGCGGTCTCGAAGATAACTAGGTCCTATGCCATGGAGCACTTTAAAGGTGGTAACCAACACCTTGAAGCGCACCCAGAAGACCACTGGGAGCCAGTGCAGCTCACGCAGGAGCGGTGTTGTGTGGGAGCGCCATGCAGCTCCCATAATTATCCGCGCGGCTGCATTCTGGACCAGTTGGAGCCTCCGGGTGCTCCTCAACGGGAGCCCCATGTAGAGAGCGTTGCAGTAGTCCAGGCGAGAGGTGACGAGGGCATGAGTGACTGTGCGCACGGAATCCCGATCAAGAAAGGGGCGCAACTGGCGAATCAGGCGAACCTGACAAAAGGTCCTAAAAATTGACCTCAGCTTAGGATCTGCTTGGGGGAAGGGGGCAGGGAGCTGAGGCTCTGAGTTTCTGTTAAGATTTTTATTCCTATTTTTAATATTTTTTAATATTTCTCAAAACATTTATATATATATATATTCCCATAGCATAAAAGCTAGCTGGGTGACTTTGGACCAATCACCAGGAGACAGAGAGTTCTAGTCCTGCTTTAGGCATGAAAGCTAGCTGGGTGACTTTGGACCAATCACCAGGAGACAGAGAGTTCTAGTCCTGCTTTAGGCATGAAAGCTAGCTGGGTGACTTTGGACCAATCACCAGGAGACAGAGAGTTCTAGTCCTGCTTTAGGCATGAAAGCTGGGTGGGTGACTTTGGGCTAGTCACCGGTGAGTTGTAGTGCCATTTTAAGCCTGAAATTTGCATTTGATGTAACTTTCTTTAGCAAATACTCACTTGCTGCCATTATTATTTTGTTATATTGGTTGCTGTTTTAAACATTATTTTAATTACCTGGAATTCTGTTGTCTTGTTGAGTTTCATTATTGTGTAGATCAGCTAGTTTGTTAAATTTTATGCTCTGCATGGCAGTTAGAGTAGGAAACCATTAGTAGAACATATTAAAAAAAAATAAAAGATGAGATAATGACTTTGTGAACATAGCAGAAGATTTTCAATTATTTTCGTGGGGTTGCATCAGTTTTACTACTGTTATTTTTGATGTAGTATAATCCAAACTAAATATAGATTTGAGAATTTG
The DNA here is from genome assembly GCA_037215915.1 of Pantherophis vulpinus. Taxonomy (NCBI): domain Eukaryota; kingdom Metazoa; phylum Chordata; class Lepidosauria; order Squamata; family Colubridae; genus Pantherophis; species Pantherophis vulpinus. Next base: position 223,758,910 of record JAXLNS010000003.1, on the reverse strand, counting down.
CATGGAGTAATTGCTGTCTGTCCAACTGTGATTCACTTCCCATCGGCAAGGAAGGAATTATAATTGCTCAACTACCTTACATGATTACTGTTCTCTGTTTTTTGGTGTTTTTTGGTTAGCCAGAGGGATTTTGGAATCCTGCAGGCAGATGATGAATTCAAGACACTCCCTTTCCAGATATTTTCCCCCCAAGCACCTAGGATCCAGAAATAGCTTTTTTTCTACCACCAGAGGTTTCACTGCTCACTCTTCTTCTTAGAGTAGAGTAGAATAACCGAGTTGGAAGGGACCTTGGAGGTCTTCTAGTCCAACCCCCTGCTTAAGCAGGAAATCCTACGACATTTCAGACAAATTGTTGTCCAATCTCTTCTTAAAATGTTCCAGTGTTGGAGAATTCACAACTTCTGGAGGCAAGTTGTTTCACTGATTAATTGTTCTAACTGTCAGGTGGTGACTGACTCCTCCTCCTCCTCCTCCTCCTCCTCCTCCTCCTCCTCCTCCTCCTCCTCCTCTTCTCCTCCTTCTCCTTCTCCTTCTCCTCCTCCTTCTCCTTCTCCTCCTCCTTCTCCTCCTCCTCTTCCCCTTCCTTCCTTCCTTCCTTCCTTCCTTCCTTCCTTCCTTCCTTCCTTCCTTCCTTCCTTCCTTCCTTCCCTCCCTCCCTCCCTCCCTCCCTCCCTCCCTCCCTCCCTCCCTCCTTCCTAGATCTACCTACTCCACAAATCATTCTTCTGGTGAAGGATAATCTATCAGAAGGCCTCTGTCTTTCCTACTTCCCTTTTCTTTTATTTTTGCAGGCAGACAAGAAATCTCCTGGTTTGGGGAGGGGGAAAAAAAAAAAAGAAGAAAAAACTCCCAACCCACCAACTTCCACAAATCATCAATCATTGCAATGCAGCTGAGTTGCTGAGCGGATAGTGGAACCAGATAGGCGAACAGAAGGAAATATTGTCACAGGCATAAACAATGCTTAATAAATCATCAGCAAACAGGGGACAGCTAGCAGACTCCCGTGTCAGAGTTACCGACAGCTGGAAGCATCTAAGCTGGCTCCCCCTTCTCTGCATACTCAATGGAGGACAAGGAACTGGCTGTGATGATTTCAGGATGTATCCCGCTCCACCCTGGATAGGTTGGCAGAGATAAATCTTGATTGTTTCTTTCTAACAGAATAACAGAGTAGAAGGGACCTTGGAGATCTTCTAGTCCAACCCCCTGCCCAGGCAGGAAACCCTACACCACTTCAGACAAATGGTTGTCCAATCTCTTCTTCAAAATCTCCAGTATTGCAGCACCCACAATTTCTGGAGGCAAGTTGTTCCACTGATTAATTGTTCTAACTGGCAGGAAATTTCTCCTAGGTTGCTTCTCTCCTTAATTAGTTTCCATTCATTGTCCTACCTTCTGGTGCTTTGGAAAATAGGTTGACCCCCTCTTCTTTGTGGCAGCTCCTTAGATATTGGAAGGCTCCCTGTCGCCTCTGGTCCAGAATTCTCTTCATTAAACTAGACATACCCAGTTCCTGCAACCCTTCTTCATATGTTTAACCTCCAGCCTCCTAATCATCATTGTGATTCTCTTCTCTGCACTCTTTCTAAAATCTCAACATCTTTTTTATACAGTGGTGACCAAAGCTGAATTTCTCTAATTTTTTCAGAATCCCTTCAAAAACCATAACTGTTCTCTCTATTTAGCCATCCATCCATCCATCCATCCATCCATCCATCCATCCATCCATCCAGTGTCTGTCTGTCTGTCTGTCTGTCTGTCTATCATCTATCTATCTATCTATCTATCTATCTATCTATCTATCTATCTATCTATCTATCTATCTATCTATCTATCTATCTATCATCTACTACCTACCTATCATCCATCTATCTATCTATCTATCTATCTATCTATCTATCTATCATCTATCTATCTATCTATTCCTATCTATCTACATACCTACCTACCTTCTACCTACCTACCTACCTACCTACCCACCTACCGTATCTATCTATCTATCTATCCATCCATCTATCCATCTATCCATCTATCCATCTATCCATCCATCCATCCATCCATCCATCCATCCATCCATCCATCCATCCATCTATCTATCTATCTATCTATCTATCTATCTATCTATCTATCTATCTATCTATCTATCTACAATCCATCCATCATCTATCTATCTATCTATCTATCTATCTATCTATCTATCTATCTATCTATCTATCATCTATCATCTATCTATTCCTATCTATCTACCTACCTACCTACCTACCATATCTATCTATCTATCTATCTATCTATCTATCTATCTATCTATCTATCTATCTATCTACAATCCATCCATCATCTATCTATCTATCTATCTATCTATCTATCTATCTATCTATCTATCTACAATCCATCCATCATCTATCTATCTATCTATCTATCTATCTATCTATCTATCTATCTATCTGTCTGTCTATCTATCTATCTATCTATCTATCTATCTATCTATCTATCTATCTATCTATCTATCTATCTATCTATATACCTAACTATCATCTATGAACTATCATCTATCTATCAACTCAAGATAATTGTCCTATGAAATAAATAATCTTACGAGCGCGTAAGAAGGAAGATGCACCTTGCGCCAGAGTGCGTTTGCGGTGTTCCTTTTTCATTTTCTTCAGGCCTCGTTATGGTACAAAACATCTCATTTCTTTCTCATGACCTATTCATGAGGATGGGTTTATTAGCATTATTATGTTACCTAGAGCTGATATTTATGTCTTTGGAAGCCTACAAGCCCGAAAGTCTCTTTGCACTAGAGATAGACATATTTCTTCTATGAAACAGTGTCTTCTTCCAAGACTGTATTTTTTTTAAAAAAATATTATTATTGTCTTCTGCAGCAAGACCTCGCAGGGCCCTTGATAAGCAAATGATTCATTTCAGTGGTGAGACTTGGCTGAAGGTCTGATCCATCAGAATAAGAAGCTGTTAGGGGAATCTTCCTTCCTTCCTCCTTCTCTAGAAGTGGATGATGGTTATTAACCCCCAATAGAAACTGCTAAGAGCAGGGATGGGCGAGAATTTTTTTTCCAGTTTTCAGACCTGGGCAATTTGCATGAATCAAACACGCCAATTGCCAAAATTCCAATTTTTCCGTCTTTTGCAATGTCCTTCACAGCCTTACCAGAGAAGTACAGAAAAATGCATCCGTTAGAGGAAACTCGACAGAAAAAAAATGGACGTATTAGGGAAACGTACGTCTCGAAGCGTGTATTTGCAGAAAACCGTTCACAATTATCTGATTATTTAGAAGAGGGTGCGCACCCAGTAACAGGCACGCAAGAGGGAGAGGGGGGTGGAATTGAGTTAATATCAGGCCAGAAAAAAAGAAAATCATTACGGATTGCAATGCGTTCTTGAAAAACACACACATTTTTTTAAAAAAGCTCTGAAACGCCTGTGAGATGGAATTAAGTATTTCAAAAGGGTAAGAAAAGGTCATTGTGACATTAAGCTGCCAACGCTGTTAGCCTTTATTCAAGTAAGACTTTGCTAGACCGTGAATCCTCCGGGGCCAACAACATTGACAAGAGTATTAACTTACCTATGTCAATATGAGGTTGTGTGATCAAACTGAGCATTATTCTACACTACGTATTTTTGACCTCTAAAGAAAAGAAGAACTAAGGGTGACATGATAGCGGTCTTCCAATATCCAAGGGGCTGCTACAAAGAAGAAGGGGTCAACCTATTCCCCGAATTTTTTGTGTGTAGTATTTATATGGTGCCCAGTTGGGTGTGGCTTTTTACTCCAATCAACAACTAAAAAGCCACACACAGAACAACTATAAACACCATGTTAGGATATGGTTTGAGCCTAACAAGTTGTCCAGGCAATATATGTGTTTTGTGACTTTAATATGAATATGTATTGTGTGACTTTAAGGCTTTACTGCTGAATCTTTGTAATGCTGAGTCATGCTGTAATTAGAGAATGTCTGGTTGTGAGAGTATTTAAGCAAGGTATTGTAACGTGTTCAGTTGCTGCTATGATATGCTGCCATTGTGTAGGAAGCTGATGTGATATGCTACCAGAGTATGATAAGCGATGGGGCGCTCCCATGTGACTCCTCTCCTGCGTGAGCTGCATTGGCTTCCAGTGGACTTCCGGGTGTGCTTCAAGGTGTTGGTGATCACCTTTAAAGCGCTCCATGGCTTAGGGCCGGGGTACTTACGGGACCGCCTTCTGCCACCAATTGCCTCTCACCGGCCGGTTCGCTCCCACAGAGAGGGCCTCCTCAGGATTGGCTAGACAATGTCGGCTGGCGACCCCCAGGAGGAGAGCCTTCTCTGTGGTGGCACCTACCCTCTGGAACAATCTACCCCCAGAGATACGAGTGATCTCTGACCTCCGGACTTTTCGTCGGGCCCTAAAAACTTACTTTTTTCAGTTAGCCGGTCTGTCTTGATTTTAGGGTTGGTTTTAAAATTTTGATACTGATTTTAAATTGACAAGTTTTAAATTATGGGCCAAATTTATTAATTATTTTAAATCTATTTTTAATTGCAATGTTATATATAAATGTTTTTATTTTGGCTGTTCACCGCCCTGAGTCCGAAAGGAGAAGGGCGGTATAGAAGTTTGAATAATAATAATAATAATAATAATAATAATAATAATAATAATAATAATAATAATAATAATAATAATAATAATAATAATAATAATAATAATAATAATAATAATAATAATAATAATCAGGAGTACTGAAAAAAGAAACAGAAAGCTTTATTTTGGCAGCTCAAGAACAAGCCCTAGCCACAAACTGTATGAAGGCAAAAATTCAACATGTTACCACCAACAGCAAATGCCGCCTCTGCAATGAAAAAGAAGAGACAGTTGACCACCTGATCAGTGGGTGCAGCAAAATTTCACAAACTGACTACCTACAACGCCATGACCGTGTTGCTAAAATCATTCACTGGAAATTGTGCCAGAAGTTTGGATTTGAGTACAGCAAAAACCACTGGGAACATCAGGTTGAGAAAGTTTTAGAGAATGAGAAACTCAAGATCTTGTGGGACTTTAGGATTCAGACTGACAGGCACTTGGTCCACAACACACCTGACATAACAATAGTTGAAAAGAAAAAAGTATGGTTCATTGACATTGCAATACCTGGTGATGCACGAATTGAAGATAAGCAGCAAGAAAAAATCACAAAGTACCGGGACTTACAAATTGAAGTTGAGCGACTGGAAAAAGAAATCGTGTGTTGTCCCGATTGTAATTGGAGCCCTCGGAGCAATACCCAAAGGGCTACCCCGCTATTTAGAAATTCTAAATTTGCCGGACTTGAACATTTTGACTCTACAAAAAACCACCTTACTCGGAACAGCTTACATCCTCCGACGATACCTTAACAGTTCCTAGGTCCTTGGTTAGGACTCGAGCTGCTGAGCTATTAACCAGCCTCAAAGGCTGTGAATCTCACTAAAGATTAACCAATAAATAATAATAATAATAACCTACCATAGTGTGAGGAGTGCTATTCATTGTGCTATCATCGTTTGATGGATCTGCTACCATCGTGGTTTGTGAACCAGAGTGAGTTTGTTATCCTAACCAACTACTGTTTGTGTGGTAAGAAGATTCTGTAACTACTGGACTGATTTACTGGCAAAGACTTGGAATTTGTTTAAAGACTATGAGACTGTTTTTGTTGCAATATTTTCAGGATCAGACTCAATAATGATAATAAGAGTTAGAGGTTTAAATATATTTCTCTTTAATTATAACAGGCATTCTATATTCACTGAATATTCACAGATAGAAGCAAGGAAAATGGTGAGGGTGGCTCCTTATATATACAAAGGGCAGAGCCAAGAATGGGAGTGGTGAATTATGAATACATTAGGAACCAAAGAATAAGTTAACCCACGATGTCCCATATATACATTATTTACACATTAGGGAATAAGGCATTTACATCTGACAAATCCCCCTCTAAATGCCGGTTCGCTATACAACACCAATTACATTCAGATTCAGGACAATATAAGACATATAATTTAGAAGTTAAATATTTGTGCTGTTTAGAAGGTAAAGGCTTCGTCAATATGTCAGCTAATTGTTCAGAGGTATCACAATGCACTGCTTTGATAAATCCATCTTGAGACAATTGTCTCACATGCTTAAATTTTATATCTATATGCCTGGACCTTTGTCCAATGGCATCGGATCTGGATATTTCAATGGCTGCTTTATTATCTTCATGCATAACAAAAGGCAAAGCAGGTTTTTTCCAGACATCTGAAATCAAATCATTAAACCATACAAGGTTATTTGCAGCTTTGGACAAACAAACATATTCCGCTTCTGTGGTTGAAGTGGCTACCAGTTCTTGTTTACCAGTGTACCAGTAAACTGGACAGTCATTTAATAGAAAAATATAACCAGAAGTGCTCTTTCTGCATGATATATCTCCAGCCCAATCCGCATCTGCGTAACAAGTAAGTTTTGGTTCTTTATCATTACTAGGTTCTAATACTAAGCAAAAGTCTAATGTACTTTTCAGATATCTTAGAATTCTTTTGACAGCTTCCCAATGATACATTGTTGGTTTGCTAACATGTCTTGACAATAAATTGAGTGGTAATGCAATATCTGGCCTGGTCCAATTAGGTATATAAAGAAGTGAACCTATGACTGATCTATAAAATGTATTATCCTTGAATTCAGGGGAAGACTCATCAGTGTTTCTAAGGAAATCAGTTTGCATAGGAGTGTCACAGGGTTTGGCATTGTTTAAATTGCATTTGTTTAGAAGTTCAATGATCTTATCTTTCTGAGTAAGTTTGAATCCCCTTCTAGTTTTGTTAATTTGTACACCAAGGTATTTGTTTACTTTATCTAGAGATTTCAACGAGAAATGTTCGTTTAGCTTATTTACAAAGGTTTCTCTTCTCTCCTTGTGTTTTCCTATATATAAAATATCATCTACATAAATTAATACAAATTCAATGTGATCATCACTCTTTTTTACAAAGAAACAGTTATCAGCAGTGGTAGCGTTGAAATCCATGGTCTTAAGTACTTTTACCAAGCAATCGTACCATCTTTTGCCAGATTGCTTTAATCCGTATAGACTCTTGTTCAATAGCCAAATTTCATTCTTATTAGTGTATTGACTGTGTGGTGCTCTTACATATATTTCCTTATCTAGTTTTGCGTGTAAATACGCAGTCTGTATGTCATATTGAAATACATCAAGATTGAGTGCAGATGCCACTACTAGAGCTGTTTTAACACTCTCTGTTCTCACTGTGGGAGAGTATGTGTCAGTATAGTCCTCCGGATACTTTTGTGCATAACCTTGTGCAACCAATCTAGCTTTGTATAGAGTATTGCCTCCTTCTAGATTTTTAATTTTATAAATCCACCTGGTACCTATAATTGTTTTGTCTTTAGGTGCAGTCGCAGGTGTGAATACATTTAATCCTTGCAAACTTTCCATCTCTTTTTTCATAGCTAGTTCCCATTTTTCCTTTTCTTCACGAGGGAGTTTTAATACTTCCTCATATGTATTAGGTGTTATTTGTTCACCATCCATATGCATTATGTAATCTCTGTATTTATTTGGTATTTGATTTCTATTGTTTCTAATAGCTCTTTCAGGTTTGCTATGGTTGTCATGCAAATATCTTGCTTCCTTTTTTGTTAATGTGTCTGTCTTTATTTTGTGCTGACTATTTGTCCAAGTTTTGGTTTTGTTTTTATTTTTGTTGATATTTTGATTTTCTATTGTTCCTTCCTCACAAGATTTTGTATCTTTGCATTTATTTGGAAATATTTCATTAAGATGTAATTTAGACCAATTGGCCTGTTCATGGAACACAGCTGTTCTGGAGACTATAAATTTGTTATTATTATCAATGAATCTGTACCCTTTGGTGCCAGTTTCATATCCCATAAATCTTAATCTTCTGGATACGTTTTCTCCCTTTCTTCTCAACTGCTTAGGTATGTGTACGTCTGCAGTGACTCCAAATATGTGCATGTGTGCTAATTTGGGTTTCCTATTATACATCACCTCATATGGTGTTTTATTCACAATACTGGACCAGGTTCTATTTTGAGTGTAATTTGAATAATGTAAGGCTTCTGACCAAAATTGTTTGCCTAAACCAGCATCCTCTAATGTGCACCTAATCATGGTTTGTAGTGTGGAATTCTTTCTCTCTGCAATCCCGTTTTGGAACGCAGAAAATGGACTAGACGTGAAATGTAGCATTCCTCTATCCTTTAACCATTGGGAGAATTCTTTAGACATGAATTCACATCCCCTATCTGTCATAATTTGTTTTATTCTGATATTATGTTGTGTTTCTATGCGTTTGTAGAATTCCTTAAATTTCTGAAAGGTTTCATCCTTGTGTTTTAATGTGTAAACAAAACCATAGCGACTGTAATCGTCTACTATTGTTAGGAAGTAACGTTTTCTATAAGTGATTGATGGAGTTAATGGACCAACTAAGTCCATATGTACTAAGTCAAAAATTTTGTTAGTTGATCTGTTGGATTTTTTTGGCCTGGGACTAGTTTTTAGTTTAGTGGATTTACATACTGAGCATTCCAAATAATTTTCACAATTTTTTATTTTGACACCTTCTGCGTGTTCAGTCATTTTTTGTACTACAGGAAAACTTGCATGTCCTAACTTCCTATGTAAGATGTGAGCACACTCATCATGAATTGGTTTACCTATTCTTGGCTTCTTCTCATTGTGTGTATTTGCGTGATCATGAGATATTTTACATTCATCATTGTCACTGTTACTAACATTTTCATCATCTGCCTCAATACAATCTTCCATATTTGAATCAATGTTATGTAACCATCTTTCTTTTGTTATCAGATAGGGTAGGCCTCCTTTAATCATCACAGTGCCTACATTTGTTTTGTCCTTCTCTAAAGTTGCTTTCCCCTTTGAGAAAACTATATTGATGTCAGAATCTCTGCTTAGTTTTATGGCACTTAGTATGTTATGAGGTATTTCAGGAATTAACAATACCCCCTCTATTTTTCCTAGACCAGGCAATGTCACATTTCCTCTGCCTAATACTTGAACCTTTTCTTGATTAGCTACCTTTATTACAAACTTATCTTCTGTAAATGAAGACAATATATTTTTGTTATTAGTGGTGTGATTGGTTGCCCCAGAATCAATAAGCCAATTATTGTTCTCATTTTGTTGTGTTTTAGTGCTGTCTTGTTTATTTAGTCCATTCAGTGAACCAGATTTTCTCTCTTTTGAATTTTCTCTACCCCCTCTACTTTCTCTGTAATTTGGTGGGCTTCTATATTTATGTCTATCTGTGGAAGACTGTCTATAATTGTATTTGCTCCTATATTCTGACCTATGTCTCTCCTTTGAGATTTTGGGACAGTCTCTTCTATTGTGTTCCCTGGACCCACAATTGTGGCATTTAAAACCTTCATTATATTTTTCTTGGAAAGCTACCTTCCTAAAAGATTTGTGTTCTGTGTGATTGCTGGAACGATTTTTTCTTGAATTGTCTTCTGCTATCAATTTGTTAGATAGACTTTCTATAGCTAAATATCCTAGATTGATGGTGTCTAAGTGTGACATAAAACTATCCCATGATGAATCAAGTGAATTGATAATAACACTTTTCATTGTTTGATCTGAAATCACTTCCCCCCTCAAATGCAGCTCAGCTCTTATTTTGTTTAGAGATATCAAATGCTCACTTATGGAAACCCCTGGTTTTACTCTGGAAGAAAAGAAATCCTTAGACATTCTTGTGGTGGTAGCTACACTATCGCTGTGAAACAGATTAAACATGCATTGAATTATTTCTGAGACAGTTAGGTTTGGTTTGATGCTATGATACATTGCAGGAGACACGCTAGATATTATTAAGAAAAATGCTCTATGATGTAAACAATCTATTTTTAAAGTCCAAGGTCTTCTTGGAGGACTAGTGATAAAGAATAGTAAATTTTCTTTCATAAAGACAACCTGGAGCTGTTGATACCATTCTTGCAAATTAATGCCATCAATTCTAAGTTTTGGGAAGTCACTGGGTAAGTTTCCCACATTATTTTGTCCATTACTTACAACCTGAGGTAGTCCGTGGTCTCTCAAGTGCAGGAAATTGCAAAACGGCATGGGGATGCTCGCAACGAGTCTGCGTGGTTCTCTGGCCAGTTCAAGTCTTTCCGGACCGTCTACGTATTTTCGCACATGCGCGTTGCTCATTTCTTCTTTGGCGTCGTCGTGGAAGGTTCTCTCCATTTCAGCTCGCTCGCTCCGCTCCTCTTCAGACGAGTCGGTCTCTGGCTCGGTTTTAGGAGTTCTGATGGCGGCGACTGCTCTTCTCTTTCTTTTGTGTGCGTTGGTACTTGATCCGGTCTGCGGTGTAGGGCGGAATCGACATGGCTCTCTGAGCTCGGGCGTCGTCGCTCTCGAAGTCAGGATGGGAGCGTGCAGGTCTTGAGGTATCGGCTTGTTCTCTTGCTTCTTCGTTGGTGCTTTGGAAATTTTTAATTTTGGCCCAAATGCAGCAAAAAGCGTCTTCATTGCTGACTTTACTTGGGATTTCGTTAAATCGTCTTCACTTTCTGATTCTGGTTCTTCTGAAGAGTTTGAATCTTCCTTTTCACTTTCGTTGTCTGATAACGTTTTTCGCGCCAGAAATTTTGAACTGAGCATTTTGATTGGCTCTGCTTCGCTCCCTTTGGAGGCTTGTTGAAACCAAGATGGCTGCCATTCAAAATTTCGCGCGGGATCACATCTTTTCTTTTTCATAACGACTTTCTCTGTAGTCATATCACTCACAGTTTTTTGGTCTTTGGGTTTCTCTTTAGCGATGTTTTTCTCTCTCGCTGCTCCGCTGTTCTTCAGCATTTCTTGGAGATTCGCGATGAGGCTTTCATCATTCTTCTGGCTTTTTAATAGCTTCAATATCTCTGACCTGAGTTCGTTATTTTCTATTTCGATTTCCTCCTGGTCATTATTTTCATTTATTAGTTCTTCTTCTTCAGTGGTGTATTCTTCGGATTCTCTCGAAATCGCGTTTGTGGATTCGTTGATTATTTCTTGTTCAGTTTCTATTTCTTTGCTGTAGGCCCTGGTGTTGGGCCTATCTTTCTTAGACATTTTTAAGTATTTATTGAGTCAATTAACCATCCTCTGCTACCAGCTTGTTGCAATATTTTCAGGATCAGACTCAATAATGATAATAAGAGTTAGAGGTTTAAATATATTTCTCTTTAATTATAACAGGCATTCTATATTCACTGAATATTCACAGATAGAAGCAAGGAAAATGGTGAGGGTGGCTCCTTATATATACAAAGGGCGGAGCCAAGAATGGGAGTGGTGAATTATGAATACATTAGGAACCAAAGAATAAGTTAACCCCCGATGTCCCATATATACATTATTTACACATTAGGGAATAAGGCATTTACATCTGACAGTTTTTCTACTATAAAGTAAGCTTTTGATAAACCAGTTTGCATATCTCTTATTCATTGCTCTCAGCAACGTTTCCTTGTGCATTTACTCTGCTGGTTGGTAACACAACACCAATATCCTTAACACACCACACACAGAATCGCTAGAGAGAAGTTTCCTGAAGATGGGCTCCTGCACGAATCCCAAAGCTTGGAAGAATAGACCTATGGTTCCGGATTGTATCCTGCTACATTATCACCCTTCCAACAAAAGTGCGTATAGTCAAGGCGATGGTTTTCCCAGTTGCAATGTCTGGCTGTGAAAGTTGGACCCTAAGGAAGGCTGAGGGCCAAAGAATGGAGGCCTTTGAACTCTGGTGCCGGAGAAGACTTCTGCGAGTCCCTTGGACTGCAAGGCGATCTAACCGGTCAGTCCTAGAGGAGATCTGCTCTTTAGAAGGCCAGATCCTGAAGATGAAACTCAAATACTTTGGCCACCTAATGAGAAGGAAGGACTCCCTGGAGAAGAGCCTAATGCTGGGAAAGACGGAGGGCAAAAAAGAAGAATGGGACAGGAAATGAGGTGGCTGGATGGAACTCAAATGGACTCCGGGGGATGGTAGAGGACAGGAAGGTCTGAAGGAAAGTTGTCCATGGGGTCGTGATGGGTTGGACATGACTTCACTACTAACAACAACAACAACATTATCCTGGGACAGGTATATTTACCTTCATTCATCAAGATATTTAACAGAATAACAGATTAAGAGAATAGCAGAGTTGGAAAGGACCTTAGAGGTCTTCTAGTCCAACCCTTGCTTAAGCAGGAGACCCTATCCCATTTCAGACAAATGGTTGTCCAATCTCTTCTTGAAAAGGTCCAGTGATGAAACACCCAGAACTTCTGGTGGCAAGCTGTTCCATTGCTTAATTGTCCTCACTGACAGGAAATTTCTCCTTAGTTCTAGGTTGCTTCTCTCTTTGGTTAGTTTCCACCCATTGCTTCTTGTCCTGCCTTCAGGTGCTTTGGAGAATAGGTTGACTCCCTCTTCTTTGGGGCAGCCCCTCAAATATTGGAAGATTGCCATTATGTCCTTCTTTTCCGTAGAGTAGACAAACCCAATTCCTGCAACCATTCTTCCTACGTTTTAACCACCATCCTCCTAATCGTCTTTGTTGCTTTTCTCTGCATTCTTTCCAGACTCTCAACATCTTTTTTACATTGTGGAGACCAAAACTGGGTATCTCAACTTTTTTTTTTTCAGAATTCCCTTCAATAACCATAATCAACTCTCTCTGTCTGCAGCATCTGACATTATTCTCTGGAAAGAAGGACAGCATAGATTTATACTGAGTTTCCCTGAAAATAAGACCCTGTCTTCTATTTTTTTGAACCCTGAAATAAGCGCTTGGCCTTATTGCCATGCGCTCAAAAGCCCGATTGGGCTTATTATCAGGGGATGTCTTATTTTGGGGGAAACAGAGTATCTATCTGTCTGTCTGTCTATCTATCTATCTATCTATCTATCTATCTATCTATCTATCTATCTATCTATCTATCTATCTATCTACCTATCTATCTATCTATCCCTATCATCTTCCTTCCTTCCTTCCTTCCTTCCTTCCTTCCTTCCTTCCTTCCTTCCTCTTTCTTTCTTTCTTTCTTTCTTTCTTTCTTTCTTTCTTTCTTTCTTTCTTTCTTTCTTCCTTCCTTCCTTCCTTCCTTCCTTCCTTCCTTCCTTCCTTCCTTCCTTCCTTCCTTCCTTTTTCTATCTATCTACCTATCTATCTACCGTGTTTTCCCGAAAATAAGACCCTGTCTTATATTTTTTTGAACCCTGAAATAAGCTCTTGGCCTTATTGCCATGCGCTCAAAAGCCCGATTGGGCTTATTATCAGGGGATGTCTTATTTCGGGGGAAACAGGGTAGTATAATGCTTCGCAAGAGTGGGACATTTTTATTCTGTCTGATTCCCCCTCCCTCTTCCTATTGTATTGTATTGTATTGTATTGTATTGTATATTATAATATTATATTTTTATATTTAATACATAAATTATTTTATAAATTAAATTATATTTAATTTAATTTAATTTTACTTTACTTTACTATTTTATTTTATTTTATTTTATTTTATTTTATTTTATTTTATTTTATTTTATTTTATTTTATTTTATTTTATTTTATTTTATTTTATTTTATTTTATTTTATTTTATTTTATTTTATTTTATTTTATTTTCCCCCCACACTATTAATAATGTTAACTCTCTGTTTTTAAAGAAATGGTTAGCATTTAGCAGCTTAATTAAGCTGCAATGGTTGTCTTTAGCTCTTTGGCAAATGCTGCAGACCTTCGTTGCTCCCTCAGTGGTGGTTAATTTCCCTGTGAACAGATGGGTTAGGCAGAGTTTCCTGCACGTTCCCTCCCTTTGGTTGAGCGTGGAAGTGCTATTGCACGAGCTTTCTACCCCTGTCTAGTAGTCCAATGGAGGGGGACGAAGCGGCAGCTGCAGAGGGAAGCCATCTTGGCTGGGAGGGTTGGGAACATGCCACCCCAACCTCAAAGTTTTAAGGAACCCTCAGGAGCCATTTCGGATGGAGCTCGGAGAAGAGAAGAGTGATTTGGATTCGTTCCAGGAAAATTGCATGCCACTCTTTTTGAAGTTGGTTTTTCCTTCCTTCCTTCCTTCCTTCCTTCCTTCCTCCCCATCTCTGTCCCCACCTCCCACCTTCCCATTCCTTCCTCCCTCCCTCCCTTCCTTCATCCCTCCCTCCCCACCCCTCCCCACCTTCCTCCCTTCCTTCTGCCCTCCCTCCCTCCTTTACTTCATCCCTCCCTCCCCTCCCCTCCCCACCTTCCTTCCTTCCTTTCGCCCTTCCTCCCTCCCTTACTTCATCCCCACCTCCCTCCCCTCCCCTCCCCACCTTCCTTCCTTCCTTTCGCCCTTCCTCCCTCCCTTACTTCATCCCCACCTCCATCCCCCTTCCTTCCTTCCTTCCTTCCTTCCTTCCCTCCCTCCCTCCCTCCCTCCCTCCCCCTTCCTCCCTTCCTTCCTCCCTTCCTTCCTTCTGCCCTCCCTTCCTTAGTTCCTCCCCATCTCTGTCCCCACCTCCCTCCCCTCCCCACCACCCTCCCTCCCTCCCCTCCCCTCCCCACCTTCCTCCCTTCCTTCTGCCCTCCCTCCCTCCTTTACTTCATCCCTCCCTCTCCACCTTCCTCCCCACTTCCTCCCACCCTCCCGGTGATCCAAGGAAAGACTTTTCAAAACAATCAAATCCTGATTATGTGTCTCTCTCACTTAAAGTGACCAGGGGCTTCTGTTTTCTCCCCCCCCCTGCCGTTTCCAGCCTAATGAAGCCACCCTTGGAAGCAAGTCCTGCTGGCTCGAATCCTGGGTGGCAAAATCTTGGAGCTATCGCAGAGCCCACAGGATTCCTCTGGGTCTTTGGAATTGCTTTCTAACTCAGGTGCTTGGACATTTTTTTTTCCCCCTTCTGTAAAACAAGCACAACTTTCTCTGCTATATTAATTATCTTTCTGGTACTTTAGAGATTGCAGTAATTGAATCAGACAGATGTTCTGTGGTCCCAGCTCAGTAACCCCCTTCTCCTTTATACACACTCTCTCTCTCTCTCTCTCTCTCTCTCTCTCTCTCTCTCTCTCTCTCTCTCTCTCTCTCTCTCTCTCTCTCACACACACACACACACACACACACACACACACACACACACACGGATGCAACTGTTCCTTTCTGGCAATTTTTCTTTTTTAAAATTTGATTTATATGCCGCCCTTCTCTGGAGACTCAGGGCAGCTTACAATGAGTTAAGCAATAGCCTTCATCCTTTTGTATATTTATACAAAGTCAGCTTATTGCCCCCACAAACTGGGTCCTCATTTCACCTACCTTAGAAAGGATGGAAGGCTGAGTCAACCTTGAGCCTGGTGAGATTTGAACTTGCAGTAATTGCAAGCAGCAGATGTTAATAACAGTGCTTTAGTCCACTGTACTACAGGCTCTTTATACAAAATATACTTTTGTATATTTATACAAAGTCAGCTTATTGCCCCCACAAACGGGGTCCTCATTTCACCTACCTTAGAAAGGATGGAAGGCTGAGTCAACCTTGAGCCTTGGAGAGATTCGAACCAGCAGAAATTGCAGGCAGCTGTGTTAATAACAGGGTGCACTAAACCACTGTACTATCAAGGCTCTATGACACTCAGCCCAGATAGGCATTACAGGTAGTTCTCGACTTACAACAGTTCGTTTAGTGACCGTTCAAAGTTACAACGGCAGGGGGAAAAACAGACTTATTTTTTTTTTTTTTTTTTTTAATTTGATTTATATGCCGCCCTTCTCCGAAGACTCAGGGCGGCTTACAATGTGCTCAGCAATATGACCGCTTTTCACACTTCTTGACTGTTGCAGCCTCCCCATAATCTCACGTGAGATTTACATTACGATGTTTGACAAATGACTCACATTTATGACAGGTTGCAGCATCCCGGGGTCACGTGATCCCCTTTTGAGACCTTCTGACAAACGAAGTTTCCTGCTTGGAACCTGCAAGAGATTCCAGAAAGAGTGCAGAGAAGAGCAACCAGGACGATGAGGGGACTGGAGGCTAAAACGTACGATGAACGGTTGCAGGAACTGGGCATGGCTACTCTAGTGACGAGAAGAACCAGGGGAGACATGATAGCTGTCTTCCAATATTTGAGGGGCTGCCACAGAGAGGAGGAAGGGGGTCAAGCTATTTTTCAACGCACCCGAAGACCAGACAAGGAATAATGGTTGGAAACTGAACAAGGAGAGATTCAACCTAGAAATGAAATGAGGAGAAATTTCCTCACAATGAGAACAATCAACCCAAGAAAACCTCCTCCTCCTCCTCCTCCTCCTCCTCCTCCTCCTCCTCCTCCTCCTCTCAACAATCCCCACTCCCTACTGCACTGATGAATTCACCTAGTTTGGTAATGAAACGTCTGCAAGAAAACCACCAAGCTCAGAGAGCACCAAGGACCTCATAGTTCAATCTTGAGCTACAAATATCCCTTTATTTATTTATTTATTTATTTATTTATTTATTTATTTATTTATTTATTTATTTATTTATTTATTTATTTATTGGTTCGATTTATATGCCGCCCTTCTCCGGAGACTCAGGGCGGCTTACAATGCTTTTTTAAGCAATAGCCTTCATACTTTTGTATATACCTGCTTAGTAGGGCTTTCGCACCCCCCCCCCAGCGGTGTTCTTTTTTTATACAAAGTCAGTTTATTGCCCCCACAATCCGGGTCCTCATTTTACCTACCTCGGAAGGTTGGAAGGCTGAGTCAACCTTGAGCCTTTTGAGATTTGGACTTGCAGTAATTGCAGGCAGCTGGTGTTACTTAACAGCACTTTAGTCTGCTGCGCCACCAAGGCTCTTTCCCCCAAAATAAGACATCCCCTGATAATAAGCCCAATCGGACTTTTGAGCGCATGGCAATAAGGCCAAGCGCTTATTTCAGGGTTCCATATATATATATATAATATAAGACAGGGTCTTATTTTTGGGGAAACATGGTACCAAGTGCCTTCAGAAGTTGTGGTAGCTTCATCTCTGGAAGCTTTCAAGAAGAGACTGGACTGGCATCTGTCAGAAATGGTATAAGGTTCGTCTGCTTGGGAGGGGGAGGGGGAGTGGGGTTGGACTAGATGACCTACAAGCTCCCTTCCAACTCTGTTAATGTAATCAAGAAAAGCTGAATATACATCCTACAGCAATCTCTACTGTCCTCCGCTAAGGGTGTGAAACTAAATAGGTGCCTCTGGGAAGTAGGCGAGATGCTAGAAAGTTTTGTTGTTCAGTGTCCCCCCTTCTGCCTCTGCAGAAGGGGGGACACTTCATTGGGGATTTTCAATGTGGCTGCAACATAATTGCAGAAGGAGGAAATAAGAGACTTCAGTCAATTGTGTCAGGCAGGATTGATTGGCCAAGGGATGCTTTTTGGCTGCTGGAGTTGGTGACTAATAAAAAGTGGCAACACTTATTTCACTCCTACGTTGGTTGATTCGTGCCTTAATTGGATGGATGCAATTCTTGTGGATGGACCCTCCCCCATCGTAAAAGAGATAACAAAAGAAAGCTTGGTAGTATCTAATATTTGGAGAAATAAAGTTTATTTTGTTTATTTATTGGTTCGATTTATATGCCGCCCTTCTCCGGAGACTCAGGGCGGCTTACAATGCGTTAAGCAATAGCCTTCATACTTTTTGTATTTACCTGCATAGTAGGGCTTTCGGCCCCCCACTAAGTGGTGTTCTTTTTTATACAAAGTCAGCTTATTGCCCCCACAATCCGGGTCCTCATTTTACCTACCTCGGAAGGATGGAAGGCTGAGTCAACCTTGAGCCTGGTGAGATTCGAACTTGCAGTAATTGCAGGCAGCTGGCAGCTAAGTGCTACTTAACAGCACTTTAGTCCACTGCACCACCAAGGCTCTTTTCCTAAAGTCCAGGAATATCACATCTGTGTTGGGCATCAGACAATGCAGCCAGGACTAAAACCAAGTGAAGGAAATCTTCACAGGCATCTTTACATAACAGGGTAGGCCAAACGTGGAGGCCTGTTAGGTCATATGTCAAGGACTATCTGCATTGCCACCCAGATTGACTCCATTGTCCATAAAGTCTGCAAGATTTAAGTCTGATTCAAGGAGGATTTTTTTTCCTCCCCCTTTTAAAGAGATCAAATGATTCTTGGTATTTGTAGCTCAAGATTGAACTGTGGGGTCCTTGGTGCTCTCTCAGCTTGGTGGTTTTCTTGCAGATGTTTTATTACCAAACTAGGTGACATGCAGTAGTGAGTAGGGATTGTCAAATTGAGGAGGAGGAGGAGGAGGAGGAGGAGGAGGAGGAGGAGGAGGAGGAGGAGGAGGAGGACTAGGACTATGGCTTCTTGGTGCTCTCTGAACTTGGTGGTTTTCTTGTAGACGTTTCATTACCAAACTAGGCAACTTCATCCATGCTTTTCATTACCAACCTAAGTGACATGCAGTAGTGAGTAGGGATTGTCAAATTGAGGGGAGGAGGAGGAGGAGGAGGAGGAGGAGGAGGAGGACTATGGGTTCTTGGTGCTCTCTGAACTTGGTGGTTTTCTTGTAGACGTTTCATTACCAAACTAGGCAACTTCATCCATGCTAGTAGGGAGTAGGGTTTGTGGAATCAAGGAGAAAGAGAGGAGGAGGAGGAGGAGGAGGAGGAGGAGGAGGAGGAGGAGGAGGAGGAGGAGGAGGAGGAGGAGGACTGTAGAGTCCTTGATGCTCTATGAGCTTGGTGGTTTTCTTGTAGACGTTTCATTACCAAACTAGGCAACTTCATCCATGCTAGTAAGGAGTAGGGTTTGTGGAATCAACGAGAAAGAGAGAGGAGGAGGAGGAGGAGGAGGAGGAGGAGGAGGAGGAGGAGGAGGAGGAGGAGGAGGAGGACGACGACGACTGTAGGGTCCTTGATGCTCTGAGCTTGGTGGTTTCCTTGCAGACATTTCATTACCCAACTAGGTAACATTATCCATGCTAGAAAGAAAGAGAGTATATCTTCTAGTTATTCTAGCACTGGTGAGATTACCTAGGCTGAGTAATGAATTGTCTGCAAGAAAATCACCAAGGTCAGAGATCTCGAAGGGGCAATTAAGGCAAGGCTCAAGAAAACTTCATGATGGAGACTTCTTTGGTTTGGATGGCAGCCCACATGGTCAATCTGTTTAATTTCTTCCTTCTTTTTCCCTTCCCCCCCCCCCCACTCGAACCCGGGTTAGCCTTCCCACAACCCATCCATCTATTTATAATCAGTTTATTTGCCCTGAATAAAATAGGGATGAATATTTACCTTTTAATAATTGCGCAGCATTAATCCTAGGCCCCCTCCACCGCCTCGGGAACGCGAGCTAATTTCCGCTCTGTTCTGCCGCAGCATAATGATTCTTAAAATGATTTTAAAATTGCAGCTGGCAGAGCTGTGCAATTTGGTTATTAATTGCAAAACAGCTTCTCTTTTACATGCTTTTTGGAATGATAAAACAACTGGCCTGAAGTGATTTATAATCAGCGAACAGGAATGAATCACTAAAGAAGAGCCTGCAACAGAAGGAAAATGTGTTACATAATCTCCTTGGCTAACTAACAGAGACTACGACTTAATTTTGAATGATAGTTTTTAAAGGCCTACCAACACAAGAAGAGGGGTGGGGGGGGGTCTGTGTATGTGAATAGAAATCGGGGCTGCTCCAATACCACCTCAGATTGAATTGAAAAAGGAAGCAACAAGGGAGTGGAAAAGGGGAGAGGAGTAGAGAAGGGAAGGAGGGGAGTTGGGAGTTGAGAAGAGAAGAGAAGAGAAGAAAAGAAGAATGGGGAAAGGAGGGGAAGAAAGAAGGGGAAAAGAAGAGCAGGAGAGAGGGTAAGAATAGAATAGAATAACAGAGTTGGAAGGGACCTTGGAGGTCTTCTAGTCCAACCCCCTGCCCAGGCAGTAAACCCTACACCACTTCAGACAAATGGTTATCCAACATCTTCTTAAAAACTTCCAGTGTTGGAGAATTCACAACTTCTGCAGGCAAGTTGTTCCACTTATTAATTGTTCCAACTGTCAGGAAATTTCTCCTTAGTTCTAAATTGCTTCTCTCCTTGATTAGTTTCCACCCATTGCTTCTTGTCCTACCCTCAGGTGCTTTGGAGAATAGCTTGACTCCCTCCTCTTCTTTGTGGCAACCCCTCAGATATTGGAAGACTTCTATCATGTCTCCCCTGGTCCTTCTTTTCATTAAACTAGACATACCCAGTTCCAGCAACCGTTCTTCATATGTTTTAGCCTCCAGTCCCCTAATCATCTTTGTTGCTCTTCTCTGCACTCTTTCTAGAGCCTCCACATCTTTTTTTACATCGTGGCGACCAAAACTGAATGCAATATTCCAAGTGTGGCCTCACCAAGGCATTATAAAGTGGTATCAATACTTCACATGATCTTGATTCTATCCCTCTGTTGATGCAGCCCAGAACTGTGTTGGCTTTTTTGGCAGCTGCTGCACACAGCTGGCTCACTTAATTTTGAATGATAGTTTTTAAAAGCCTACCAACACAGAAGACAGGACTTGGTCTGTGTATGTGAATAGAAATCGGGGCTGCTCGAATACCATTGAAAAAGGAAGCCACAAGGGAGTGGAAAAGGGGAGAGGAGTAGAGAAGGGGAAGGAGGGGAATTGGGAGGTGAGAAGAGAAGAAAAGAAGAATGGGGAAAGGAGGGGAAGAAAGAAGGGGAAAATAAGAATAGGAGAAAGGGTAAGAAAGGGAGAAAGAAGAGAGGAGAGGGGAAAGAGGAGAGGAAGTAGAAAAGGGAAGGAGAGGAGGAATGAGGAAAGTAGAAAGAGATAGAAGAGGAGAGAGGAGAGAAGAAGAAAAGGAAAGGTTGTATTAAAATAAAGGAAGATGATAGAAGAGCAGATCTGAACAACTAATTAGCAAATGGAAGTTAAAGAATAAGATGAATGAATAATGATTAATGATGGACAAAAGACTGTACATTTAAATATGTTGATAAAAAATAAAAATAAAAAACTTTGATATTAAAAAAAGAAGAAGAAGACGGGAGGGGGTCGACTTAGTCTCCAAAGCACCTGAAGGCAGGAGAAGAAGCAACGGATGGAAACTCATCAAGCAGAGAAGCAACCTAGAACTAAAGAGAAAATTCCTGACAGGGAGAACAATTTAGCCAGTGGAACGACTTGCCTCCAGAAGT